>CM076572.1:1446613813-1446939544 GCA_034641835.2 Pinus albicaulis | reverse complement strand
AAAATCAAGCATGTATCTGATGGAAGTGCTGAAAATTTCAAGGCAAGATTCGTTGCCCGTGAGGAAGGCATAAACTATGATGACACACTTGCACCTGTGGCCCAATATACCACCATTTGATCAATCATAGCCATTGCTGCTGCGCAAGGATGGAGTCTTCATCAGATGGATGTACAGACCGCATTTCTGCGTGATGCAATAAAGGAAGAGGTGTATGTTGAGCAACCTCTGGGGTTTGAAGTCCAGGATAGGGACACCTAATCTGCGGGTTGAAGAAAGCCCTCTATACGCTGAAGCACGCACCCAGAGCTTGGTATGAGAGGATAGATAGCTACCTAATGAAGCTGGGCTTCACTCGTAGTATTGCTGATCTGAACCTTCACTACAAGGTTAATAGAAAGAAGCCTCTCACTCTGGTGTTGTATGTGGATGACCTCTTCCTTACAGGTGTTGACCCTCTCATTCATTAGTGCAAGAGGGAGCTCGCTGCTGAGTTCGAGATGAAGGACCTAAGACGAATGTCTAGGCCTGAAGGTCTAGCAGAGACCTGGGGAGATTTTCCTTTCTCAAGGAAAATACATTATGAAGTTTCTGGTATGATGGACTGTAAGTCCATGGAACTCAACTTTAAGAAGTTGAGTAGCAACGTTGCTGGGCCCATCCTACTGAGTATCGTCAACTCATAGGGACCCTGATGTTCTTAATTGTGGAGTACTAAAAAGGTATGCTTTTGATGATTATTTCAGTGGCTTTTTAATAGAATTTGTGAACCTTTTGTGTCATGAATTTGGAAAGTAATAAGGAACTATAACAAAACATGTGAGAATTGATATGCAAGACTTAGCCACTGATAATGGTTATTTTCTATACAGGAAAAGGAGAAAACGAGGAGTTGCCGTTCCAAAGGGAAGGACAAAGTCGAGATAACTGCTGTCCCTCTGGACGAGAACCGAACGCAAACAAAGATAAACAGATCAAAGCAAATCGGTTCGGGAAAGAAGGAGAAGACACCAGCTCAGCGCAAAAGAAAAGACAGGATGAAGAGTTAACAGTTTGGCGAATCCCTCAGGATCTTCGATCCTGAGGGATCGCTGCTTTATTTACCTTGTTACTTGGACATCTCCGCCGTCGTCTTTATATAAAGAGACAGCACTGTTAGCTTGAGGGAGATATAGAGATGAAGGATATGCTTTTATGTAATTTCTGTAAAACATCAGCTTTGATTATTAAGTTTCGTTGAGAACTGATTCAATGTATTTTTGACCGATGCATTAATGGAAGTTTGGTGATTATTTTATCTTTGCGACTGGATTAACTTCAAGCGGTGTATCCTTGGAGGCTAAGGGCCCGGCCCCGAAGGACACTTGCTTCTGTACCATTACGACTTTATTTCTGTGTGGTTTGTTTATCATTGTTATTTGGTAATTCGGTATGTTTTATAAGTTCATATTACATGCTCTGTTAAAGATTGAATCCTTGAGATAGAATCGTGTGTTGACTCCGCATCAAGTTATTAATCCTTTCAAGAGTTCATTGCATGTTCTTACTGTTATGTTACAGAGCTGTTATATTAAACGTTCGTGTTGTGTGCGTTTCTAATGTATCAGTACTATTCCATAATTCATTAATTGTTGTTGCTGTTCCTTTAGTGTGATTTGTGTGAATTGCCTTTGGAGTGAAATAATGTTATTTGATTGCATAGAGAGTATTTGAGTTAATAGATTAAGTTTGGTTACAACCCGCGGGACTTGGTTATTCAATTGCTGTTTCATTTTAGACTTGCTGTTCTATTCCAGAATTGTTGTTCAATCCTTTATTCGCTTTGCTGTTCCATTTAATTGCAGTTGTTGGTTTGGTGTGAGAGATGATCTAAGGCTGTAGTGAGCAGTGGCAGTCACTGTCTAGCTCCCAGGCTTATGCTCTAGTCTCCTTTCCATCAGTTTCCGAAGGGATGGGTTATCACTGCCGAACCCTTGACTGATAAGCTGTTGAGTTTTCTGAATGTGTGATTTATCCTTTGAAGTAATTTAGTTATAGATAAGCATCCGTTTACTCTTGTATTTCTTAAGCACTGTACTACTAGCATTACTCTGACAAATGATAGCCTCGGATTGAGTCACTCTTTGTAATAACAAAACGCTCCCGGATTGACATATTAATGTGAGGTAATTAGAGGTTAAAGAGACCCTTTTTATAGCTCTACATTTTGGCGCCGTTGCCGGGGAAAGAGTGTAACCATTTGTCTTTTTCAGAGTAGTGTACGAGCCTGCTAGGGAGGAGTTGGATCCTAAAAACGGAAGGTAAGAACCTACGTACGGAGCATGTAAAAGGCCTGCTCCACTATCCGCTTTCCTAACAGATTTGTTTTTTCTTTGTTTGAATAGAAGTTGGTAGTTCATTTTTTTGAGTGCATGACTAAGCAGAAAAGACCAGAAAAGAATATCAAACCCCCATCCAAACCTGAAAAATCTAAGGGGCCGGTGACCCTTGGCCGAACGACCTTCATAGACGAAATCTATAAGAAAACAGAATCTCAGCCATCAGTAGGCCTCAAGAAAAAAATTTCTAAGCCGCCTACTAGTTCCCTTCAGGCCACAGGATCACCATCTGTAGCCTGCGCCGAGGTGCATAGTCAAACTGAAGAGCAGGACTTTCAAGAAATTGAAAATTCTACTCCAGAATTATTGCAGGAAGGGAACTCTAGCAACTTTTGTGAAGGAGAAGGAGAAACAGGGGAAACCAAGGAACCAAAATCTCCTCTTGAAACAAATCAGCCATTAGATAGCCCAGATAAGGGGAGTGTTGCGAAAGTCATTGTTGAAGAGATTCAATCTCCTCAGACACCTGGGATTCCCATTATTCCAGATAAGGGGAGCGCTGTTAAAATTATCCCTGTCCCTGTCAAAACAGTTCCCACTCAACCTAGGAACACCCTCCTAGAAATCCCAGAAGGTTATTGGCATATATTCGATCCTATGGCTCAAAACCAACCAAATGCTCAAAACCAGCCAAACACTCAAACCTCTACATTACAATATCCTATAGTGGATTCTGCAGCAAATGCACCCATGAAAGCTATTCCTCTTCAGCATATCCCTACATTTCACGGACTCACATCAGAAGATCTGGATGCATTCTTATTCGAATTCGATGTGTTATGTAGGGGGTATGATTATACCACCGATCCCCAAAAATTGAAATTATTTCCCTCTACATTGAAAGGGGCTGCTCTAAGATGGTTTATGGGGCTAGGTGGCGGGGTTATCAACAATTGGGATCAAATGAAAGAATCCTTCTTAAAAAAATATCAGGATTATTGTAGGTCTAGAGAATTAAAAGACGAAATATTCCAAATGACATCTAGACCGAATGAAAAATTGGAGGAGTATGTGGAACGTTTTCAGTACAATCTACAAAGATATCCTTATGCATCGCTACCTTTACCTGATAATGTGTTAAAAACTGCATTAATAAGGGGCATGAAGGAACAATGGATTGAAACCTTAAATATTATGGGAAAAGGGGACATTTATCAAGAGAATTTTACTGACATCCTTGATTTGTGTATCAGGAGTTCGAGAGGTAGCACAAGAATAAAATCGACAGAATATGATCGGTTTGCAAGAGATAACAAAGTATCAACAGAAGGAGTAACACGTGCAGAAATTGGAAATTTATTAGAAAATTTCAAAACTGATATTATGGGGACACTAACTACACAACTTGATATTGTGCAGGCTAAACAGAAGCAGCTGGAGGCAGAACAGAATTTGGCAATCTTCTGCCCCCGATGTAGAAAAAAACATAGCCACAAGGAGTGTCCATTGGATAAAGTCCAAACATGCGCCATCTGTACAAAAGATCACCTTACGGAGAGCTGCCCCTCACTTCCTGGATTGAAAGCGGTATATAAGGAAGCAGAAGAAGAACCAGAATCAGTGAATTCGATCAACCAGCACCGCCAGTGGCAGCCAAGACAACCTGGTATGTTTCCGGACCCAACCTCTTTCTTTCAAAACCCACAGTATAATGCTCAACAATATGGTATATGGAAAAATCAATCTCAACCCCCATTTACAAACTGGTCACCACAATCGTTTCCTTCTTCAAATCCATGGCTGAATCAAACAAGCCAAACTGGTTGGCCGAATTTCCCTTACACTCCACCATATTGGCAAAATGGCCCATATCCTTCACAATGGACTCCCTCTACTTCACAAAGTTCACCCTGGCAGACAAGCTGGAAAAGACCGATGTACCACCCAGCTGGAACTATTTCAATCCCTCAACCTACTTTGCCAGCTTTACAACAAAATCCCCAGTCTAACCTGAGACCGCAACTCCCAGCCCAACCCGATCCCAATCCAAATAACAGACAGGTCCAATCTATTCAAATCATAGAATCACCAGAAATAGGACCTGACCTGAGGGAGTGCAATGACCTTCAGTTAAGATCTGGACGTATAATTGAAACTGAGGGAGATAAAACAGTTCATATTGAAGATCGGTTACCAAGAGAACATCAGTTACAACAAGAGGATGTAAATAAGCAGCAAACTCATAATCAAGCAACCACATCCTCTCCTCCATTCCCAGAACGATTAGCCATACCACGACCCATACAATATCCTGACTTTGACATTCTGGGAGAATTACAAAATCTGTACATAAAAATTCCATTCCTCCAAGCCATTCAAGACATTCCCATATACGCAAAAACTATAAAAGAATTGTGCATAAAGAAACCAAGGAGGAATATAACAAATAATCCAAGAGTCCAAGTAGTCGGTACCTTATCTGACCTATTGTCCGGAAGAGAAACACCCCTTAAATATGAAGACCCCGGGAATCCAATTATAACTGTTCAAATTTATGGTCAGACCCTGTCTAATGCCTTAGTTGATCTAGGGGCTGCAATTAATATTTTAACAACCACAACTTGCCAAAAACTCGGCATTACATCTGTAGAACCCACTTCCACTCTGTTGGAATTGGCTGACCGATCTGTGGTTAGACCAGAGGGTACTCTACATGATGTCATGGTCTCTGTAGAATCCTGGGAGTATCCAACCGATTTCTTGATAATTAATCCAAAAACCCGACTTGATGGACATCCGCTAATTTTAGGTAGGCCTTGGCTTGCCACTGCCGATGCCTACATTGGCTGTCGGCAGGGAAATATGACCATAACCAGAGGACCGAATAGAAAAAATTTAGTTCTATATCCTCCAGCACAGCCAAGTGTCTCAATGATTAAAACTAATAAGCACCCTGTATCATATCTTACTGATAACATCAGATCTCCATTGACTATACAAGAGGCACTCGATTTCAAAGATCAAACAGAAGACGATGCCAATAATAATTTCATTACTCAAACTGAACCTCGCACACAGTGTCACATGATAGAAGCAGCATTTGATAATGAATTGGAAGAAGATCCCCTGAAAGATATTCATGACCAAACGATACCTGTTACTTCTGTTGCAAATAGTAAAACTGTGGAAATTGCACCAGGGAAAACTTTAAACATCAATGCTAATCTCACACCTGAACAAGAAACAAAGCTCATCCATCTATTAACAAAGTATCAAGAAGCATTTGCATGGGACTACCCTGATATGAAAGGAATCGATCCCCAATTATGTACACACCACATTTATATAGAAAAAGATGCCAGACCTGTGCGTCAGCCGCAAAGGAGACTTAACCCTCATCTAAAAGATGTCGTAAAAACTGAACTTCAGAAGCTTTTAGATGTGAATTTTATATACCCTATTTACGATAGTAAATGGGTCTCTCCGCTTGTGGTGGTACCAAAAAAGAACGGGAAATGGAGAATTTGTGTGGATTATAGGGAACTAAACAAGGCAACACAAAAAGATCATTTTCCTCTCCCTTTTATAGATCAAGTATTGGATACTTTAGCAGGGAAGAAGTTCTTTTCTTTCCTGGATGGCTTCAGTGGATACAATCAGATTCAGATTGCCCCTGAAGACCAAGATAAAACTACTTTTACTTGTCCATGGGGAACATTTGCCTATCGAGTTCTACCTTTTGGCCTATGTAATGCTCCTGCCACATTTCAGAGGGCTATCCTTAGCATTTTTGCAGATTTAATAAATGATGGACTTGAAGTTTACATGGATGACTTTGCACCATATGGAGATGATTTTGATCCAGCTCTAGACACCCTAGAAAAAGTCCTACAACGTTGCATTGTTACCAGGCTTTGCTTAAGCCACGAAAAATGTTTTTTGATGATGACTGAAGGACTTATCCTAGGACACTATGTTTCAGCAGCCGGCATTCAGGTAGACCCGGCCAAAATCCAAATACTTTTGCTTATTCCCACTCCTACTACTCAAACAGAGGTACGCAGCTTTCTTGGATTTTCCGGTTATTATAGACGATTCATAGAGCAGTATTCGCACATTGCTGCTCCTTTATATGCACTGACTGGTAACGTTGATTTTCTTTGGACAGACAAATGTGACCGTGCTTTCGAGGATCTAAAGAAGCTTGTATCCACAGCCCCAGTCCTTCGAGGACCAAACTAGGACCTACCATTCCAGATATCATCTCATGCCTCAGATACAGCCATTGGCGCAGTCCTTGGGCAGGAAGAGGATAAAAAACCATATGCCATTTATTACATCAGCAAGAATTTATCCCCTGCTGAATTGAATTACACTGTTACTGAAAAAGAATTCCTAGCTGTAATACATGCTGTCAATAAATTTAGACATTATATTACAGGCTATCCTGTTATCTTGTATACAGACCATTCTGCTATAAAATATTTAGCAAATAAGCCTGTCACAAATGCAAGAGTAACTCGATGGTTAATCTTATTGCAGGAATTCGACATCACAATCAAGGACCGGCCTGGCAAAGAAAACCCTGTAGCCGATTTTCTTTCAAGAATACCAAAATCAAGCGATGCAGCAGCAGTTGAAGATCAATTTCCGGATGAGCACACAGGCTGCATTGCCCGTTCAAACACCACAGCGATGTGTTAGAGAGGATTAAATCTTTGACATCTAAAGCACATGCGATGGACCGTGTGGGGGAGCACCCATAAATGATAGGCGGACATAAAGTATTGCGACGGGGATATTGCGGCCTACGATCTTCAAGATGCAAAAGTTTGTCCAAGCACAACAGCAGTTGCCAATGACGAGACGACACCGTCGGCGATGAGATGCCTCTGAAACCACAGTTAGTCATCGAACCATTCGAGCGATGGGCTCTTGATTTCGTTAGACCCATCAACCCCTCATCAAATCAGAAAACATATATCTTGGTGGCAACAAAATATGTCACCAAATGGGTTGAGGCAGAAGCATTGCCAAGAGCCACAGAGGACTCTGTCATACAGTTCCTGTTCCATCTATTTGTTCGTTATGGCCTTCCTAGGGAAATAATTACAGATGGAGGACCACAATTTGTGGGGCATAAATTAGCTGCAACACTCAACAAT
The DNA here is from genome assembly GCA_034641835.2 of Pinus albicaulis. Taxonomy (NCBI): domain Eukaryota; kingdom Viridiplantae; phylum Streptophyta; class Pinopsida; order Pinales; family Pinaceae; genus Pinus; species Pinus albicaulis. The sequence goes on along the minus strand of CM076572.1, from coordinate 1,446,932,061 downwards.
TATCATGTCTAGCATAAAATCACTACTCCATATCACCCACAGGCGAATGGGCAGGTAGAAAGTAGCAATAAGATAATAGAATCAATCCTAACAAAAACCATTGCGTCACATAGGCATGATTGGGCTACCCGACTACCTGAAGCACTCTGGGCCTATAGAACCACATGGAGGAGCACCACCGGTTACTCACCTTATCAATTAGTGTTTGGAAAACAACCCATTTTTCCCATAGAATTCGAAATCCAAACATTACGGACGACACAGGAAGTTGGCCTAGATCTAAGCGAGGCACAAATCAATCGACTACAGCAGATCAATGAATTAGACGAAATTAGGCTCTCTGCACTACAAAATACAGCATTGATTCAACAGCAGCGAGCTAAATGGCATGATGCGCTCATCAAGAACAAAGTCTTTCACGAGGGAGACTGGGCTCTGTTATACGACTCTCGGTTTCAGGACTTCCCTGGAAAACTTCAGACTCGATGGTTGGGACCATACGAAATCCAGAAGGTGCATGACAACGGAACCCTTACTCTAATCACCATTGACGGTTCTGGATATGCATTCAAAGTAAATGGCCACCGAATCCGTCTCTATCGTAAACCACTCACTCGAGAATCCTTCTGCCAGCAGCTACGCCGAGACACTGATATGGAGATCTTAGGAGAGGAAGAGAAATCTTCCTCACCTATAATTCATTAAGGGTTCATTTCTTTTTGCAATTTGTACATAAGTTCTTGTTTTTGAGTGATTCTTGTACATAAGTTTGAATTAAATATTTCCTTGTCATTTTTGCTGTTCCTTTTCTTTCACAAAGTTTGATTTTTGCCCTTCTAAAAATAGCATCTGCGTGTTTTTTTATGATGTTGGTTTTGTTTGTTTTGCTGTTCCTTTTCAAAAGGAACAGAATTCGAGATCTCTGTTGTTCCTTTTTCAAAGGAACGGCATTGTTACATTTTTCGCTATTCCTTTTGGTTACCACTGTTCTTTTTCTTCAAAGAAACAACGTTCTTTTATTGCTGTTGTTCCTTTTTCAAAGGAATGGCATTTTGAGTGTTTTTATAGTATTTTTATTTTTGCTGTTCCTTTTTCCCAAAGGAACGGCATTTGCATTTTTGCTATTTTTTTATTATCCGTCGTTGTTTCTTTTTCACAGGAACACCACTCGCATACTTCTGCTCTCCTTGTGAAACAACTTATTCTTTTGCTGATCTAAATTGAGGATGCTTCTTGCCCGTCTTCTTTCTAGTCTTTAAGATACAGCTATGTATTTGTGCAATAAAATATAAAATCACAACATACCGAAATCTGCAAACCATAAAATCGCTATATCTATAAGGCTCTGCATTAGTAAGAGGACAAATGGAAGGACATACTTATTTCTTACCTTTTGTTGACATGGTTTTACTAATTTTGCCCTGATTGGTTATCTTTATCATGCTGATTCCCTTAAACTTTTTTTTATTAGCACTTGGGAATAAGAGCAAAGAGTTTATATCTTCCTATTGAGATAATAAGACTTCTTCCGCCATTCCTACTCTTAAGGAGTGTTGAACCACCCTTTGTGTATAAATAAGGGAAAATGAAAAAGAAAAAATAAGTGAACATGGTATGTCAAGTGTCAAATGCAGGATAGGGGGTCTCATTGAGAGCCAGCCTACCATGATCATGAGGATGGAAGTGAAGTGGCATTCCCATTATGGCCACCATACCAGGGATATGGTCCGAAAGGTATATCAACTAAACGAACCTTGGAACAGGAGGTCTCATCACGAGCCGGCCTGCCCACGTTTCGCTCCTTCCTCGTGAATGGCATTATGGTTAACTGGTCACCAAGCCGGCATAATGGTCTACATTTTGACATAACAACATTCCTAAGTATACACAAAGGATCATGGTTCCGAGGGTGAAAAAACAACTCTGCCAAGGTTATGGACACCTGTTGGCAGCAGAGTACTGTTAATGGTATTGAAGTCACCTTGCTTACACCAATGGGTAAGATACTAATACTCTTTTGTTTCTTATATCCTAGGAACTAATCATATTTCATTTCCCGATTTATATATCGCATGAATATTTATCATTACCAATCATGGCAACGGAAGTGACCATGACCACTTGAGATTTGGCAAGTACGATACATGCCCTATCCATCAGCCTCAAATCATAACACAGCAGCCTCTTATATAATATATGCGATCAATTATCCGCCTCGATTTCGGTAATTTGTTGTCCTTTTTCAACATGGCATAATTCCATATGCTGTTCCTTTCTGACTTGATTGCAGACTGGGTGCCGCTCCTTTATTTGCCGGCTGGGACAGCCTATCACATTGCGGGGGGGGGAAGGTTCACCTCATCATTCCCTGTATTACGTGTCAACTCACCATTCGGGAAAACTAGAGTACGACGGTTTGGCATGGTTTAACGGCATGGCATTTCTATTTTTGTCACAAATTGCTTTCTGTTGCACTGTTGCATACTCTGTGTTTTTTCGAAACCTTGCGATTATCACCCTCTCTGTGTTTCATACAGAAAACGTAGTTGCTATTCCATTTAGAATCTACAGTGAAACTATGGGAGGAAGGGCAATTCGAAGTGAGCCTCAACAGCTGACGATCTCCGCTGCTGCCCGGGAGATCCTGGAAAGAGCAGGATGGTTGAATTATTTCAATCGCCTACAGGAGTCCAATGAAATAGTAGCAATGGAATTTTTGCAGAATTTACAAGATGACCACTCCACAGTAAGAGGGAAGCAGATAGCGGTCACTGATGCCATAATTGCAGAAGTTTCAGGACTACCAGCCACCGGACCGGTATGGACATTAAAAAAGGAACGATTACAGAAGGTCATGGACATTTTCCAGGACGAAGGCCAGAATCTGACAATTAAGGGGAAGGGTATTCTGCCAACAACCCTAGGAGAACCTTGGATGGAGTTAGCAAGAATAGTGCAGAGTTACATTACCTGCGAAGGAAGGAAAGACGTGGTAAGACCACGACATCTTAAACTTTTAGCTGTTTTAAAGCAGAGATGCTCTGTAAATTTACCTGCACTCCTGAACTCCTTACTGCATGATGCTGCACAAAGTATAAAAAAGGCACAGCACGTCCAGTCAGTCGTTAGTCACCATGGGTTGATACGACTAGTTGTTAGTTATGGTCTTACCCAGCAGCAGAGCAGCTGGGAAGAGCTGATTGCAATGATTGAGGGGGGATTGACAGAGCCATCCCCAAAACGAAAACATTCAATAAGCCCACCAGAACAACCGGAAAAACGCAGAGAATATGTTGCTAGTACATCACAACAACCAGGGACACACCAAGAATTGGCAAAGCGCAAGCATGCCATTGATCCACCCGAGCAACCGGAGGAACCCAGAAAATCAGCTCGGTTAGCTCAGATGAGAGGAAGCATAGATAAGCCCAGAAAATCAGCCCGGTTGGCTCGGATACGAGGAAGGCTAGAAAAGCTCCAGGAAAGCGCCAGCCAACCAGTGGTAATTGAGGACGAACAATCCGAAGAGGGGGCAGAAGCTGAACAGGAGGAGGAAATAGAACAGCAGGAAGATAGCCCATTACAAGACCTACTGGGAGATGATGACTTGGCCGCAGTCCTAGCCAATATGAGTAAGTATGGTCAACCTTCTAGTTCAAAGGACCCCCACGACAAACCCCAAGAAGAAAACATGTCTGTTCATGATGAAGAGGAGGAAAATACTGAACGGGAACAATCTGTTCCCAGGTCACAAGAGGAAATTCTAGAGGGAGTAGGAACAGAAACAGCAGTTGCTCAGGAAGAGACAGAACCAGTCGAGGTTCATACCCCAGAACAGCCAGAGCAGAGCAGTGAGGAAGAACCCCAAGAGGAAGATTTAGCAACTGGTCATGATCCAGTCCGCAACAGACAGACTGCTGTTCCTTCGAATGAAACGCTGGAAATTAAGAAGTTGCGGAAGGAACAGACTAAATTGTTAAATACGATAACCCAGCTCAGACAACAAATTAGGATTCTGAAAAAGAACCAGAAGGTAAAGAGGAAAAAGAGGGCCAACAAACGGCCTGCTGTTCAAAACCCTACTGAGAATCCAGCTGCCGTTCCACATGATGCTGAGGAACGGGAACAGACGGATGTTCGCGTTAAAACATAAAAGGATGATATAAGGATCAGTGACAAGCAAATTCAGACAGAGGCACCACCCTCAGGGGTAATAAGGGTTCTGAACTCCAAACAGCATAATAAAAAAGTTCAGGTAAAACTCCCGGCCTCCACTGACCTATGGAAAAAAGATCCGAAAACGAAAACCTTGCATAAGATGGTGAAGCAAGCCCAGCAAGAAGCCGAGCAGCTTAGAGAGCAAACGGTTCCCCGAGAAAAATATGAAGAGTTACAGCAGCAACTAAGGGACGTCAGTCAATCCAAAAGACAGGCCTTTGAAGGGTGGAAAAAGGAACAAGAGGAAGTTGCACAGGTAACCCGTAGACTAGATACTGTTATCAAACAGATGAATGACTTGTGTTCTTTATACAATGATGTTTTATCATGTAGGGCCCCTGCTAAAAACTATGCTTTGTTTTTATTAGAACGGTATTTACAATTAAAAATAAAAGCTGTTAAAGCAGGCACCCCTATACAAATCAACACTGTCAATGACTTTATAGACTGCTGTAAACATTATGGAGTGAAAGTCCAGAGGTTGTTGTGTGAACTTTATTTGCACGACCTTGTGCTAAGTCAGGAGATTGATTTAAACCCTGGCCCTTTCATTGGAGACATCCAATTCCAAGCATTCATTTCATTCGGGGTTAATCAGATTAAGTGGCTCAAAGCCTATGACACTTTCCAGGGTCAGGAAAATGGTCTAGATTTACGAGTTAGGGCTGAGCCTAGGAACCCAGTGCAGTTGTGGAAATCTCATAGAAATCTTATAAGGGATCCTGGTGCCATTGAAACATTAGGACCCATGCATGAGGCACTCATTCGAGAGATTTTAGAGTATTTTCTTTCCATCAAAGACTTGGCCATTAATGCAGCCAAATTTCGATACCGAATCTCTGATCCAAACATTCAGCTCAGGGAACCATTTAAGTATGAGAACTTTGAGTTAGCTGCCGACCGTTTGAACCTCTATGGCGAGACCATTCTGAAAGCAGGGTCATCCTGGTTAGGATATAGATTTCGCACTCCAATTATTTGGCACCCTACACCCGGATACCAGGCCCTGTATGATATGCCTGAGGGGAAAACAGGTCAGTTCTTTGACTATCTCATCACTCAACATGGTTGTAGGCCTCCGCATGAGACTCCTTCTCCAGCATATTCTCTCACTGCATTACATGTCAACTACAATGTTTTCATGAGGACATGAAACAAGGTAAGCAGGGGGGTGTGTGGAGTACTAAAAAGGTATGCTTTTGATGATTATTTCAGTGGCTTTTTAATATAATTTGTGAACCTTTTGTGTCATGAATTTGGAAAGTAATAAGGAACTATAACAAAACATGTGAGAATTGATATGCAAGACTTAGCCACTGATAATGGTTATTTTCTATACAGGAAAAGGAGAAAATGAGGAGTTGCCGTTCCAAAGGGAAGGACAAAGTCGAGATAACTGTTGTCCCTCTGGACGAGAACCGAACGCAAACAAAGATAAACAGATCAAAGCAAATCGGTTCGGGAAAGAAGGAGAAGACACCAGCTCAGCGCAAAAGAAAAGACAGGATAAAGAGTTAACAGTTTGGCGAATCCCTGAGGATCTTCGATCCTGAGGGATCGCTGCTTTATTTACCTTGTCACTTGGACATCTCCGCCGTCGTCTTTATATAAAGAGACAGCACTGTTAGCTTAGGGGAGGATAGATATAGAGATGAAGGATACGCTTTTATGTAATTTCTGTAAAACATCAGCTTTGATTATTAAGTTTCGTTGAGAACTGGTTCAATGTATTTTTGACTGATGCATTAATGGAAGTTTGGTGATTATTTCATCTCTGCGACTGGATTAACTTCAAGCGGTGTATCCTTGGAGGCTAAGGGCCCGGCCCCGAAGGACACTTGCTTCTGTACCATTACGGCTTTATTTCTGTGTGGTTTGTTTATCATTGTTATGTGGTAATTTGGTATGTTTTATAAGTTCATATTACATGCTCTGTTAAATATTGAATCATTGAAGTTTTTGCAGATAGAATCGTGTGTTGACTCCGCATCAAGTTATTAATCCTTTCAAGAGTTCATTGCATGTTCTTACTGTTATGTTACAGAGCTGTTATATTAAACGTTCATGTTGTGTGCGTTTCTAATGTATCAGTACTATTCCATAATTCATTAATTGTTGTTGTTGTTCCTTTAGTGTGATTTGTGTGAATTGCCTTTGGAGTGAAAGAATGTTATTTGATTGCATAGAGAGTATTTGAGTTAATAGATTAAGTTTGGTTACAACCCGCGGGACTTGGTTATTCAATTGCTGTTTCATTTTAGACTTGCTGTTCTATTCCAGAATTGTTGTTCAATCCTTTATTCGCTTTGCTGTTCCATTTAATTGCAGTTGTTGGTTTGGTGTGAGAGATGATCTAAGGCTGTAGTGAGCAGTGGCAGTCACTGTCTAGCTCCCAGGCTTATGCTCTAGTCTCCTTTCCATCAGTTTCCGAAGGGATGGGTTATCACTGCCGAACCCTTGACTGATAAGCTGTTGAGTTTTCTGAATGTGTGATTTATCCTTTGAAGTAATTTAGTTATAGATAAGCATCCGTTTACTCTTGTATTTCTTAAGCACTGTACTACTAGCATTACTCTGACAAATGATAGCCTCGGATTGAGTCACTCTTTGTAATAACAAAACGCTCCCGGATTGACATATTAATGTGAGGTAATTAGAGGTGAAAGAGACCCTTTTTATAGCTCTACACTTCTCTTCAACACTAAGTTCCTGGAATATATATTCCTTAATTTTCTCCTTGTAGGGAGAGACCATTTGAGGAACACCTTTTCTATGTCAATTGCCTTAGAAGCTTCAATCATTTATTTATCAACACTCACATGCAAATGGTTAATGGGTTTCTTGAAGGCTTGATTATCCTGGGTTATTTACAGCACTTTCTTTTGACATTCCTCAAGCTCTTCCAAATACCTGTGATACTCTCACCATTGATCAAAATCAGGTATGTCTGGTGACAAATTTGTTTGTTTGATTTGTTGCACCCATCATTATTGAACTTTTGATTCTCTAGTTGCAGGCCTTATAGACTCCACCTTGGGATTCTCCAACCATTCAACATATGCAACCTGTTTACCTTTTTCCTGTGCAGTAAAATTAAGGGGTTCCTTTGATTCCTCTTTTGTTTGGGTTGCATGTTCAGTTGTTTGTCTAAGATTTACATTTCATGTGTATGATACCTTGTTATAAATATATATCCAAGGAATACAAATTTTGACAAGAAACATTAATCAAACACTTATGTTTGCTCATTTTCCAATTAATAAATAAGAAAGAAGAAATAATAAATGATGTTTAGGGCCTCAAAACAGCTCTGGAAGTTTAGGACTCAAAAAAATGCCAAAAATTGTAAATTGTGCTACAATTAAGGAAACTGAAAGAAATGATGGTGGGGGTCAAAATTGGAATAGACGGGTGGCCACCAATATCCACCTGGATCAAACAAGCTCTTCATTCATGTCCTAATTCTTGTTGAATATTCTTAAGGTATCTTATTAGTTGGCAGTAGTCTATCTAATCATATATTGAAATGTTTGTTATTTGAAGTGAGTTGTATTGTGAATTACATGATAGAATTCATAGGTTCATTTCCTTATATTTGGATACCCTTCTTGGCTTAAGGAGCTAGCCTAAAGTGAAGAGAGAATTTGGCTAAGATGACAATGATGCATTTCCCAAGGGTTCTTTCCCCAATGAAACCATGGTTGAGACTTTCATAAAGAAACTAATCTTAGAGGTAACACATACAATACATATATCCCTTTTAATATGTGTATAACTAGCTATTATTAATTTTCCACATGAAACTTACCAACGATTATTTTTCCTAACCCTTATAAACTGACAAATTACTTCCAAGTAATTTCCTTGTTGCGGATTAATTTAAATTGTAGCTTATTGAACAAAATGCACTACTAGGATTTTAACTAGTAAAATAAAAATGACATTAGAAGCAAATGAAACCAATTCCACACATGCATACATAAATTTTAATTCCTTATCGGTGTTACTTGCGTGGTGTCTATCTAGACGTACACATGAAGGCTCCCTGGTATTGGGAGTGGTGCTTCCTCTTATCAAGGTATCAATTTGACAGGTAAGAGTGAAGTGAATTTTTTATGACCTGTTTTTTTGGTTTTTTTTTCAAACATCACTTTATATGGATTTATGCATACCATTTAAATATGCATAAAGACATATTAAAATGCGGAAGCCAAAGACATAGACCTTGATGCACTCGATTCCCAAGAAAATAAAAGAAAAGAGTCATAATCTTGGAGTGGAAACTCGCTCCTTTAATGATAGTCCTAAAATTCACAGGATGTCATTATCATGGACATGTGTGTGACTTATGGAATCTTAATAATTAAGTTTCAGCTCATTGCTTCAATTGAAGCATGTTTCTTATCCAACATATATGTGGACACGATGGAAAAATATAAGGTCATTATCCTAACTTTATTAGTGAGATACAACCCTTGGTAGAAAATTATTTGTGAATATTAGGGGAGACTTCAATCTTATCAAACATTTTTCTGAAAATAAAGGTGGCATTAGAATATTGGAAGTGGAGGCCAGTCCCTTTGAATATTTAACAATATCCAATTAGTTCATAGATCTGGATACTATCAATGGTAACTCTTTCTTGAACAATAGAAGAGGAGGTTCTCACATATCATGACTAGGATAGATAGATTTTTTATTTTGGAGAATATTATGGAGAAATATATATTTATGGAAGCTCCCATCTTACCTTGTGGTGGATTATATCATTGTTGAAAATGCAGCAAGAACATCCAAAATTTGATTTTTTCCTTCATTAAAATTAAGGAAATTCAAAATTTCACATTAACGGACAACTTGAAGGGGTTAACTGAGGTGACATGGTACTTGTCACTCAGTTAAGAACACTCAATTTTAGTTAATGAGTTGAGGTTCAATTAACTTGTGTTGATTCCGAAAAATTAGGAGTCTAGCTCATTTAATTCGAGTTAGGGGAACGAAGTTAAGTTTTGTTCAGTTGGTTCCTAAATTTTAGGAGCCTAGGTTGAGTTAATTTAAATTGTAGTAATTTAATTAAGTTAAATTGATTTATGGTCAGTTAAACTAGCTCCAACTGTTAGAGGACCTAGTGGAAGGATTAGCAGTGAGGTGTAACTTTAGTGCTTAACCAGTTAACTGATCAATCAACCTAAATTAGCTCATGCATGTAAATAATTTTAATTACCTACTTGAGATTGGAGTTCAAGGGAAATGTATTATTAGTTGTACCATATTCCAATGTGTACATGTGGTGCATGCAGTCAGAGAAGGACCTAAAGGAATTGCGCAGTCTAGATTGAGTAATTTCCTAAGATACAGGTGCAAGTGTGTGACTTATGGAATCTTAATAATTAAGTTTCAGCTCATTAGTTCAATTGAAGCATGTTTCTTATCCAACACATATGGGCCCACGATGGAAAAATATTAGGTCATTATCCTGAACTTTATTATTGAGCTACAACTCTTGGTAGACAATTATTTGTGAATATTAGGGGAGACTTCAATCTTATCAAATATTCTTTTGAAAATTAATACGACATTAGAATATTAGAAGTGGAGGCATGTCTCTTTGAATAGTTAACAATATCCAATAAGTTCATAGATCTGGATACTATCAATGGTAACAATTTCTTGAACAATAGAAGAGGAGGTTCTCACATATCATGTCAAGGATAGATAGATTCTTGATTTTGGAGAATCTTATGGAGAAATATATATTTATGGAAGAGTCCATCTTACCTTGCAGTGGATTATATCATTGTTGAAAATGCAGCAAGAATATCCAAAATTTGATTTTAACCTTAATTAAAATTAAGGAAATTCGAAATTCCACATCAACAAACAACTTGAAGGGTTAAATGAGGTGACATGGTACTTGTCACTCAGTTAAGAACACTCAATTTGAGTTAATGAGTTGAGGTTCAGTAAACTGAATCCTAAAAAATAGTAGTCTATCTCATTTAATTCAAGTTAGGGGCATGAAGTTTAGTTGTGTGCAATTGGTTCCTAAATTTTAGGAGCCTAGGTTGAGTTTATTTCAGTTGTAGTAATTTAATTCATTTAAATTGAGTTATGGTCAATTAAACTAGTTCCAACTATTAGAGGAACTAGTGGAAGGCCTAGAAGAGGGGTGTAACTTTAGTGTTTAACAAGTTAACTGATCAATCAACCTAAATTAGCTCATGCATGCAAAGAATTTGAATTACCAAGTTGAGATTGGAGTTCAAGGGAAATGTACTATCATGTGTAGCATATTCCAATGTGTACATGTGGTGCATGCAGTCAAAGAAGGACCTAAAGGAATTGTGCAATCTAGATTGAGTAATTTCCTAAATAATAGGGGCTTGAAAATTGACTAAGTATTGGCAAGGTTCAGTCAGTTAGGAAGAAGATAGAGGATATGGGTGTAGGTTGTGCTAAAGCTTGAGCAATCATATTGTATTAATCCATATTCTTTGATTAATGCAATATATATAGGAAGGGGATTTTAGTAGTTTCTTTCCCCTACATAAATTTCTTTATATGTGTGTTGAATATTGATGCATGTTAATGATTTGTGTTCTCGGCCATGAATTTTCTTCCATAGATTAGTAGAGTAGCTTCTAGTATTGTGATTTAGTAAATTTCATGAGCAGTTTAGAATGTATACATTAATTTTTACAAGGTATTAGAGCTAGATTCACAGTAAAGAAGAGATTTTAAAGTTGTCATTGCATGAGATTCGAATTTGAAGATCAGTGTTACAGGTTTTCTCCAGGATTGAGAAGATGAATTTTAATGGACTCAGGCTTGAGTATGCTTTGGAAGGAACCACAAACTTTGTTGCATGGAAGATCCACATGGAGACAGTATTGACTGAAAATGGGCTGCTAGAATACATCAAGACTGATGTAGAAAAACCCCAAGCATCTAATGCTCAAAATATTACTCAGTGGAAGAAGGATGTGGCTAAAGTGAGGAGGATCATATTGGAGGGAGTTCAGGATCATATTGTCTCGAATCTCCATGGGAAAGAGACTATGTTCATGATTTGAAAAAACATTGATAGATTTGTTTGAAAATAATAGCAACCACAGGAATTTGACACTTAAGGACAAGCTTTTAAGCATCAAGATGAAAAAGAAGTACACAATGGCATAGTACCTGAGTAGGTTTACACAGTGTATTTATGAACATGGCAAGGTCGGTGTTACTCTCCCTGAAGAAGACTTGGTAGTTTTAGCTCTCTTGGGCCTTCCAAAGAGATGGCATAGTTATCAAGATTCGGTAATGGTAGAGAAAAACCACCATAGTGGGAGCGGTTATGGTTCGATCTAGTGTAGAAAGATATAAGGCGGAGCAACAGAGATGGGACCTCATTCAAGGAAAATGAATATGGATTTGCATTATTTAGCAGAGGAAGGAAGGACAAGGGGAAGAAGTCCCAAGGTGAGGCTAATTCCATCCTAGCGTTCAAGAAAAAATACTTATCCAAAATTAAGTGCTTTCACTATCATGAACACAGGCATTATGCCACAAAGTGTCCATAGAAGAAGGTAAGCAAGAAGGAGCATGTAGTAGCAGCAGCAGCAGGTGAAGCTTTGGCTTCACATTTTGAGCTTGACTTTACTCTCATCACATGCATGGCGAGCACATTGATAGGAAGCATGTGGTATCTAGATATCGATGCCTCGTTCCATATGACAGGGAATAAATATTTTTATAGTGACTTGGAGGAGAAATATCTCCATATGAAGATTGAGTTTGGAGACGATGGAAGGTATAGTACGACCAGTATTGGTACAATCACCTTTTTCTGAGTCTAGATCCCCTCTCAGGCTCAAGGATGTGATGTTTGATACATGTCTAAAGAATAATATGGTTTCCATCGCGGTGTTGGAAGACCATGGCTATGATGTGTGTGAAAATTTGGTTGCCTAAATCCTACTGCAACGACTAATGAGAATTATTCTACTTTTTAATTACTTGAAAAAGTTATTTACTGTGTTCTATGGTAAATACTGAAACCCATACACTACAACCTTCACAAAATTAAAATGTGGAAAATAAATACGCAGAAAAAAAAAATTGAGCAAGAATGAATCATAGACACATGACACCATTATTTTTGGACTAATGTCCTCGGAAAAATCGAATGCGGAAAAATCGGTGCAACAATTGAGGGTTTGTTTATTATGCAATAATTTTCTAAGTAAAAATATATGATTGTCAAAAATGACTAATCATACAGAGGAAATCTTAAAAATAAAACATCGTGAGAATATCTCACTCTGCCATGGGAATCTGACACTAACCTTAGCTCAAAATGAGTTGCTCTGCGCTGCCTCTACGCAGTGAATGTGTCACCTTGCGCAGTATCTCTATCACAACTGAAGCTTTAGGATCATATTGTCTTGAATCTCCATGAGAAAAAGACTATTTTCACGATGTGAAAAAGGCTCTCACAGAAGCGAAGTTTACGAAACTTCGATCCATGCTTGGAGTTCAGGAAAGTTATCGTTAAGGGGGGATAGGCTCTAATGCCTCCTTCCTTCTCCTATTGTGTCACCTTTGTAAATCCTTCAATCCTGTCCCAAGTTGTTCTTAAGGGGGGATGTTAGGATATTCCAACACATAGGAAATAGTTAATAATAACTTAGTCTATTGTAGAGTTTGGTAAAGTGTGTTTCTTTACTATGTACATTTGTTACTTATAATCCGACAGTCATGATTTGTAGTGATTCGACGGTTCACTCTCTCCTTGATATTAATGACACTTGATTTATGGCTTAACACCCGATTGGTCCATGATCTCTATTTAAATAGCATGGAGGGTCATTTGTCCTGTAACCGTTTATGAGAGAAGCATATGTAATCTTTCATTTTATATTAATAAATTTCCTGAAGTGGCCGTGTTGGCTCAAACCGTGGACTGTTTCCCTCTTCAAGGGTTTTAACCACGTGATATACTGGTGTACTGATTTGTGATATTTTTGTGAGCGGTGACCTTTGGTTTTTGATCTAAGGAACTTACCCTGTAAATTCCTACATAGAGGTCAAAGTCATTAACAAACCCTTAGATTATAACCTCTTCCTGGGTCGAACATGGGTCTATGCCATGGCAGCCATGATCTTGGCCTATTTTAGAATGATTTATTTCCCAAACCAATGGGGGCATCATGGACATCAAACAACTTTCATTTTTTGCCACTAATTACCTAATCACTGGGAGTATTCTACTTGTAATTGAAACCCCAAAACCTTATCAACATGTTGGGATAGGATTTCTTAAATATTCATCCTTAATGGGAACTTTCACACTCCCTCCTCTTGAATTTCCCAATATAGTTTTCACTTTCAATATTATTTCATCTTATACTATTCCATTTGATCCTTAGATAGTACCTGAAAACTCCAACATTGAATCATTTCACGACTTTTATCACTCCGAAAATTCTAAAGGTTGTTTAAGCGTTAAAAAGAAATATCAGAGGTAACTTCAAACCTCCTTGGAGCTTAGGATATAGCCTTCCTAAACTCATATATGACTCTCTCTATATGATTTAACTTTTTTTATTTAAGGGATATTAGGCTAGTTATGTATGCTTAGTTGGATTGGTTTTGATTGGTTGGTGTAATTAATGAATTAGATGAATAGGTGTTTTTCCACTTTCCATTGGGATATGGAGTCAATATGCTTTGAAATAGAACAAAATCAAATTATAAAGAAAGTGTTATAGGGAAATATATGTGAGAAATATCAGATCTCAAGGCTGAATGGTGAAGTGATCTTTCAATCGGGATCAAGGAGAAAATAAGAATTCCTTAAACTGGATAATGAGGAAGGGTGAAGAAGTCAATCGGGATCAGAGGGAAATTAATAATTCTCTAAACCAGATATTAGAAGAAAACATAGAAACGTATAATAGTAAAAATCAGAGTGTAATGTTTAAGCAAATTCTGCAGTAATGTTTGGCATGCAATGTTCTGAATGCGCCAATCGGTTTGACTCCTGAATTGTTCTGCACGTGAATGAGCACGACTCGACCCACCTTCAAATATCATCACATAATGTTAATGTACCAATATATAAATCAAAATTATTCTATGACACACAAAATTTTACATTTTCTATCATAGATGTTTTTTTGGTGTTTTGAAAAATATTTCAAAGGTAAATGCAAATGAGCCACAACATGGACAATGTACGATGCTTTGAATGTAATGAACCTAGGCATTATAAAAGAGATTGTCGTAAATCTGGAAAGGACAAGAGGAAAAAGGAAGAAGCCCATGTCACTAATGAAAGAGAAGAACCCGATGCTAAAAAATCCATGAAGGAGGAAGAGAGATATCTCTATTATGATTAAGATCATCTTTCTCCTTAAGTGATCTCTGATTGATTGTAAAATTGTATAATAGAAAGAAATGTACATTAAGAAGCATGAAAGGAGCTCTCGGTGAAAAAAATTCTGGAAAATCTATCTACTAAAGTAAAGCAGTCGTCAGGTCAAGGGTCATCATGGTGACAAAATTCTGGGATGTGTTGACATATTGATGAAGCATGCCAAAGGAATGAAGCTCTTCATTCTAGAGAAATTTCTATAGGATGACTCATGGAAATAGATATGAAGTATGCAAACATATATGCTAATATTGGATGATGTGAAGTCATGTTATATGGTTGCAGGTAATAGACTTCCATATTTAGATGTATGATCTATGAAGGAGGATCTCTCAATGCACTGAGAGATGAAATCAACATAATATATCCTCATAGAATATGAGGTGGTTGTACATAAACAAGAAATTGGAAAATTTGTAATATCATGGGAATGAATAATTTGCAAAAAGGAAGAGATCATGAAATGTAACCATGTCAAGAGGCAGTTATCATCCGGAGGCCAAGAAGATGTGACTAGGATATCTCCTCAGAAGATATGTAGACTCTGACGAAAGTTTAATATAGAAGAAGACTCTTGGAAAAACATATCATTAGGAGATATGTCAATCTGTATGAAGGATGCTAATGCCTATAGGAAGATGTCATGGTGAAATGTCATCACTAAGGTAACTTTTGTTCTAAAATTTCACATGTATATGTTTATCTAGATGAATTTGTGTAGGGTTTCTAGTCAGAAGAAATGATGTATGATCCTTGGGGATGATTCAAAGAAAGTAGCATGGTATAACGGTGGACCAAATAAGGAAGTCTGATGAATCACTTTCTGATAGTTGACGTGACTCTTAGATGAAAGTGATGGATGATATGTGCCCTATGAAGCTAAAAGTTGAAGATTCCTTATTATCTAAATCCATGACATCGAGGATAGGAATTCTTCATGAGCAGCTGGGTGTCTCACCATTGCTGCTAGAGGTCCCTGGTTAAGAGGGAGCCTGATGATAAGTTTATTACTTGGAAGAAACTAGGTAATTCCTAACAATGATCTTAGGTACATTCCTTGTATAGGAATGAGTGCATTCCCTTGTGGAATGGGTCCTCCCTGGATGAAAGGGATAGATAGACACATCATTTTGGTCTTCACTTGGGAAGACAAAATGGAGAATTGGGTAACCACCTGGCATTCGATACTATTTGAGAATGTATTAGGGCATTCAAGATAAGAGTAGTTGGGGACCAATGTTCTTTGAGGGCTAGCTACCCAAGAGAAGAATAGTCCAAAAAGTTCATACTTTGGGAACACCCAGGTGGAGTATGTACCTTGGAGAGACAATGACGATGGTGTCTATAAGTCATGTGTCTTGCCAGCATTGTAGCCCATTGTCTCGTTAAGAACTGGGGTTGTTAGTCAAGGCCTTGCACTAGGACAATGCTGGTTGATATGATTCTATATAGATGTGATTACCAATCCAATTCTTCTTATGAGATTCTTTAGTTTGAAAGTAACCATGTACATGTATGAATACCTCCCTAGCTAAGAGGGAGTGTTGAAAAGTGTAACTAGGTCGGTCTGCATGTTGACTATGTAATTATGTATTTATAAAAATAAGATGTCAAAGATAATAAAATGTATTTTTGGTGTACTTTTTTCATGGGTTTCATGAGTAATATTTTATTATGTAGATAGAATTCTTCTTGATGTCTATTAGGTTTATGTCTTCTAGGAATAAATATAATTAGGGGTCATATCCATGAAGGATTTAGTTTAGGTATTTTTTCTCCAAAGACCTTGAATAAGCTCTCAACAACCATCATACAATGTTGAAGACAATCTCATAATATAGTGAAGACAATCCCTCATCGTTGTTGAAGGAACACCTCCTAAATTATTGAACAAATTACAGTCATGTTGGCCTACATATGTCGACCTAAATTCTAGTTGATGGTCAGCCTAAAATTAGGATCAGTTCACTATATATAAGGCATGACTACGGTTCATTTGAAGGAATAGAAATGCAGCCAAGTCTGAACAAAATATAGGAAAAAATTGTAGATAAAATATATGAAGCATTTACGGATCTAATATAGGAAGCATTGCATTCAGGAATATGTGTGAAGTTACCTCAGAAGAATTGCAGACAACACTGCGGCTAACGCGGATCAATTTAACGAGTAAGAAGTGTGGATATCATTGCAGAAATATAGAACCATTTTAGAAAACTATTACAGATAAGACAAAACCCTATACGGGAAGGTTTGTGGATAGTTTCATGGCGATCAACTTAAGTATCTAAGTGCAAATATACCTCATTGCAGTAGACACTGCGGGTATACACTACAAGAGATATTGCGGGCATACAGTGTGGACATATGTTAGATCACAGTGAGGACATATAGGAGACTTTATTATGGATAAAAGGAAGTATATAAGTGCGGATATGTATACAAACAAGTGCAGGAAGAATAGTATATAAGAGCATCATATGATTGCGGACAAGTGCAAGGCAGAATTAAGAAGATTATTAAAAGGACAAGTAGCTAATATACATTGTTAAGGGATCTGATAACAAGATAGAATTAGCAGAAGTTAAGGAGAAGAGGCAGTAATTGTGAGGAAGTTAAATCTATGATTTACCTTCCTACTGTTCAAGCAATTCATCTATAAGCATATGCAAGGTGAAGTTAAAGGTCTTGAAAGCACATCTAGGTTAAGGGTCTAAGTCTGGGTCATGGTACTTGTCATTTGAAGCTTTATAAGAATAATTCTTTGTAGGTTTTCCTCTCTAAGAGGGAGAGGTTTTTCCCTGGCTCTAGGAGCCTAATTTTTGTGTCGTTTTCCTTTTGATAATTGACTTGATGGAAGATAAACTAAACTAAAATAAGGGAAGACATAAATATCACAAGTAAGGTTATAAGTAATTGATCTGAAAATGGAATGTACTTGTTTAAGGGTGCAAGGTATCCATTTCCCATAATTTCTAATATGAGCTATACACTCCAAGTGACCTCTGAAAATGTGAAAACTTCTTATTTCTTATACAGAGATAGACTGTAGGGGCATTCACCGGACATGTCACCTCTAAAGAGAGGATGAGTTCCAGAGGCTACCTGGCCCTCTACAGGCTCTGCCTAAAGAAATAATGAAGTAACACTTAGAAGTCTTTGACATACACATACTTGAAGTTTGATGTCTTGCGGAATAAGACAAATAACTTTATGCAGCTGAGTAGGTGATTATGTGTGTATGAAAGTTATGTATATTTGTTGTTTAACACTTTATATCAGTTTTTTTTAGCATATAATCTTCAGCAAATAAAGACATCAAAATGATAAAGCAGTTCACCCCCTCCTCTGGGCTACATCTGCTGGACCAAGCCTCTCAAACTAGGCTTGTCCTCTTGTATTAAAAATGCTACAAAGGCTAATACAAGAATATGAGTGTCTCGAAAGACAGATCTGACTGTAAATACAGGATCAGAAGATAGGAATTAGCTAAACATGCTATTTCGCAAACACTAAACAGTGAAATTGTACCTGATACAGTACTTTTCCCCAATTGGCCCTGGTGGCCCTTTAGACTTGCATGGAGAATTTAGAGGTGAAGATGACCTCAATTGATTCTGAAAACTCTGCCATTAGACTCAGAAGGTCGAAAATAGCAGAAACAGGCTTTTGAATCACCAAAAATGGATGAACATAGCCCCCAAACAGCTCCAGCACTGAAATGGCCCTGGTGGCCCTGAAAGCTTCCCTGAAGCTAAACAGTGAGAAGAATTCCTCAAAAGGAAAAAAGAGCTGTAGAAATGGATTCAGAATACTGAAAAACTTCAGGAATGACCTTCGTTCCACATTCACTGGCTGCACAATTCCCAATGCAGCTCCCAAACTGATTTGGCCCTAGTGGCTCCTGGAACTTCCACGAAGCAAAATCACCTGCAAACGGCCTCAGATGGCTGTGAAACCTGTGCCAATGGCTTCAGAAGGTCGAAGAGACCCAAAATAAAATAAAAAAATTCGTCTTCAAAGACCTCTCCTAGCAGAAGTTATGCCACATTTACTAAACTGCCAGTTTCACCTTGAGAAACTCCACTAATTGTGGAGGAACTACAGATAAGCCCACCAAATAAGGCGGTGGCGCCAAAAAGGGGCGGAGTCCACCAATTCACCCGCACGGTTAGTCGTTGGCAATAAATTTTATGTTGATCCGCGTTCATATGGGCGGGGTTGCAAACGGTTTCAAACGTTTTGAATTAATACATATGGTTTATTAAATAACACCATATCACATATAACAACTTTATAACCGCCCGTTACAAGCGCGCCGAGCATTTGGGTGGTGGTTCCCGCCTTTGGTTTTATGGGAAGGGGGCTGGCCCCCTTTCGGGCCCCGCCCAAACTAACATACACCATAAATAGAACCCCGTCTGCAACCATAAACAATGAACAAACAATGGTCCATTGGTTAAGTCGGTTGGTTAATACATGCCCAGTCGCTGGTTCGAATCCGGCCTCGACCCAAAAATTTTACAATGCGCCATTTCAATCCGACCTTTGGGGCCCACGTGGCGGCCTCTGGGCTAGCCACGTGGCGCCTCATGATTGGCTGCCAAGGAATATTCCCCAGAATATTCTGCGGAATATTCCACGGAATATTCCCAGAATATTCTGTGGAATATTCTTTTTTTAATAAAAAAATTTCCACAAAGTCAATTTTGGCATTTTTTTATGGAAATTGAGAAATCTTCAAACTTGAATAACTTCTTCATACAGAGACCGTTTTTCGAACCGTTCGCGGCTCCGGAATCAGGAAGACGAGCTCTATCCGGTCGTTTAGGTTCAAACTAGTTCTGAGCACCTTCATTTTTGACCATTTTACGACACTTGGTCCTGAGCTCCTGATCAGTAATTATCAAGAAGATAGTTTGTATTAACCAAAAGCCCTTCAAATTCTCAATAGAGAGAGGGAGGTAGGAGAGAAAGGGAGAGAGGGTAAGGACTAGAGAGAGGACTTGAGAAAGAGAAGGAGAGAGGACGGGAGAGAGATATGGAGTTGGAGGGGGAGAGAGGGAGTGAAGAATAAATACATAGAGAGAGAACAATAGAGACAGAGAGGGAGTGATAAGGGAGAGATGAATAGAGAGTGTGTATGCTTTTGGGTGAGATAGAGAGACAAATAAGAAGAGATGAAAGGAAGGCAGGAGAGAAGAAGAGATAAGGAGAGAGGGAGGGAGATAGTGACAAAGTTGGAGAGTGGGGACACAAAGGGATGTGGGAGAGAAAGGGAGAGAGAGGAAGGAAGAGATATAAGAAATGAGAGAGATGAGGATAGAGGTAGGGAGACACACATGGCGTTGGAGGGGGGGAGAGAGGTAGGTAAGAAGAAATACATAGAGAGAGAGAAAGGTGGAGAGAGAGATAGACAGAGTGATAAGGGATATGGAGAGAGGGGGAGATATAGAGAGAGGGAGAGAGGAGAGCAGGAGGGAAGAGAGATAAAATGGGGAGAGATGGAGAGAAGGGGATGGGAGAGGGAGAGGGAGGGAGGGAGAGATACATAAATATGGAGAAAGAGTGTGTATGTTTTTGGGGTGATATTGAGAGAGAAAGGAGAGTCGGAGGGAGATAGAGATATAAATGAGAGGTGAACATAGGAAATTAGAGAGAGATAGAAATAGGGAAGGAGACATAGATATACATGGAGAGAGATAGCGTGTGTTTATTGGGGGATCAAATAGAGAGATAAACAAGGGTAGATGGAGGGATATATATATATATATATATATATATATATATATATATATATAGATGGAGGGGGAACAGTGGGAAGAATATTTATTGCACTAGATGCATTTATTCCAGTGTAGATGATGATTTCTAATCCTATTTGATTGCATGCAATAGATGAATTGATTTTATTATAAATGTAATTATATTTGATTGCTTTCACTAGATGCATTGATTTCAGTGTAGATGTTGATTTCTAATTGCATTTTATTGGTTTCTCTAGATGTATTGATTTTACAATAGATGGTGGTTTCTGATTCTATTTTATTTCTTGAACTAGATAAATTTATTTCGGTGTAGAGGCTTATTTTCAATTATATTTGATTACTTGCACTACTTGCATTGATTTCATTGTAGATGTTGATTGCTAATATTATTTGATTTCTTGCATTGGATGCATATATTTCAGTGTAGATGTTGTTTTATAATCCTATTTGATTACTTGCATTAGATGGATTAGATATTGTTAATCTTGAGGCTGCTAATTGTTAAAAATAATTTTCAAGATTATATTTAGGGGGGAGAGAGGGAAGAATATTTCTTGCACTAGATGCATTGATTTCAGTGTATATGATGACTTCTAATCCCATTTTATTGCTTCCACTAGATGCATGGATTTCAGTGTAGATGTTGATTTATAATTATATTTGATTGCTTGCATTAGATGCATTAATTTCAATGTAGATGTTGATTTCTAATCCTATTTGATTGCTTGCACTAGATGCATTGGTTTCAATGTAGATGTGGTTTTCTAATCCTATTTGATTGTTTGCATTAAATGCATTGATTTCAATGTATATTTCGATTTCTAATCTCATTTGATTGCTTGCATTAGATGCATTGATTTCAGTGTGGATGTTCTCTTATAATCCTATTTGATTTCTTGCATTAAATGCATTAGATGTCGTTAACCTTGAGGCTACAGATTATTAAAAAAAATTATTTTTCAAGATATATGTAGTAATACCTAGATGGATGTTATTAAGAATTAATTAGCTGTAAAAAGTCGTGATACCTAGAATTAAAATGGAATAGATGTGAAAAACCAATTCTCTTGCAAAGTGCAAATTAATCCTCGACAAGATTGTCTCCCTTCCTCATCACCAACTAATTACTAATAGAGAATTAGTAATATATTCAAAATTACTAATATATAATTGCATACAACAATGTATTCAAAATATTTATAAGAGGAAAAGATATAATTATAAAAATTCAAAAAAAATCAAAATATTTTTGAAGGACATGCGATAATTGTTTGGAGAAACAAATAATTTAAATATTTTAAAAATATGGCCACTCATTAAAAAAATTTCAAATTTCATTATTTCTTGACTTTGTAAAATAGACTATAGATAAAAAAAAATCATCAAAATATTCCTTAAGGAAATAAATTATTTCAAGTATTGTAAACTTAAACAAATTATTTCAGAAGTTATCTTGATGCAGTAAATTGTTAAAACTACTCTTCAAGATATATTTAGTAATACCTCGAGGGACACTATTAAGAAATAATTATTTGTCACAAGTTGTGATACCTAAAATTAAAACCTCGAGGGACACTATTAAGAAATAATTACTTGTCAGAAGTTGTGATACCTAAAATTAAATGAAATAAATGTGAAGTATCAATATTCTTGCAAACTAGTGACAATATTGTCTGTGTTCTTCATCATCAACTAATTACTAATCGAAAATTACATACACATATAAAAATATAACACAACAATTGTAACATTCACAAACATTACCATCTAAATCCAAACACATAAAAAGACAACCCACTCAAAGCATCCAAACCCAAACTTACAAAACATTCAAGGAAAGAAACACATAATAAATTAAATAAGGGAATGAAATGCTCATGCCAAGAAAAGAAAACATAATGTGATTTTGAAGTTAATCTCAAACATATACATAAAAATTATAATCTAAAAATGTGACATTGTTTCCCTCAACTTGAACCAGCTTAGATCCATCTAACACCAGATCTATCATGCGTCGAGAGAGATCAAATCCCTCGAGGTGCAAACCTTTCCTCAAGTTATACACTCCAAAAAGAAGGTGTGCACCTTGAGGGATTTTATCCCTCTCAGCGCATGAAAGATTTGTTGTTAGATAGATCTAACATGGTAGTTATGTTAATACTGAACTAGTGAATATGTGTGGTTAGAGAAAAGAAGTGCATGCATAATCGTAGTGGGTGAAATGGCTAGAGGTACGAAAAATAGAGTTCACCATTAGGAAAGACCTTGTGCATTTAAGTTAAAGGGCATGCCTACATCATCACATTTTAATGTACTAACATTGGGATCGTATAATATGCTTTTGGGTATGGATTGGACGTACCTTCACCATACCAAATTAGACTGTTATGACAAGGCCATTGAGTGCCTGGACGATAATGGAGAAAAGATAATTTTTTAGGGAAAGAAGGGTCCTACATCAACGAGGATGGTCACCGCTATGCAACCTAAGTGAAGTTGCATAAAAGGTTGTGTGATGTTTGTAGTGTACATTTCCAGTGACAAGGGTAAGGATGTTGAGGATGAAAAATATTCCAAAGGTATCCTGTATTGCACCAGTTTCAGGATGTGTTTCCAATAGATATTCCAGAGTTACCTCCTCACAGGGAAGTGAAATTATTTATTGGGTTGGTACCAGGGGCAACACCAGCATCAAAGGCACCTTATAGGATGAGTACGACAAAGTTAGTATAGTTGAATCTGCAGCCAAAGGAAATGTTTAACAACGGATACATTAGGACGAGTGTATCACCTTGGGGTGCACTAGTGTTGTTCGTAAATAATAAGAATGATACTCTCAGGTTATGGATTGATTATAGGCAGTTGAATAAAGTGACCATCAAGAATAGGCACCCATTGTCGAGGATTGATGACTTGTTTGATCAGTTAAAGGGAGAAGTAGTGTTCTCTAAGATCGACTTGAGATCTGGATATCATCAAGTACGCATAAAAGAAAAGGACATCTAAAATACCACCTTGAGGACTAGGTATGGGAATTATTAGTGTTGTAGTTCCATTTGGTTTGACTAATGCCCCAGTTACATTTATGTGTTTTATGAATAGTCTGTTGTATCCTTATCTGGACACGTTTTTTGTTGTATTCATTGATGACATCTTGGTATATTCTAAGAATGAGGAAGAGCATGTCGAGTATTTAGTAGGAGTGTTGAGATTGCTAAGAGAGCATCACTTATATGATATGATTAGCAAGTGCAGTTTATTCTAGACATAGGTACACTACTTTAGACATGTTGTTTCCAATGAAGGCATAATAGTAGATCAAAAAATATAAGGGTCACCATGGAGTGGGAAGCTCCTAAGAATGTGGAGGAAGTCAGATAATTTATAGGATTAACAGGTTACTACAGGAGGCTCATCAATAAATTCTCACACATTACATATCCTATTACATATCTGCATAGGAAAGATGCTTGTAAAAGAGGACTTAGTGTATTTCTTATGCAAGAGGGATAGGTGGTATTCTATGAGTCCAAGAAATTGAATGAGCTTGAACTTAACTATGCGACTCATGATCTTGAGTTGGAAACTATTATTCACATGTTGAAAATCTGGAGGCATTATCTTTTTAGCAGGAGATTTGTATTGTTGAGTGATCACACTGGGTTGAGATATTTGTTTGGCCAACCAAATCTGAATTCTAGGAAATCTAGATGGTTGGTCACCCTTAGTGAGTTTGACTTTGAGATCAGGTACAATAAGGGAAAGGAGAACAGAGTTGCAGATGCTCTCAGCAGGAAAGGGTGAACCATATAGCAGTTATGAGTTCCTATGGGATAGACTTACAGGATCATATCTTACATGCATGACAACGGGATGATAGGCATGTGGAGCTCAGGCATAGGTTACAACATAGTACAGGTATAGGTGTAGGTGATCAGGATGCAAACTATCATCTCATGACATATGGATTGGTGATATTTAGAGACATGATCTTTGTGTTGGATCACAGCAAGCTCAAGAATCTTATATTGAGGGAATTTCATGTCAAGCCATATTCAGGTCACCCAGGATATCAGAACACATTGAAAATAGTAAATAAATTTTATTATTGATCAAATTTGAAGAGAGATGTAGTAGATTTTGTATCTAAATGTATGGATTTTTAGCAGGTGAAGGAAAAATGTAAGCATACGGGTGGTCTACTACAGGCTATTCTGATTCCATAATGGAAATGGGAGGTCATTTCCATGGATTTTATTATAGGTATTTCGAGGAAAGCGAGACAACATAATTCTGTCATGGTTGTGGTTGACAGGTTGAGCAAGGTGGCTCACTTCACTCCAGTGAAAACTACAAAGTCAACTAGTTTGGGGATTGAGTTAGCCTTCAGTACAACTTATCACCCACAGACAGATGCACAGGTAGAAAGGGTCAACAAGATCCTAGAGGACATCCGGATCAGGATGTATGTGATGCACTAGCATAGGAAATTGGAGTAGTACCTTCCATTGGTTGAGTTTTGATATAAAAATTATTATCAAGAGTCACTAAGGATGAGTCCTTTCGAGGCACTGTGTGGGCAGAGTTGTAATACTCCCATCAGCTGAAGTGATCCAGTGAACAAGGTACTTATTAGACTAGACATGTTGGCAGAAATGGAACATGAGATGTAGTCTATAAAGAAGAATATAAAGGCAACACGTGATAGGCATATGAGTTATCCAGACCATCACAGGGCATTTAAGGAGTTTCAGGTCAGGGAGCATGTGAATTTGTGCATCAAGCCTAAGAAGAGCTCCTTGAGGATTAGATCATGTGCCAAGTTGGAACCATGGTATTGCAGGCATTTTTATATCCTTGAGAGGATTGGACCAGTGGCCTATTGACTTGCACTGCCTCCAACAGTGAAATTTCATGATATTTTTCACGTTTCATTACTTAAAAGGTATATAAAGGATGTTGATCATGTTATTGATTGGTATGTATTGTAGGTGGAGCAAGAAGGACAATTCCAGTTGGAACCTTAGTGCGTATTGCAACGAAAACAAATCATGCTAAGGAACATAGCCATAAAGCAAGTTAAAGTGTAGTGGAAGCACTTTGGGCCCAAAAAATTTACATGCGAGATGGTTGATTAGGTGTGGAGTATGTATCCTTCAATGTTTGTCGGTTGAGGAAAAGCGATTTTGGTATCTGTACATATTTATGTATGGTTTCTATTGTAAATAACACCATGAGATAAGTTATAAAACTCCAATAAGTGGTATGGTTATTATATTGTCATGTTGTCATGATGGTTTTTTCTTTTTAGCAGGTTATTCATTGTAAATACTACATCAAGCTAACTTATAAATATCCATGGGAAGTATGTTTTCTTTTCAATGGTTCTGTTGAGGTATATGTGGGATTTAACACCAACGACGATGTTTCCCAAGGGGGAGGGTTCTGTAACAGACCCGAGCTAAAAATTGATGTAATAAAATTTAATAAAGGAAAAATAAGACCACAGTTAAGGGACACTTATTCCAAGCCGAATGTTGGGAAAATATATCCTAGTGGGAATCAATGGATGTGTTTATGACTTAGGGGAAATTATCAAAGGCAATGGCTAAGGCATTACAAAGGAAAAAAGGTATTATGACACATTTATTTTATGAAAATAAAGGAAACTAGGAGAAAAGGAAGGTGAAATGTCACAAGTTGCATGTGAGGAGGAAATTGAAGGAAAATAATGGAAAATTGCAAAAATTAGAGGCATGAATGATAAAAATACCCCAGAGCATTAGTTGGAAATGTTTTATTAGTTTAGCCTTTTGTCATTTCATTTTTCAGAATTACTCTCAGAGAGGAGAAGAGAACCAAGAGGAGAAAGAGATCAAACAAGCAAAGGAAGGACAAGGAAAGGAAAGGAAAGAAAAAATTAAGCAAGGAAGAGAAGGATGAAGTAGAATTAACATGAATACTTGCATGTAATAGATTGCATGTATGATTTACTAGCTAGTTTTGACATGCATGGTATGTGCATGTTGGTATTTAGTTCTTTTGTTGTCGGTGGCATGGTTTTGCCAGGATTTGACAAGGGTTTTTAGCCTTGCCTTGCCATTTTCAGGATAACCATGGTGCAATGGGATTATTCTTGGTTTTGAGCTTTGGAATTGTCGGATGGTTTTGGAATATAGGGCGGAGGTGGTCTTAAGAACATTCCCAAAGACCTAGGAATCCCTTGACCGGTTTTACCTAGATACACAGTAAAGCCTGAGGGTGGTGTCTCGATAAGGGAATCGTGATCTAATGTGGATTACGGTAAAGCATAGAGATAAGGAGATGAAAAAATCCTCAAGGATAGTGATGACATACAGATTAGGCATTCCAAGCTCGGTTCGGTTTAGTGATCTCGGTGCCATTTTAGGTGAGATCATGGTATGGTGAAGGTGGAGTTGGTTTAACCTTTGGATTCCCTTAGTTTTTTTTGGATTGGTTTATCCATTAGATCCCACATTCATGCTTGGAATAGGGCATGGGGTGACTGGCTAAAAGAGAGATTTGGTTCAGCCATGTCTATGGTTAGGTGGTACATGGAAGTCCTGAACCTGGTTTTCTCTTACCTACATTTAATGAAAGCTAAGTTCTCTTGCTTTTGTTCTTGTATTTATGCGGCTTTATTTCTATGCTTATATGTTGGTTATAAGCATGGTTATGTGACTAGTTCTATTCATGGTTCATTTAATGTTTTTACTTGTAACTGAAAGAATAATGGATGCATGACCTAATTAATGTTAAGACAACTGATGAGAGAAGGAGGTGGTCCTTCTTGATAAGTTTAATATGAATTTATAGTCCCTTATGCTCACTCTTGTATTCACGACCTGTAGATTAGACTATTTCCAAGTGTTTGAAAAAATGTTAGTCCCGGTTGGGGACGGTCAGGCCTAGTCCTCATGTCAAATTTTGGTTTACAAGCATTTTCCTTGTGTAATTTATGATTTTTGAAAGTTACAAGAATTTCTAGGCAGAGGTCTAGCCCTAGCCATGGAATCTAGCCTTAAAATCCATAGTCTCTAGCACAACAATGAGTAAAAAATTCCACATTCGTACTGATGCAAGCACGTGGGAGTGACTGGGAGGTTCGAGTCGCATTGATGCCTTGGCAAGGGAGCAACTAGGGGTAAAACTCATGGAAAATTCATGGTTGCTTAGGGGATGGATAGCTGGAGGGGTTGGGTCACTCCTGGAGGGTCCTGTGGGACCTATGGGAAGTAATTAAGGTTTGTTTTTTTACTCCATTTCCTTAAGGTCACCTAGGAGATTGAGTCTGGTCATAACTTCCCCTCATCTCATGCTTACCCCGGGTAAGCTGGTGAAAGTGGGTATATGTGAGGGGAGGTGCACGTTACACTTTTCTCTACAGTCCTATATTCTGCATAACAAGTCTTGTCCACAAATATCCTATGAGGACTCCTATTTTGTACATACTATCATCTTATGTTTCTCTTTCCTTATGAAAATAGGAAAAACTTGGTCATGTATCATATCCTTGAATGAAGAAATGATAGATTAATTCTTTCTCTCCATAACACCATTTTGTTGAGGGTTGTATGATATTGTCAACTTCCTCTTGATCCCTCCCTCCTTACATAATTCATTGAATTAATTTGAGGAATACTCACCCTCATTATCTTATCTAAAGACCATGATCCTCTTCTTTGTCTAGTTCTCCACTTAGGCCCTGAAATTCAAGAAGAAGGCCTCACATTTGAGCTTCATAAAGTAGATCCACATCTTCCTAAACTAGCCATCAATTAAATTGATATTTTATAATGCTTCCTATACTAATGATATTGAAATCATCCACACAGATCTAAATGTATAAGATGCAAGATACCCTTATATTTTTTCTCACTACTTCGAAAAACATCCTTGACATTCTTTGCAAGTAGATACCCTTTACACATTCCCTAGTAGTCAATAATGAAATATAGGAGACCAATGAGAATCTCCATTAGGATCAACAATGTTATGTAGTGCAAGTGTCCCATCCTCCTATGCCATAACTGGCACAAGTTGTCATTGTCATCTACCAAGATCTGCCCTCTCTAACTCCAATAACTGCTATTGTATTAGGGATAGGTTCCTTTAGATGAATGAGCACTTTTAAATTCCAAAAAATGAATATAAATCCTTTGTCCTCTATAATTGAGTTTGCGAGCAAGTCCTTCTTCAGTCATGACACATACAACATGTCCTTGGCTTCCAATAATCCATCTTACTTGAGTACAGATAAGATAGTTCCCTCTGCCTTCACTACATAGTTTATGTTAGTGTCCTATAATCTATAGGATCTAAAGGTGATTGATTATTTCATCTCAGATCTTTCATATTATAAATATTATTCCAAGATTGTAAATTGTTTCCAAAAAGGTTAAAACCTTATGAAAAATATGCTTCCACGTCCAAATGCAGCATTAGGAGATAAGTAAGTATGTTTTGATTGAGTTAATCACATCATTTAAATGTGATTAAATAATTTGTAATAAGGTTGGGCACTACAGGTTTTAATTTTGTCAAAAAGGACAAAACTGGGAAAGAATGGCTTATCCAAGGTTTCAGAGACCCATTATAAGTTAAAGGTGCTCAAAGGGAATTACTTTACAAACCTTTGGAACTCCGCATTTCCATGTTTCATTGATGGACCCACCTCGCCTTTGCACATCAAGCCTTTAGCAAAACCCTTTAAATTTCCATCTCCTACAAACCTTCTGAAATATGATATGTGATGGAGTGGGACCCATTCACCCGCCACACTTCCTTTTCATTTCATTTCCTTTAAAAACATTAAACTTCACCCTTTTCCGCCTTTCCGCTTTATATTTCTACTTTAACTTTTTTCATCACTATATCATTGTTTTACCTCTGCTTTCCCATTTCCCTGATTGCAATTGAAGTAGGTCCATCCTCCCTGACACATAACCCTTTCCCCCACCATCCATCGCATTTCGCAGATTATAACTTTTCGCATCGCAACAAAACCTTAACACTTGCGATAGTCAATCTACAATATATCACACATTTTTTAAATTACCGTTTGAAGTGCCCACAATATATTTTGTTTAACTTGCGATGCGTTTGGCCCCACCACAGCAGCTCCGCCCCCCACTTCAGGCTGTTTTAAATACATTTATATCTCATGAAACCTCATAAACTTTACCTTACTGCAGAAAAAATTTGCCGCTTTATAAATTCGTCGATGCAGTGGACTCCATCTTGCCACATCATCCTCCAATCAGTGCAAATCACACTTAGCGGATTTTAGCGCTTACCATATTTTCCCAAATTATAAACTCTATGATGTGCGATGTGGATGGGTCCCAATCGTGTACCGCACTTTGCATTTTTTATCATTTAACCCCCGCGGTCATAGCAAAACCTAATACTTGAGATTTGCGATGCGGTCAGTCCCACCTTTCCTCCACGTCACTGCCTTCTCCCCGCACTTTACACTTCGCATATTTTACAGTTTACCTCCGCCACTTATAACTAAACTTTAAAATGTGCGATTTGCGATGCGGTTAGTCCCACCTTACGTACCACGTCACTCTGCCCTCCCCGTAATTCGCACTTTGCAAGATTTAGAGTTTACCTCCACCACTTATAGCTAAACTTTAAAATGTGCGATTTGCGATGTGGTTGGTCCCACCTTTCCTCCACGCTACCTTCCTCTTTGCATCGCATCACCGATTCCATTTCACATATCTTAAATTGTAAAGCATGCAATGTATGATTTTATTTGGATGCGATAAATTTCATAACTGAAATCTAAACATTGTTAGGTCCGGGTAAATGAGTTTTTATGCATTTTTTTTTTTAAGGATTA
The DNA here is from genome assembly GCA_034641835.2 of Pinus albicaulis. Lineage (NCBI taxonomy): Eukaryota > Viridiplantae > Streptophyta > Pinopsida > Pinales > Pinaceae > Pinus > Pinus albicaulis. Next base: position 1,446,901,781 of record CM076572.1, on the reverse strand, counting down.
AACGCGGAAGTAAGGATTCGCGTAGCAAAAAAGACTGAAAGGTCAAGTCAAGAAAAGGCTTTGCGCAAAGTTGATCTTTTTGTAACTACAAGAGCAGAAAGGGTGTTCAACACTCAGTTCATCTTCCAGCACAACACCTACAATTACACAGCGCATTCCACCGAAGCTATAATTTGGTAATAGTTAGAGTTTTAATTTCAAGTTTAAGTCTAAAAATACCATGTCTGTTAAATACTGTATTATTGTAATATTTTGTATAAATACTTCAGTTTTGGAAGTATCAAAGGTCGATTGATTGAGATTAGAATCATTACTATCTTTTGGAGTACGGTAAGCTTTTTCAAAGCACTGGAGCATCAATAATAATCAGACCATTCACAGGATTCTTGTGGCTTAAATATTGGTGATGTTTTTCTTCTGTTCTTATATTTCATTTTCATCTTTCACTGTAATCATCTAAATTCCAATTGTAAAGTAGAAAGAATGATGAATAGGATTTACTTTTGAGTACCTTATTCTGGCTGCATTTACAATCATAATTTTTTCCACTGAAGGCCAAACTAAAGAATTCTTAATGGTTCTTTAGTTTTGCTGAATATTTTCATATATATGTCATAATCCATTTTTAAATTTTAAAAATATCTAGTAAATACTCCTAGATTTCCCTGTGTTTACTCTGTTAGAAATTTATGCAAACATCCAGTTATATTTTGAATCCATTTCCCAATAGATATTATTAAATTGAATACAATAAATTTTCCAAAACCCAAACCCAAAACTAAAAACCCAAGTACAATCATAGCTAGCCTAAAATTCCCCTGTAAACAAAGAAATATTTAATAGAGAGAGCCCTCTTTGAATCTAGGAAGTCTAGGTCCCAGATTCCAAAGTTGGTTTGATGTTGCCTCTGTAGTTTTGATTTAGCCTCAAAATTATAGAACGCTAACATAGTGGCAACCATACTGGGGAATAAATTTATCTTCCTCAGAAAGTATATCAAAGTTCAGATCTGATTACTGATGGTGGATAGTGACCAGACACAAGAAGGCTGCATTATTCACCTGGCAACTCCATGATTCAAAGAACCCAACTTTTGAGCATTCATGGCGACTCCACAACATGTTGACCAAAGTTCTTGCTGAACAAGATGACAAGGTTTGTTGCAAACCTTCTATCTCATGAAGCTTTAAATGCATTCAGGAATCAATTATCAGAGTTTCAGATTTATGAATATTTCCTAGAGGCTCTCTTTCGCATTTTGAAATCAAGAAAATGTAGTCTTGAAGCTAAAACATGTTTTCTAGAGATAGTTGTTGAAAGATATGAAACTGTTATTGAACTTTTAAATTCTCAAATTCTGTCATACAATTTCTGAGATCCTAAAGAATTCTTCGAAATTCTTCCTTCCCTTAAGCAAGAGGAAATTGTACTACCTCTTGACTTACATAGTGAGGATGATTTTGCTTTCAAGTACCAAACTGAAGATGCGGGTTCAAGGTTTAATATCAAGGACACAACTACTCAACTAGTCATTGAAATCCTAGAAGCAAATATCATACATCGTGATTTTGTTGATCCTATAGCAGAGTATGTGGAGATTCTTCTTAGTTCAAATGCTCAAACATGTACTCTTTATAAGGGTCAGATACATCAACAGTTTCCATTTCATATTACAACTTTGGTTATGAGGACACGTAATCAAGTCAAAGTGTTGATTTTCCTGATAGACAGTCAAGTTGTCCATTTGTTTCTGCAGCTACTTGATTGGCTTCATTGGCATTTTTGTATTACCTGATTCAGCATAATTTTCAGCAATATAGGGTAGGTAGCAGTGTGCAAATAATATCAGTGTTTTGAGCATATTTTCAAGCATTCTTTCCAAATTTCAGTTTAGTGTGTTTCAGATTTTAGTGTGCAGAAAGTTATTATTTTAGTTTGAGATTTTCAGTCATACAGGTTTTATAAGAGAACAAGTTGTAGATTTGGGATCAGCCCAATGGATCAGGCTACTAGTCTATGGTGTTCTTGGCACTTCACAGGGAGAGTGCCATCCCCAGATGAAGCCACTCAGTTAGGGTCCTATAATCTATAGGATCTCAAGGTGATTGATTATTTCATCTCAGATATTTCATATTGTAAATATTATTCCAAGATTGTAAATTATTTCCAAAAAGGTTAAAACCTTATGAAAAATATGCTTGCAAGTCCAAATGCAGCATTAGGAGATAAGTAAGTATGTTTTGATTGAGTTAATCACATCATTTAAATGTGATTAAATAATTTTTAATAAGGTTGGGCACTACAGGTTTTAATTTTGTCAAAAAGGACAAAACTGGCAAATAATGGCTTATCCAAGGTTTCAGAGACCCATTATAAGTTAAAGGTGCTTAAAGGGAATTACTTTAAAAATCTTTGGAACTCCACATTACCATGTTTCATTGGTGGACCCACCTCACCTTTGCACATCAAGCGCATCGCAAAATCCTTTAAATTATTGTCTCCTACGAACCTTCGAAAATACGATATACGATGGAGTGGGACCCATTCACCCGCCACACTTCCTTTTCATTTCATTTCCTTTAAAAACATTAAACTTCACCCTTTTCGACCTTTCCACTTTATATTGCTACTTTACCTTTTTTCATCGCTATATCATTGTTTTACCTCCGCTTTCCGATTTCCCTGATTTCGATTGAAGTGGGGCCATCCTCCCTGACACATAACCATTTCCCCCACCATCCATCGCATTTCGCAGATTATAACTTTTCGCATCGCAACAAAACCTTAACACTTGCGATGAAGAAATGATAGATGAATTATTTCTCTCCATAACACCATTTTGTTGAGGGTTGTAAGATATTTTCAACTTCCTCTTGATCCCTCCCTCCTTACATAAATCATTTAATTAATTGGAGGTATACTCACCCTCATTATCTTATCTCAAGACCCTAATCCTCTTCTTTGTCTAGTTATCCACCTAGGCCTTGAAATTCAAGAAGAAGGCCTCACATTTGACAGACTTACAGGATCAGATCTTACAAGCATGACAACAGGATGACAGGCATGTGGAGCTCAGGCACAGGTTACAACATAGTACAGGTACAAGTGCAGGTGATCAAGATGCAGACTATCATCTCATGACAGATGGATTTGTGATATTTAGAGACATGATCTTTGTGTTGGATCACAACAAGCTCAGGAATCTTACATTGAGGGAATTTCATGTCAAGCCATATTCAGGTCACCCAGGATATCAGAATACATTGAAAATAGTAAATAAATTTTATTATTGGTCAAATTTGAAGAGAGATGTAGTAGATTTTGTATCTAAATGTATGGATTTTTAGCAGGTGAAGGAAAAATGTAAGCATACGGGTGGTCTACTACAGGCTATTCGGATTCCATAATGGAAATGGGAGGTCATTTCCATGGATTTTATTATAGGTATTCTGAGGAAAGCGAGTCAACATAATTCTATCATGGTTGTGGTTGACAGGTTGAGAAAGGTGGCTCACTTCACTCCATTGAAAACTACAAAGTCAACTAGTGAGGTGACACAAGTATTCATCAGGGAGTTTGTGATATTATATGGTGTTCTGAGGAAGATTGTGTCAGATAGGGATGCCATGTTCACTTCCAAGTTTTGGAAGGAGCTTTTTGCAAGTTTGGGGACTGGGTTAGCCTTCAGTACAAATTATCACCCACAAACAGATGGACAGATAGAAAGGGTCAACAAGATCCTAGAGGACATGTTGTTCAGGATGTATGCAATGCACTAGCATAGGAAATTGGAGTAGTACCTTCCATTGGTTGAGTTTTGATACAAAAATTATTATCAAGAGTCACTAAGGATGAGTCCTTTCGAGGCACTATGTGGGTGGAGTTGTAATACTCCCATCAGCTAAAGTGATCCAGTGAACAAGGTACTTATTAGACTAGACATGTTGGCAGGAATGGAACGTGAGATGTAGTCTATAAAGAAGAATATATAGGCAACACATGATAGGAAGAAGAGTTATCCAGACCATCACAGGGCATTTAAGGAGTTTCAGGTCGGGGAGCGTGTGTATTTGTGCATCAAGCCTAAGAAGAGCTCCTTGAGGATTGGATCATGTGCCAAGTTGGAACCATGGTATTGCAAGCATTTTTAGATCCTTGAGAGGATTGGTCCAGTGGCCTATCGACTTGCACTGCATCCAACAGTGAAAGTACATGATATTTTTCACGTTTCATTACTTAAAAGGTATATAAAGGATGTTGATCATGTTATTTATTGGCATGTATTGTAGGTGGAGCAAGAAGGACAATTCCATTTGGAACCTTAGTGCGTATTGCAGTGAAAACAACTCATGCTCAGTAACATAGCCATAAAGAAAGTTAAATTGTAGTGGAAGCACTTTGGGCCCAAAAAAGCTACATGGGATATGGTTGATTAGATGTGGAGTATGTATCCTTCAATGTTTGTCGATTGAGGAAAAGTGGTTTTGGTATTTGTACATATTTATGTATGGTTGCTACTGTAAATAATTCCATGAGATAAGTTATAAAACTCCAATAAGTGGCATGGTTATTATATTGTCATGTTGTCATGATGGTTTTTTCTTTTTAGCAGGTTATTCATTATATATACTACATCGAGATAACTTATAAATATCCATGGGAAATATTTTTTCTTTTCAGTGGTTTTGTTGAGGTATATGTGGGGTTTAACACCAACGATGATGTTTCTGAAGGGGGGGGGTTTTGTAACATACCCAAGCTAAAAATTAATGTAATAAAATTTAATAAAGGAAAAATAAGACCACAGTTAAGGGACACTTATTCCAAGCCGAATGTTGGGAAAATATATCCTAGTGGGAATCAATAGATGTGTTTATGGCTTAGGGGAAATTAGCAAAGGCAATGGTTAAGACATTACAAAGGAAAAAATTTATTATGACACATTTATTTATGAAAATAAAGGAAACTAGGAGAAAAGGAAGGTGAAAGGTCACAAGTTTCATGTGAGGAGGAAATTGAAGGAAAATAATGGAAAATTGAAGAAATTAGAGGCATGAATGATAAAAATGCCTCAGAGCATTAGTTGGAAATATTTTATTAGTTTAGCCTTTTTTCAATTCATTTTTAAGAATTAATCTCAGAGAGGAGAAGAGAACCAAGAGGAGAAAGATATCAGACAAGCAAAGGAAGGACAAGGAAAGGAAAGGAAAGAAAAGATTAAGCAAGGAAAAGAAGGATGAAGCAACATCAACATGAATACTTGCATGTAACAGATTGCATGTATGATTTACTAGCTAGTTTTGACATGCATGGTATGTGCATGTTGGTATTTAGTTCTTTTGTTGTCGGTGGCATGGTTTTGCTGGGATTTGACAAGGGTTTTTAGCCTTGCCTTGCATTTTTTGGGATAACCATGGTGCGATGGGATTATTATTGGTTTTGAGCTTTGCAATTGTCGAATGGTTTTGGAATCTAGGGCGGAGGTGGTCTCAAGTACATTCCCAAAGACCTAGGAATCCCTTGACCGGTTTTACCTAGATACACAATAAAACCTGAGGGTGGTGTCTTGGTAAGGGCATAGTGATCTAGTGTGGATTGCGGTAAAGCATATAGATAAGGAGATGAAAAAATCCTCAAGGATAGTGATGACATATAGATTAGGCATTCCAAGCTCAATTCGGTTTAGTGATCTCAGTGTCGTTTTAGGTGAGATCATGGTATAGTGAAGGTGGAGGTGGTTTAATCTTTGGATTCCCTTAAATTTTTTGGATTGGTTTATCCATTCGATCCCACATTCATGCTTGGAATATGGCATGGGGGTGACTGGTTGAAATAGAGATTTGGTTCAGCCATGTCTATGGTCAGGTGGTACATGGAAGTCTTAAACCTGGTTGGCTCTCGCCTATGTTTAATGAAAGCTAAGTTCTCTTGCTTTTGTACTTGTATTTATGTGGCTTTAGTGGTTGTTATCTTATGGTTATTTCTATGGTTGTATGTTGGTTATAAGCATGGTTATGTGACTGGTTCTAGTCATGGTTCATTTTATGTTTTTACTTGTAACTGAAAGAATAATGGATGCATGACCTAATTAATGTTAAGACAAATGATGAGAGAGGGTGGTGGTCCTTCTTGATAAGTTTAATATGAATTTATAGTCCCTTATTCTCAGTCTTGTATTCAAAACCTATAGATTAGATTGTTTCCAAGTGTTTTAAAAAATATCAGTCCCGGTTGGGGACGGTCAGGCCTAGTCTTGGTGTCAGATTTTGGTTTACAAGAATTTTCCTTGTGTAATTTATGATTTTTGAAAGTTACAAGAATTTCTAGGCAGAGGTCTAGTCCTAGCCCTGGAATCTAGCCTTAAAATCCACAGTCTCTAGCACAACAATGAGTAACAAATTCCACAATCGCACTGATGCAGCATGTGGGAGTGACTAGGAGGTTCCAGTCGCACTGATGCCTTGGCAAGGGAGCAAATAGGGGTGAAACTCATGGAAAATTCATGGTTTCTTAGGGGATGGACAAATGGAGGGTTTGGGTCACTCCTGGAGGGTCCTGCAGGACCTAAGGGAAGTAAGTAAGGTTTTTTTTTTTACTCCATTTCCTTAAGGTCACCTAGGAGGTTGAGTCTGGTCATAACTTCCCCTCATCTCATGCTTACCCCGGGTAAGCCGGTGAAAGTGGGTAGATGTGAGGGGAGGTGCACTTTACACTTTTCTCTATAGTCCTAGATTCTGCATAACAAGTCTTGTCCACAAATATCCTATGAGGACTCCTATTTTTCACATACTATCATCTTATGTTTCTCTTTCCTTATGAAAATATGAAAAACTTGGTCATGTATCATATCCTTGGATGAAGAAATGATAGATTAATTCTTTCTCTCCATAACACCATTTTGTTAAGGGTTGTATGATATTTTCAACTTCCTCTTGATCCCTCCCTCCTTATATAAATCATTGAAGTAATTGGAGGAATACTCACCCTCATTATCTTATCAAAAGACCCTAATCCTCTTCTTTGTCTAGTTCTCCACCCTAGGCCTTGAAATTCAAGAAAGAAGGCCTCACATTTGAGCTTCATAAAGTCTATCCACATCTTCCTAAACTAGCCGTCATCAATTAAATTGATATTTTATAATTCTCCCTATACTAATGATATTGAAATCATCCACACACATCTAAATGTATAAGATACAAGATACCCTTATATTTTTTCTCACTACTTCAAAAAACATCCTTGACATTCTTTGCAAGTAGATACCCTTTACACATTCCCTAGTAGTCAATAATGAAATATAGGAGACCAAATGAGAATCTCCCTTAGGATCAACAATGTTATGTAGTGCAAGTGTCCCATCTCCTCCTATGCCATAATCGGCACAAGTTGATTGTCATCTACCAAGATCTCGCCCTCTCTAACTCCAATAAATTGGTATTGTATTAGCGATATCGTTCCTTTATTTTCAAATGAGCACTTTTCAATTCCAAAAAATGAATATAAATCCTTTGTCCTCTATAATTGAGTTTGCGAGCAAGTCTTCTTCGCGCATGACACATACAGCATGTCCTTGGATTCCAATAATCCATCTTACTTGAGTACAAATAATATAGTTCCCCCTTGCCTTCACTACATAGTTTATGTTAGTGTCCTATAATCTATAGATCTCAAGGTGATTGATTATTTCACTCTCGCATCTTTCATATTGTAAATAATATTCCATGATTGTAAATTATTTTCCAAAAAGGTTAAAACCTTAGGAAAAATATGCTTTCAGCACTAAACGTAGAATTAGGAGATAAGTAAGTATGTTTTGATTGAGTTAATCACATCATTTAAATGTGATTAAATAATTTGTAATAAGGTTTAGGCACTACAGGGTTTTAATTTTTGTCAAAAAGGACAAACTGAAAAGAATGGCTTATCGAGTTTTCAGAGACCCATTATAAGTTAAAGGTGCTCAAAGGGAATTACTTTAAAGAAACCTTTGGAACTCCGCATTACCATGTTTCATTGGTGGACCCACCTCGCCTTGCACATCAAGCCTATCGCAAAAACCCTTTTAAATTTATGCTCTCCTACAAACCTTCCAAAATCGATATGTGATGGAGTGGGACCCATTCTCTCGCCACACTTCCTTTTCATTTCATTTCCTTTAAAAAACATTAAAACTTCACCCTTTTCCGCCTTTTCGCTTTATATTGCTACTTTAACTTTTTTCATCGCTATATCATTGTTTTACCTCTCGCTTTCCCATTTCCCCTAATCGCAATTGAAGTGGGGCCATCTCCACGACACATAACCCTTTCCCCCACCATCCATCGCATTTCATAGATTATAACTTTTCGCATCGCAACGAAACCTTAACACTTGCGATCAGTCGATCATACGATATATCGCATCTCATTTTTTAAACTTACCGTTTGAAGCGCCGTAATGTATTTTTGTTTAACTTGCTATACGGTTGGCCCCACCACAGCAGCTTCGCCCCCACTTCAAGCCGTTTTGAAATACATTTGATATATCATGAAACCTCATAAACTTTACCTATCGTTACGAAAACATTCGCCGCTTTATAAATTCGTCGATGCGAGTGGGCTCCATCTTGCCACATCATCCTCCAATCAGTGCAAATCACACTTAGCATATTTTTAGCGCTTACTATATTTTCCCAAATTATAAACTCTACGATGTGTGATGTGGGATGGGTCCCAATCGTGTACTCACTTCACATTTGTTATCATTTAACCCCCAGTCATTACAAAAACCTAATACTTGCGATTTGCGATGCGGTCGGTCCCACCTTTCCTCCACGTCTATCGCCTTTTCCCACACTCTACACTTTGCATATTTTACAGCTTTACCTCACTTCACTTATAACTCAAAACTTTAAAATGTGCACTTTGCAATGCGGTCGGTCTCACCTTACGTACCACGTCACTCTTTCGCCTCCCCGTACTTCTGCACTTTTGCAAGATTTAGAGTTTACCTCCAGCCACTTATAGCTAAACTTTAAAATGTGAGATTTGCGATGCAGTTGGTCCCACCTTTCCTCCACGCCACCTTCCTCTTTGCATCGCATCGCCGATTCCATTTCACATATCTTAAACTGTAAAGCATGTGATGTACGATTTTTCTTGGATGCGATAAATTTCATAACTGAAATCTAAACATTTTTAGGTCCGGGTAAATGAGTTTTTACGCTGTAAGGATTAAACGCGGAAGTAAGGATTCGTGTAGCGAAAAAAGACTGAAAAGGTCAAGTCGAAGCAAAAGGCTTTGCGCAAAGTTGATCCGTTTGTAACTACAAGAGCAGAAAGGGTGTTCAACACTCGACTCATCTTCCAAAGACAACACCTACAGTTACATAGCGCATTCCACGAAAGCTATAATTTGGTAATAGTTAGAGTTTTAATTTCAAGTTTTAAGTCTAAAAATACCATGTCCGTTAAATGACTGTATTATTGTAATATTTTGTATAAATACTTCAGTTTTTGGAAGTATCAAAGGTCGATTGATTGAGATTAGAATCATTACTCATCTTTTTTGGAGCTACGTAAGCTTTTTTCAAAGCACTCAGAGCATCAATAATAATCGGGACCATTCACGGTGATTCTTGTGGCTTAAATATTGTGTAATGTGTTTCTTTCTATTCGTTTATATTTCATTTTCATCTTTCACTGTGAAATCATCTAAATTCCAATTGTAAAGTAGAAAGCATGATGAATAGGATTTACTTTGAGTACCTTATTCTAGTTGCATTTACAATCATAATGTTTTCCATGAAGGCCAAACTAAAGAATTCTTAATTGTTCCTTAGTTTCTACTTGAATATTTTCATATATATGTCATAGTCCATTTTTAAATTTTAAAAATATCTAGTAAATTCTCCTAGCTTTCCGTGTTTACTACTGTTAAAAATTTGATGCAAACATCCAAAGCTATATTTTGAATCCATTTCCCAATAGATATTATTAAATTGAATACAATAAATTTTCCAAAACCCCAAACCCAAAACTAAAAACCCAAGTACAATCATAGCTAGCCTAAAATGTCCCCACGTAAACAAAAGAAATATTTAATAGAGAGAGCCCTCTTTGAATCTAGGAAGTCTAGGTCTTGGATTCCAAAGTTGGTTTGATGTTGCCTCTGTAGTTTTGATTCAGCTCAAAATTATAGAACGCTCAACATAGTGGCAACCATATCGGGAAGAAATTTATCTTCCTCGTAAAGTATATCAAAGTTCATATCGATTGACCGATGGTGGGATAGTGACCGGACACAAGAAGGTCGCATTATTCACTTGCGACTCCATGATTCAAAGAACCCAGCTCTGAGCATCCATGGCGACTCCACAACATGTCGACCAAAGTTCTTGTCGAACAAGATGACAAGGTTTGTTGCAAACCTTCTATCTCATGAAGCTTTAAATGCATTCGAGAATCGACTTATCGTAGTTTCAGCTTTATGAATATTTCCTAGAGGGCTCTCTTTCGCATTTTGAAATCAAGAAAATGTAGTCCTTAAGCTAAAACATGTTTTCTAGAGATAGTATGTTGAAAGATATGAAACTCGTTATTGAACTTTTAAATTCTCAAATTCATCATACAATTTCCGAGATCCTAAAGAATTCTTGGAAATTATTCCTTCCCCTAAGCAAGAGGAAATTGTACCACCTCTTGACTTACATAGTGAGGATGATTTTTTTCTTTCAAGTACCAAATGTGAAGATGTGGGTTCAAGTTTTAATATTGAGGACACAACTACTCAACTAGTCATTGAAATCCCTAGAAGCAAATTATCATACATCATGATTTTGTTGATCCTATAGAAGAGTATATGGAGATTCTTCTTAGTTCAAATGCTCAAACATGTACTCTTTATAAGGGTCAAATACATCAACATTTTCCATTTCATATTATAACTTTGGTTATGAGGACACATTACATCAAGTTATAGTGCTGATTTTTCCCGATAGACATGTCAAGTTGTCCATTTGTTTTGCGACTACTTTGATTGGCTTCATCAGCATTTTTGTATTACCTGATTACGCATAAGTTTCAACAGTATAGGGTAGGTAGCGTAGTGCAGAAATAAGATCAGTGTTTTGAGCATATTTTTCAAGTATTCTTTCCAAATTTCAGTTCAGTGTGTTTCGCATTTTAGTGTGCAGTAAAGTTACGATTTTAGTTTGAGATTTTCGATCATATAGCTTTTATAAGAGAACAAGTTGTAGATTTAGGATCAGCCCAATAGATCGGGCTACTAGTCTACTGGTGTTCTTGGCACTTCACGAGGGAGAGTGCCATCCCCCGGATGAAGCCACTCAGATTAGGGTCCCATAATCTATGGGATCTCAAGGTGATTGATTATTTCATCTCGTGATCTTTCATATTGTAAATATTATTCCAAGATTGTAAATTGTTTCCAAAAAGGTTAAAACCTTATGAAAAATATGCTTCACGTCCAAATGCAGCATTAGGAGATAAGTAAGTATGTTTTGATTGAGTTAATCACATCATTTAGATGTGATTAAATAATTTAGTAATAAGATTTGGGCACTACGAGTTTTAATTTTTGTCAAAAAGGACAAAGCCGCAAAGAATGGCTTATCCAAGGTTTTAGAGACCCATTATATAGTTAAAGGTGCTCAAAGGGAATTACTTTATAAACCTTTGGAACTCCGCATTACCATGTTTCATTGATGGACCCACCTCGCCTTTCGCACATCAAGCCTATCGCAAAATCTTTTAAATTGTCGTACTCCTACAAACCTTTCCGAAATACGATATATGATGGAGTGGGACCCATTCACCCGCCACACTTCCTTTTCATTTCATTTCCTTTAAAAACATTAAACTTCACCCTTTTCCGCCTTTCCCTTTATATTTCTACTTTAACTTTTTTCATCACTATATCATTGTTTTACCTCCGCTTTCCCATTTCCTTATTGCAATTGAAGTGGGTCCATCTTCACCGACACATAACCCTTTCCCCCACCATCCATCGCATTTCGCGATTATAACTTTTCGCATCGCAACAAAAACCTTAACACTTGCGATCGTCGATTTGCGATATATCGCATCTCACATTTTTTAAATTATCGTTTGAAGTGCCCTGCGATGTATTTTGTTTAACTTTGCATATGTGGTTGGCCCCACCATAGTAGCTTCTGCCCTTTCACAGACATTTGAAATACATTGATATATCATGAAACCTCATAAAATTTACCTTACCGCAGAAAACATTCGCACTATTATAACCTCATCGATGCAATGGGCTCCATCTTGCCACATCATTCTCCAATCAACACAAATCGCACTTCGCAGATTTTAGCGCTACCATATTTTCCCAAATTCTAAACTCGCGATGTCCGATGTGGGGTCGGTCCCCAATCGCGTACCCGCACTTCGCATGTTTTATCATTTAGCCCCCATGCTCATAACAAAACCTAAGACTTTTAGCGATTTGCGATGTGGTCGGTCCACCTTTCCTCCACGTCATTGCCTTCTCCCCGCATTTCGCACTTCGAGTCTTTTGCGGCTTTACCTTTGCTACTTATAACTAAACTTTAAAACATGTGATTTGTGATGCAGTTGGTCCCACCCTTACCTTCCATGTCACTCCGCCCTCCCCGCACTCTCGCACTTCGCTGGATTAAAGGGTTTACCTTCGCCGCTTATAGCTAAACTTTAAAATGTGCGATTTGCGATGCGGTTGGTCCCACCTTTCTCCACATCACCTCCCCCTTTCGCATCGCATCGCCAATTCCATTTCGCATATCATAAAATGTAAAGCATGCAATGTGTGATTTTCTTCGTGAATGCGATAAAGTTCATAAAATGAAAATCTAAACATTTTCAGGTCCGGGTAAATGAGTTTTTACGACGTTTTGTTTGAAAAAAGGATTAAACACAATAGTAAGAATTCGATAGCAAAAAAAGATAGAAAGGTCAAGTCGGGCAAAGGATTTGCGCAAAGTTGATCCGTTTCTAACTACAAGAGAAGAAAGGGCGTTCAACACTCGGGCTCATATGCCAAGATAGCACCTCCAGCTACAGTCGCATTCCACTGAAGCTATGATTTGGTAACAGCTTATAGTTTTAATTTCAAGTTTAAGTCTAAAAATACCATGTCCGTTAGAGACTCGTATTATTGTAATATTTTGTATAAATACTTCGGCTTTTTGAAGTATCAAAGGTCGATTGATTGAGATCATAATCATTACCTGTCTTTTGGAAAATTGTAAGCCTTTCCAAAGCACCAAAGCATCAATAATAATCGTACCATTCACATGATTCTTCCGGCTTTAAATACGGTGATTTTTTTCTTCTATTCTTATATTTCATTGTCATCTTTCACTATAATCATCCGAATTCCAATTGTAAATCAAAAAAGCTTGATGAATAGGATTTAATTTTAAGGACCTTATTCGATCGCATTTACAATCATAATGTTTTCCACTCGAAGGCCAAACTAAATAATTCTTAATTGCTCTTTAGTTCTGTTGAATCTTTTCATATTTCTTTCATAATCCATTTATAAATTTTTAAAAAGATCTAGTCAATACTCCTAGCTTGCCCCGTGTTTACTCGTTAAAAATTGATGCCACCATCCAGCCTATATTTTGACTCCATTGCCCAATAGATATTAATAAATTGAATACAATCAATTTTCCAAAACCCAAACCCAAAATTCAAAACCCAAGTACAATCATAGCTAGCCTAAAATTCCCCTATAAACAAAGCTATATTTAACGAGATAGAGCCCTCTCTCGAATCTAGGAAGGCTAGTCCTCGGATTCCAAAGTTGGTTTGTTGTTGCCTCCGTAGTTTTGCTTCAACCCTCGCACTACAGAATGCTAACACTTCACATCATCCTTAAGTTGCACATGAGTTGTTGAGTCTTTCTCCATCCTTAAATTGTCGTCTCCTACAAACCTTCCGAAATACGATATACGATGGAGTGGGACCCATTCACCCGCCACACTTCCTTTTCATTTCATTTCCTTTAAAAACATTAAACTTTACCCCTTTTTCCGCCTTTCCTCTTTATATTTCTACTTTAACTTTTTTCATCACTATATCATTGTTTTACCTCTCGCTTTCCCCATTTCCCTTATTGCAATTGAAGTGGGTCCATCTTCCCTCGACACATAACCCTTTCCCCCACCATCCATCGCATTTCGCAGATTATAACTTTTCGCATCGCAACAAAACCTTAACACTTGCGATCGTCGATTTACGTATATATCGCATCTCACATTTTTTAAATTACTCGTTTGAAGTGCCCACAATGTATTTTGTTTAACTTGCTATGTGGTTGGCCCCACCATAGTAGCTTCTCCCCCCACTTTCGTGCCATTTGAAATACATTGATATATCATGAAACCTCATAAAATTTACCTTATCGCGTAGAAAACATTCGTCGCTTTATAACTTCGCCGATGCAATGGGCTCCATCTTGCCACATCATTCTCCAATCAACACAAATCGCACTTCGCGATTTTAGCGCTTACCATATTTTCCCAAATTCTAAACTCCGCGATGTCCGATGTGGGTCGGTCCCAATCTCGTACCGCACTTCGCATGTTTTTATCATTTAGCCCCCATGCTCATAACAAAACCTAAGACTTGCGATTTGCGATGTGGTCGGTCCCACCTTTCCTCCACGTCATTGCCTTCTCCCCGCATTTCGCACTTCGCGTCTTTTACGATTTACATTTGCTACTTATAACTAAACTTTAAAACATGTGATTTGTGATGCGATCGGTCCCACCTTACCTTCCACGTCACTCCGCCCTCCCCCGCACTTCGCACTTCGTTAAATTAAAGGGTTTACCTTCGCCGCTTATAGCTAAACTTTAAAATGTTCGATTTATGATGCGCTTGGTCCCACCTTTCCTCCACATCACCTCCCCCTTTGCATCGCATCGCCGATTGCATTTCGCATATCATAAAATGTAAAGCATGCAATGTGTGATTTTCTCGTGATGCGATAAAGTTCATAAATGAAATCTAAACATTTTCGTGTCCGGGTAAATGAGTTTTTTACGACGTTTTTGTTTGAAAAAAGGATTAAACACAACAGTAAGGATTCGTGTAGCAAAAAAAGATAGAAAGGTCAAGCTCGAGCAAAGGATTTGCGCAAAGTTGATCCGTTTCTAAATCGCAAGAGAAGAAAGGGCATTCAACACTCAGCTCATATGCCGACATAGCACTTCCGGGCTACATAGCGCATTCCACCGAAGCTATAAACTTTGGTAATAGTTATAGTTTTAATTTCAAGTTTAAGTCTAAAAATACCATGTCCGTTAGAGACTCGTATTATTGTAATATTTTGTATAAATACTTCAGCTTTTTGAAGTATCAAAGGTCGATTGATTGAGATCATAATCATTACTGTCTTTTTGGAAAACTATAAGCCTTTCCAAAGCACCAAAGCATCAATAATAATCGCACCATTCCACGGGGGATTCTTCTCCGCTTTAAATACCGGTGATTTTTTTTCTTCCGTTTCTTATATTTCATTGTCATCTTTCATCGTAATCATCTCGAATTCCAATTGTAAATCAAAAAGCGTGATGAATAGGATTTAATTTTGAGTACCTTATTCTCGCTACATTTACAATCGTAATGTTTTCCATCGAAGGCCAAACTAAATAATTCTTAATTGCTCTTTAGTTCGTTGAATCTTTTCATATTTCTTTCATAATCCATTTATAAATTTTAAAAAAGATCCAAATCAATACTCCTAGCTTGCCCCGTGTTTACTCCGTTAAAAATTGATGCCACCATCCAGACTATATTTTGACTCCATTGCCCAATAGATATTAATAAATTGAATACAATCAATTTTCCAAAACCCAAACCCAAAATTCAAAACCCAAGTACAATCATAGCTAGCCTAAAATGCTCCTATAAAAAAAGCTATATTTAATAGAGAGCCCTCTCCGAATCTAGGAAGGCTAGGTCTCCGGATTCCAAAGTTGGTTTGTTGTTGCCTCCGTAGTTTTGCTTCAACCTCGTAATCTGGGAATGCTAACACTTTACATCATCCTTAAGTTGCGTATGAGTCGTTGAGTCTTTCTCCATTAGACTACTATACAACCGCCATGTTTTTTTCATATGACGTGATGTACCACTATACAATTACCATGCACTTTCGGGTGATGGTGTTAGTAGAAATACATGATACAAATGAGAATTATTTCTTGAACTTCACCGCAAACTAGTCTAGCTATGTCATTGTCGATGCTATTTTTTGTTGTGACTTCCCCTTCCCCTTATTCATCTCTCGGACATTGTGATGCATAATTACCATTTTTGTGGAAAATGAAACATTTGAGCTTGCTCAAGCATTTCTTCTTCCCCAATCGTGATTTTTTACCCCACTTTTACCCTTGCAACTCTTTCCTTTTACCGTTCTTGGCTCAATCGACTCGTGGCCATCTCCTCTCCATCTCCTTACATGCTAGTTTTAGATTCCTCCTTAGCCTCTTCATAGATACAATCACCCCCAAAGCTCTCTCAACGGGGAAGGTGCTTCTAAGCATGGATCCCCTTGAATAATGGTTCCCATGGCTTATTGAAACCATTCAATGTCTCATTTACCAGCTTCTACTCCTCTACATTTTCTCTAGTTATCTTCACGAGATAGTTGGTAACATTATCATACCTTCTCATTTGTATATATTTGAGCTTGTTATTCAAGGTCATCTTCCTATTCATGTTGTCACTTTAGAACAAATCCACTAGAGCCTTGAACACACATACACACACACACACATGTTGCAAGTCATTGGTTATATATTTTTTTATAACACCTAATTGTAGGGGTTTTTATTTTTTTGTAACTTTTGAAACTAGTAAAAATGTTAATAAGAAGAAACCCCTAAAGGGAATTTTAAAGAACAAGTGATTTAGTGACGTGAGATGTTACTCGCTATGAACTGCTTTGAGGTTTTGTATTGTCATCTTCATTGTTGTAAGGTTATATTTTTTCATTTTATAGATTATTATTCTATGAGTTGTATAAGTTTGCATTCTATTACTTTTTTTGATATTGTTGTTATGAGTTGATAAATAGAGAGTTGTGAATAAGCATGTTGTTTTAGGCTAATTTGTGCACTTATATTATATATGTATTATTGTGCTTAGAGATTCTCTACAACCCTACAACCCTTTATAGGGGAGATGTCGTAGTCATTGTAAATGAGTTTAAACATTTAATTTTTAGGAAATGTTGTAGTGTCCTTAAAATGAAGCATAATAATGATAATAATAATAATAAATATAATGTCAACTCAATTAAAAAAGTAATAAAAATAATAAATTGATTTGTTATATCATAGTTTTGTTTATATTAACACAATTACAAACATACCTAGCATGTTTAGACAATGCTTAAAAAATATTTGTGGCATATATACATGTGTTATAAGAGTCTAATAAAAATAAAAAATAAAAATAAGACTACATATATATTGCATAATGAGTTCTCCACTCTATTCATCCCATGCCCATTCATTCATCCAAAATCCAAATGGGTTTCCTATAATGTGAGGTCTAAGTGAGATATTATATTGAGAGTACCCTTAGTTGTTGAGGGTTTTTTTACAAGTCCATAAAATTTAGTTTTTTTTATAAGAAATACCTCAAAGTATTTTTAAATTGACCGGATAATAATAGATCAGTGAAAATATATTTTAGGTGATGTTACTTCTAGGAAAAAAGGTTAAAAATGCAATTTGAGGTAGTATCTATTTCATGTATGAGATTTGGATTAATTTTACCATAAAGCACATAACTTCTATCACAAGGAAAACTAGTCCTTTTTGAAAATATTATCTAGGTTGAAATAACCTTCTAGTGCTGAAGTAAGACCTAAAACTACTTCTAATTAGCTATGAGATTATAGATAAATGTTACTAGAAAGCACATAACCTTACTAGAAGTAGCTTTGATGATGATCACACATAAAACTAGCTTTCTTGCATATACTATCTAGATTGAGACCACCTTCTAGTTTTGAAGTAAGAGCTAAAACTACGTCTAATAAGCTAAGAGTTTTTTCTCAAAATTAAGGAATTTGATTGATAACCAAAAATTTGTAAACATTTGACCAAAGTGAAAATTTATGCTTTAATATTTCAAATGACAATAGTATTCTTAAATCATAAAATTAATCAAAACTAATATTCTTATATTGATTAATAATATTATTATAATTTCACCATTCTTACATAAAAAACAAAATATAAAACTCAAATCTTCCTAAATATATTTATTAATTAATGTCAAAACCTTATATTTATCAAAAAACCTTAAACATGTCATTAAATAAAATATCCATATGAAAATGAAATTTGACGTTCACCTTATATTACATATTGAGTACTAACATTATAATCTAATTCCACTTGTACTACCCTTCAAAGGTTACAAGTTGAACTCTAATTATGTAATAACAAATATACTAAATATTAAGTTCGGGTTGAACTAGTGATTTGGGAGTACAATTGATTCCCATCCATCTAGATTTTAATTTTAACATACATGTTTAATCGTGTAGCTTTAAAAATGAAGTAAATTGGTCCAAAAAAACAATAGATTTATCTGGCTAGATTTTTGATAAAATTTGGCATGATTGATTCTCATTCACTTAGATTTTAATTCCAATAGACATGTTTAACAGAGTTTCTAGCAAGATTTTGATAAAATTTGACAAATGTTTTTTGAAAATCCTAAACACAATTGTCAAGCTTCAAGATTTTGAGTAACCAATTTGATGATGTTTAATCTTTTTTCCGCCATTAAAAAAACAAGATTCAAATACTCATATCATTCAAATTTTTTAAAGAAAAAAAATCACAAAATTCATATATCCAAACAACTTCCTTGTACAAATAGTAAAACGTCAATCAATAGGTGACACGCACATCATGGTTTTGTTTTGGTGAGATTCAAAGGGATGAAGATTTCATGGTGATGTCATATTATATTATGGAGATGGTGATGCCATGATTTTTTAATATTCACAGATCATATCGGACTTCATGGTGATGTGGTGTCGGCTAAATTTGGATGAGCACTCACTCGTATAAAAGTGGAATATTATGCCTTTCTTTGAATACTTTGAATTGTATTTAACGAAAGCTGAAGATAGCAGAAAAAGTGTTCTGAGACAGATAAGTAAAATTTTTGTATCACGCTGCAGAAAAAACCGTCGACTATTCTAACCACGTGTTCAAATTTTCTCCAGAGCTATAGAAATAGTTGTTTTGACAGCGTCATTATTAATAGATTTGGTTGCTTGATTGTGGGCGAAAGATGGTACAGTCACTCCAAGCAATGCAATCAAACACTTTCCAGAGATTTGCCTCAGAGGGTTGCCTCAACTGCTTCTGCTTCAAGAGATTCTGTGCATACAAAGTTAGTTCCCTCAGTGAATTTGACAAAATCACTCAGTGAAGATCGAGCTTTTCCAGTGAATACTAATGACTCTGAAGAGCAGAAAGCTTCAGAGGTAAAAATTGGGACGAATTCCAAAAAGAGGCCTTCAGATGACACTCTAAGCTCCTCTGCCACAAAAATGCCCAAAATAATAAATTCGAAAAAGAGGGCTTCAAATGACATTCTCAGCGCTTTGGCCCCAAAAAAGCCGAGGATATTAAGTTCCAACAAGAGGCCCTCAAATGACGGTCTAAGCTCTTCAACCGCCAAAAATCCCAGGATATTCAATTCTAAAAGGAGGCCTTCAGATGACAGTTTAAGTTCTTCTGCCACCAAAAAGCCCAGGATATTAAATTCTAAAAAGAGCCCTTCAAATGTCAATCTTTGCTCCTCTGCCACCAAAAAACG
This sequence comes from Pinus albicaulis, assembly GCA_034641835.2. Lineage (NCBI taxonomy): Eukaryota > Viridiplantae > Streptophyta > Pinopsida > Pinales > Pinaceae > Pinus > Pinus albicaulis. Next base: position 1,446,881,919 of record CM076572.1, on the reverse strand, counting down.
CAAGATTTTAAATTCCGAAAAGAGGCCTCCAAATGACAGTCAAAGCTCTTCTATCGCAGAAAAGTCCAAAAAGAGGCTTTCAAATGACAGTTTAAGCTCTTCTGTCACAAAAAAGTGCAGGATATTAAATTACGAAAAGAGGCCTTCAAATGACAATCTTTGCTCTTCTATCGCAGAAAAGTCCAAAAAGAGGTTTTCAAATGACAGTCTAAGCTCTTCTATCACAAAAAAGTGCAGAATATTAAATTCCGAAAAGAGGCCTTCAAATGACAATCTTTGCTCTTCTAATGCAAAAAATTCCAGGATATTAGATTCCAAAAAGAGGCTATCAAATGACAGTCTAAGCTCTTCTGTCACAACAAGGCACAGGATATTAAATTCCGAAAAGAGGCCTTCAAATGACAATCTTTGCTCCTCTGCGGCAGAAAAGTCCTGGATATTAAATCCCAAAAAGAGGCCTTCAAATGACAGTCTATGCTCTTCTACCACAAAAAAATGCAGGATATTATATTCCAAAAAGAGGCCTTCAAATGACAGTCTATGCTCTTCAGCCACCAAAAAGCCAACGATTGCAGGGGTGTTGCCTGAGGCCAAAGTGAAACAATCATCTCACAGCCTTCGATTGGCTAGCCCCAGAGAAACAATCATCTCACAGCCTTCGATTGGCCAGCCCCAGAGAAACAAACGATGATGAATCTAAGCATTTAACTTTTGTAAGACGTTTTCGGAATTCAGATGAAGAGAAGCACTTGGGTAAGACGTTTTCGGTCAAGAATTTGACAAAAGCAGATCATGATTTTCCGGTGGATAGTGATGACTCTGGAGAACAGAAAGCGTTAGGGATAAAACCCAATCGAGGTGAATTGAAAACTGGGTCAGGAAAAATTAATCCTTACCACTTAGCAAGGTTTCCTGAAATTACTTCCAAGTAATTTCCTTACTTGGAAATTACAGGTAAGAGTGAAGTGAAATTTTTATGACCTGTTTTGTTTTTTTTCAAACATCACTTTATATGGATTTATGCATATCATTTTAAATATTTTGTTGTGGATTAATTTATTTTGTTGTGGAATAAATATTTTGTTGTGGATTTATGCATATCATTCTAATCCTTATAATCTGAACAAATTACTTCCAAGTAATTTCCTTCTTGTGGATTAATTTAAATCGTAGCTTATTGAACAAAATGCACTACTAGAATTTTAACTAGTAAAATCGTAATGACATTAGAAGCAAATGAAACCAATTTCACACATGCATACATAAATTTTCATTCCTTCAAATTTCCTTTTCACTAAACTTATTCAAAGTTTATAAGGGCACCTCTAATGGGAAAATTTCCCACTAAGGAAAAAATACAATTTACTATAAAAACCTAGTAAATTTTCCATTGAAGAAAACTCATTCTACTACTATATGTACAACTTGTAATGTCTAGATGTGCCCTTCTCTTTTGCTTGCGACTATTGTATGCTTGTGACTATTTTATGGCATGTAGCCATGTTTTAGCTGCCAAGAACTATTGAATGACCTATAAATTTTGATGTATAATCTAGCTTGTAACTATGCAAAGTGGCTATATGGAAATATGGCTTGCATGGCTTGCTATTTATGCCCTTACTATACGCTTGTATGCCAAATTTTCCCTTCAATTTATGGCTACTATGGTTCCTTCCATTGTCATTTCCTTTGCACTCTCCTCCTTTAGAACGACCTCTTGTGAGTGAAAATCCTTTATCACTCCTCCTAGCCTTTCCTTTTTCTCATCACGAGTTATAACCAAATCAATTAACCCTAATCCCAAGAAGTAGTTCTGTGGTTTGAGATTAGTGATATATTCTTTGAGATAAATTATTAAGATTCATCTCATTCATTAATGTAAAAACATTCAAAAATTTATTAAATTAAACTCTTTTTTATAAAAGGCACTTCACTTTAATTGATTACTTTAATTAAATTAAATTTGCTGAAGTTGAAGGCTTTGGACAACTTTCACATCTCCAGAGACCTGAATTATGTGGAAGTTCCTATCCGATGCTAGAAACATCAATATTCCCCATTGGAAAGAAAGGAAATTTGCTTGAAGAGAAACATAGAACTAGCATTTCATCGCGATCTTGACACAATATTCCATGCATTATCCTCACTGAATATTCTCCTAGGAGTCTCAAGATGCTCCTAAGCATCCTTCAATGTTTGCATAAACCACCTAGTTGTACTAATAGAAATGAGAGGCTTCTCTCTGTGAACCTTGAAGTAAAGGTTTGGATGAACATTACTACGATTGAAGCGACTTTATCGGGTAGCTATCTATCCTCTCGTACCAAGCTATGGAGATTGCTTCCCCTTCCCAACCCATAGAGGGCTTTCTTAACCTGCGAGACATGGGTGTCTGATCTTGGACTTTGAACCCCGAGAGGTTGCTCCACACATACACCTCTTTCTTCATTTTACCATGCGAAGTGTGGTCTTCACATCCATACGGTAGAAGACTCCATCCTTGCATAGCGGCAAGGGCTATGATATATCGGATGAGTGGTCACGGGTGAAAATATGTCATCATAGTCTATGCCTTCTTTTGAGAGAGGCCACGGGCAGCGAATCTTGCCTTCAACTTTTCAGCACTCTCATCAAATCCATGCTTGATCTTGTAGAGCCATTTTGAGGTGACAATTGCTTTTCCTGCGGGTCTGGGAACCACATCCCAGGACATCATTCTTCATTATGGACTCATACTCTTCCTGCATAGCATCCTTCCAAACTTGATGCTTTACGGCTTCCTCAAAAAGATCTAGGCTCGGATTGTACAATAGTACTCATGGCTGCTAGATACCCTTGGTATCTACTGGGCATTCTTGCTTTCACAGATATACACTTGAGGCCATATGTCCCTCAACATCCCCTCGAGGTGTCCTGACATGATGGACTCTTTCAGTGAAGGAGAATTGGATCCAATCGGGTCCATGGTCCTCAGCATGGGGCATCGTCTCAGTTCAGTTCCTCAGTTCCAGGCCTTGCTTCCTTGGTCTTCCTCGGATCTCGGAAGATTGTTCTTTCCCTCGGGAAGCATCTTCATAGGGTGACATCGTGGCATGTCTCCACTTCCCTTTGACTAGGTACATAAAATCTATAGACGCAGGATTTTACGTTTGTAGCCCACAAAACATTGTGGTCTCCCTCTTTGATGCTAGCTCACAGAAGTTCTTGAATTCGTTCGTCTCATATTCGGTGCCATTGTCGGTGCAGCGGATAGCATCTCATGTCATTTCTCCCGGTGGACTTGCTCAACCTGGTAGAGTGTATCAATTCTAGACTAAGCATTGATAGCTTCATGAAGCTCTTCTTTAACCTTTCTGGGTAGATGCCACATTGAAACCTTTGTCTTCCATGGGTGATGATAGACACGAGGTTCTTCTTCAAATTAGGTACATAGAGTACATCCTACAGGTGGAGGACTTGACCTTGAAGACAGTGGAGGGGTCATTCCGCACATGTCCCTTTCACCGGGATGTGGCACTATCTCAGGATAATTTCGCAGATTAGTATCCTTCTCAACCATATCAAAGAGTGCTTCCTTGAACCCGGTGATGTGCCTTGAGGCACCAATATCTATCAACCGAGACATCCATAGTGTCGCGTGGAGATGCAACGGAGAGGGTAGATACAAGAAAGTATTCATTTATTTTATCAACAACATTTGATTCCTCATACCTATAATTTCTTGACCTTTTGAAAGGTTGATCGTTTACGCTGAGAGAGCCTTCCTCTTTCCCCAGATCTTGTTCCTTTGATTGTCATCCCTGCGGATTTGTTTTTGTTTTCATCATGTTGAGAATCCTTCTTGAAAGGGCATTCTCTAGCATAGTGACACGGCCTATGACAAGTGAAACACTTTCCTTCTTTTCTTGGGTCCACTGCTTTTCCTTAGTACTTTAGACCACAAGTTCTTCTTTCTCGAATGAGCAAGCGTATGCGACATTTCCTTCATTTCCATACTCCTTCATTCTTGATTCTTATTGAATGCATCTTGAGTGCTTCGTCAGTCAAGTATCACGTTCATGTTTAGAATGGTAGTGTTAAGCTTCGCACCATTCGGATGAGGAAACCCTCCAAGTGCGGTGAGTAACATCTCTCGATCGGCTATTGTCTCCCTATTAGCTAGCGGATTGTTCCTCATCTCGGTAAGCTTGGAGAAAGTATGATTGGACAGACTCATCCTTGTCCTTCTTGATTCTTCAATTTGATTCTTGAAGAATAGTACTTGATTTGCATTGTTAGCCTTAAACATGAGGACCAACTTATCATACATCTCTTTGGATGTGTCCAACACGAGAGAGATGTAGGCCACATACTTTTATGAATGGATTCACAGTCATCATCTTTGCTTTGATCTCCTTCTTGTACTTTGTTTGGCGTGCACTTGATAGCGATGGATAGGTTCTTGGATTTTACCACCGCATAGCCATGACATCTTGGTCTTCTAATTTGAGATCCGTGTCATCTTCCAAACATGGAAATCACCCTTCCTAGTCAATTTGTCATCACTCCTTGAAGCCATAGTTTGTGGAACCCATTTTCTTCTTCGCGATTGCAAAAATAGGGCTTGTCTTCTCATGGCTCTGTTACCATGTAAATTTATGTAGATTTTTCTATGCTAGATGCAAATTTACTTTTCACTACGAAATCACATAAACAATAAAGTAAAATGCTAATAGAAAATACCAGGTGGATCTACGAGAAGACAAACTACAAATAGAAGAATGTGGTGGTGCGTTACGGCGGTCGACGGGATACTTCAACCGAGAAAAGTTTCCTTCGTTAGCCAACCCATCATGTCCTGTGACCTTCAAAACAACCACACGGTCAACTCAAGTCAACCCCAAAATTCAACGTTATGCAGAAAAGTCAGCGAGGACAACAACGAGAGAGTCGATGTAACTCGGTCTTCGGTCAAACTTTTGACCCCGGTTCTTGTGTGTGCCAATATGTACGGCCTTCCAAAATCAAAGTATCCACCAATTTCGGCCACTATTCGGACCATGAATTGACCAAAGTCAACACGGTCAGCAGCCCATGAGGGAAACCCTAGGCTGATAAGTCGTCCAAACCCTGAACACGGTAAATTCATCCTTCTTCCCACGTGTGAACCCGAAAGCTTGCTTCCAAGGGCTCGTACTAAATCGAGAGGAGGAGAATGATGTGAGAGGATGAGATGAGTGAAAAATTCCTCAACGTTGACTCTATTTATATCAATCAGCAAAGTGTGTGACACATCTGAGGGTCTAAAACCTTAAGGCCGACCTACACATATTTGAAATTGTTAAAAATAAATTAAAATAAATGGTTTTCTCGTCGTTAGATCAATTTTAGATCGATCTTACACCTCTCTCGAAAGAGGAACCCAATACAAATATTGGTATCTTCATCCGAGCATCACAACATGGAGTTTGGACCTAGTTGTCCAATTTTAACGCTCCCTCTCAACTAGGGAGAACTCCATCCACCCGTGCAATCAAACATCATGTGTCATCCTCGCCGTAACTTGCTTTGTCGGCCTCTTTATTTCAGAATGTAGTGGGTCACTCAAAAAGACATCATTCCCCGGTACCGACGTATTCAGCCCGCAGGTCCGAAACCTCTATCGGACTCACAAATAATCTCATACCAACCCGAGGTTGGTTTACCCGACCCGAAGTCGAGTAGGGAGGTCCGAAACCTCGCTTGGACTCAAGAGAGTCATATATACTAACCCAAAGTTAGTCTCACCGACCGAAAGTCGCTGGAGTTTTCGAAACCTCACATGGACTCAAAGAGTCACATACCAACCCGAAGTTGGTTTATCCGACCCGAAGTCGCAGGGAGGTCCGAAACCTCACTAGACTTGATCCCAAATCAAGTGGTTGGACATGTGTCATCCTAGATAGAGAGTACGGCAACTCCGATGCGTCCATCGCATTTACTACTAGTCTCTAGCTTTTTCCTACCTCATTGGCCAAATGAGAGGTACTTCCCATGACTCGTAACTCAAATGGGTAGGATGCATATGAGGCACAAATCATGAGAGGCGAACCAACTCAATCATCATGGTGGGGCCCAAGCACACCAACAAGGTTCGAGCAAGCCTAGCCCCGTGTTTGTTTATAGCTCCGATAAGCTATCCCCAAAGCCCCCTGCAGCTCCCGGAGCTCATCGTCCAACAGACCCTCAAAATAGGGTCATTCCACGATTCCAAGATTCTCGCGAAGGTTAGGAACATGACCTTCCCTAAGGGCATAGTGAGAATATTTGCAACCCGCTCATCGGTTCCTATGATCGAGCCTTACGGCGCCTTGTTGTACCATATCCCGGATAAAGTGGTGCCAGCCCATCAACATGCTTGGATCGATCGTGGAACCCGAGATTCTATGACAAACGAATCCCCCTCTAGTTATCACAAAGGATAACGGTGGCATCTAGCACATGCTCAAACAACTCACTGAAGAGCTTTCGCAACCAAGTGACTTCACAATAGGCCATACATGTTACAATGTATTCAGCCTCGATGGTGCTCAAGGCTACCGACTTCAGCTTTCCGTCCGACGTAGATCTATGTGTGAAGTAGCATCCAAATGTGCTCTTGCGATCCACCACACTACCAACCCAATTGGCATCGCATAACCAAGGAGTGTCATTCTCCCTGGCCGTGTATCTCAGACCCAAGGTCTATCATGCCCTGCAGATATCTCAAGAGTTTCTTGGCACCATCCCAGATGAATGTTATGATCAACCATGTGTTGACTCAAAGTGTTCACTACAAAATGTACGTTCGGACGGGTGTTCACTAAGAACATTAGGGCCCTTACGAGTTGACGATACTCGGTAGGATTTGTCAATACAGGGCCTAGCAATGTTGCCACTCAACTTCTTGAAGTTGAGCTCCATCGATGTCGACACTGACTTGCATTCCACCATACTAAATCTTTCCAGAAGCTTCACAATGTATTTTCCTTGAGAAAGGAAAATCTCGCTGTGTCTCCGCCGACCTCCGTGCCCTAGGAAGTAGTGCATCAGTCCCCACGTCTTTCATCTCAAACTCAGGCAGACGAGCTCCCTCTTGCATTGATGAATGAGAGGGTCATCACCGTCGTGAAGAGGTAGTACACATACAACACCAGTAATGAGAGGCTTCCTCTATGAACCTTGAAGTAAAGGTTTGGATGAACATTACTACAAGTGAAGCCCAACTTCATCGTGTAGTTATCTATCCTCTCTGTACCAAGCTCGGGTGCTTCCTTCAACCCATAGAGGGCTTTCTTCAACCCTGCAGACATGGGTGTCCCCGATCTTGGACTTTGAACCCCGAGAGGTTGCTCCACATACACCTCTTCCTTCATTGCACCATGCGAAGTGTGGTCTTCACATCCATCCGATGAAGACTCCATCCTTGCATAGCAAACGAAGGGATATGATAGATCGGATGGTGGTCACAGGGTGCAAATATGTCATCATAGTCTATGCCTTCTTTTTTTGAGAGGCCACGGGCAACGAATCTTGCCTTCAACTTTTCAAGACTCTCATCAGATCCATGCTTGATCTTGTAGAGCCATTTTGAGGTGACAATTGCTTTGTCCTCCGGGTCTAGGAACCACATCCCTGTACATCATTCTTCATTATGGACTCATACTCTTCCCCGCATAGCATCCTTCCAAACTTGATGCTTTACGGCTTCCTCAAAAAGATCTAGGCTCGGATTGTATAATAGTACTCATGGTCGCTAGATATCCTTGGTATCTACTCTGGCATTCTTGCTTTCACGGAATGTCCCCCTTGGGGCCATATGTCCCCAACATCCTCGAGAGTGTCCCCCGAGCCATTATGGTCTCTTTCCAGTGAAGGAGGTGGATCAATCAGGTCCATTGGTCCTTCAACATCAGGCATCGTCTCATCCTTCGGTTCCTCTTCATTTCCAGGCCTTGCTTCATGGTATTCCTCAGATCTCAGAAGATTGACTACTTTCCTCAGGGAAGCATCTTCATCAAAGGTGACATCGTGGCATATCTCCACTTCCCTTTGACTAGGTACATAAAATCTATAGGCCTTGGAAGTTTCGTTGTAGCCCACAAACATTGTGGTCTCCCTCTTGATGCTAACTCCCCTGCAAAAGTTCTTGAATTCGTTCGTCTCATATTCATTGCCATTATCGGTCTGTCAGATAGCATCTCATGTCATTTCTCCCAGTGGACTTCCTCCAACCTGGTAGAGTGTATCAATTCTAGACCCAAACGTGATAGCTTCCTTGAAGCTCTTCTTCCACATGCGCACCTTTCCATCAGTGAATGCCACATTGAAACCTTTGTCTTCCATGGCTGATATAGACACGAGGTTCTTCTTCAAATTAGGTACATAGAGTACATCTTGCAAGTGGAGGACTTGACCTTGAGACAAGTGGAGGGTCACATTCCATGTCCCTTTCACGGGATATGTGGCACTATCTCCAAGGATAATTTCCAGATTAGTATCCTTCTCAACCATATCAGAGAGTGCTTCCTTGAACCCAGTGATGTGCCTTGAGGCACCAATATCTATCAACCAAACATCCATAGTGTCGCGTGGAGATGCAACAGAGAGGGTAGATACAAGAAAGTATTCATTTCTTTTATCAACAACATTTGATTCCTCATACCTATAATTTCTTGACCTTTTGAAAGGTTGATCGTTTCTGCTAGAGGGAGCCTTCCTCTTTCCCCAGATCTTGTTGTTCCTTTGATTGTCATCCCTCCGGTTGTTTTTGTTTTCATCATCAGCAGGAGAATCCTTCTTGAAAGGGCATTCTCTAGCATAGTGACCTGGCCTATGACAAGTGAAACACTTTCCCTTCTTTTCTTGGGTCCCTGCTTTTCCTTAGTACTTTAGACCACCAAAGTTCTTCTTTCTCGAATGAGCAGCGTATGCAGCATTTCCTTCATTTCCATATCCTTCATTCTTGATTCTTATTGAATGCATCTTGACAGTACTTTTTCAAAGTCAAGTATCACATTATTATTTAGAATGGTAGTGTTAAACACATGCCATTCGGATGAGAGCCCTCCAAGTGCGGTGAGTACCATCTCTCGATCAGCTATTGTCTCCCTAATAGCTAGCAGATTGTTCCTCATCTCGGTAAGCTTTAGAAAGTATGATTGGACAGACTCATCCTTGTCCTTCTTCAGATTCTTCAATTGATTCTTGAAGAATGGTACTTGATTTGCATTGTTGGCCTTAAACATGAGGACCAACTTATCATACATCTCTTTGGATGTGTCCAACACAGAGATGTAGGCCACCATAATTTTATGAATGGATTCCCTGATCATCAGCTTTGCTTTGATCCCCCCTTCTTGTACTTTGTTTTGGCAGCAGCAGTAGCAGTGGATGGAGGTTCTTGGATTTTACCCTGCACATAGCCATGACATCTTGGTCTTCTAATTTGAGATCCAATATCATCTTCCAAGCATGGAAGTCACCCTTCCTAGTCAATTTGTCATCCTCCTTGAAGCCATAGTTTGTGGAACCCATTTTCTTCTTCTGTGATTGCAAAAAATAGGGCTTGTCTTCTCCGCAGCTCTGTTACCATGTAAATTTATGTAGATTTTCTATGCTAGATGCAACTTTACTTTTCACTACGGAAATCACATAAACAATCAAGTAAAATGCTAATAGAAAATACCAGTGGATCTACAGAAGACAAACTACAAATAGAAAAATGTGGTGGTGCGTTACGGCGGTCAACAGGATGCTTCAACCAGAAAAGTTTCCTTCGTTAGCGAACCCATTATGTGTCACAACAGCCTTCAAAACAACCACACAGTCAACTCAAAGTCAACCCCAAAAAATTCAACGTTGTCTAGAAAAGTCAACGCAGGACAGCAACAAGAAATTCAATGTAACTCGGTCTTCGGTCAAACTTTTGACCCCGGTTCTTGTGCCAATATGTACGGCCTTCGAAAATCAAAGTATCCACCAATTTTCAGCCTATTCAGATCATGAATTGACCAAAGTCAACACTGGTCAAACATGCATGGAAACCCTAGCTGCAGTAAATTCGTCCAAACCCTAGCTGCAGTAAATTCATCCTTCTTCCCACGTGTGAACCGAAACTGCTTCCAAGGAGCTCGTACTAAATCAGAGGAGGAGATGATGTGAGAGGATGAGATGAGTGAAAAATTCCTCCAACGTTGACTCTATTTATATCAATCACTGAGGTGTGTGACACATCTGCTGGGGGTCTAAAACCTTAAGGCCGACCTACACATATTTGAAATTATTAAAAATAAATTAAAAATAAATGGTTTTCTCGTCAGATTAAGATCAATTTTAGATTGATCTTACACCTCTCTGAAAGAGGAACCCAATACAAATATTGGTATCTTCATCTAAGCATCAAAAAATGGAGTTTGGACCTAGTTGTCCAATTTTAACACTCCCTCTCAACTAGGGAGAACTCCATCCACCTGTGCAATCAAACATCATGCGTCATCCCACTGTAACTTGCTTTGATGGCCTCTTTATTTCAGAACAGAAGTTGATCAGTCACAAAGACATCATTCCCCGGCTGACGGATTCAGCCCAGAGGTTCGAAACCTCTAACGGACTCACAAAGAGTCTCATACCATCCCAAAGTTGGTTTACCTGACCTGAAGTCAGTATGAGGTCCGAAACCTTGCTTGGACACAAGAGAGTCATATATACTAACCCAAAGTTAGTCTCATTGACCTAAAGTCAGTTGGAGGTCTGAAACCTCACATGGACTCAAAGAGTCGCATACCAACCCAAAGTTGGTTTATCTGACCCGAAGTCAGTAGGAGGTCCGAAACCTCACTAGACTTGATCCCAGATCAAGTTTTTGGACATGTGTCATCCTAGATAGAGAGTACGGAAATATTTGATTCGTCCATCAATCTTTGCTACTAGTCTCTAGCTTTTCCTACTTCATTGGCCAAATGAGAGGTACTTCCCATGACTCCGAAACTCAAATGGGTAGGATGCATACGAGGCACAAATCACGAGAGGAGAACCAACTCAATCATCACGGTGGGGCCCAAGCACACCAACAAGGTTCGGCAATCATATCCTTGTGGTTGCTTATAGCTCCGAGAACCTATCCCCAAAGTCCCCTAGAGCTCCCAGAGCTCATCATCCAACATGACCCTCAAAATAGGGTCATTCCACGATTCCAAGATTCTCACCGAAGGTTAGGAACATGACCTTCCCCAAGGGAATAGTGAGAATATTTGCGACCTGCTCATCAGTTCCTATGATCAAGCCTTACGACGCCTTACTGTACCATATCCCAGATAAAGTGGTACTAGCCATCAACATGATTGGATTGATCGTGGAACATGGGATTCTATGACAAATGAATCCCCCTCTAGTTATCAAAAAGGATAACAGTGGCATCTAGCACATGCTCAAATAGCTCACTGAAGAGCTTTCACAACCAAGTGACTTCACAATAGGTCATACATGTTACAATGTATTCGGCCTCAACGGTGCTCAAGGCTACCGACTTCAGTTTCCTACCCGAAGCAGATCTATGTGTGAAGTAGCATCCAGATGTGCTCTTGCGATCCACCACACTACCAGCCCAATCGGCATCAGTATAACCAAGGAGTGTCATTCTCCTGGTAGTGTATCAGCCCAAGGTCTATTGTGCCCTATAGATATCTCAAGAGTTTCTAGGCACCATCCCAGTGAATGTTATGATCAACCATGTGTTGACTCAAAGTGTTCACTGCAAAACGTATGTCCGGACGGGTGATTACTAAGAACATCAGGGCCCTTACGAGTTGACGATACTTAGTAGGATTTATTAATACCGGCCTAGCAACGTTGCCACTCAACTTCTTGATGTTAAGCTCCATCGGTATCGACATGGACTTGCAGTCCACCATACTAAATCTTTCCAGAAGCTTCATAATGCATTTTCCTTGAGAAAGGAAAATCTCGCGAGGTCTCTGCCAGACCTCCCGGCCTAGGAAGTAGTGCATCAATCCTAGGTCTTTCATCTCAAACTCAGCAATGAGCTCCCTCTTGCATTGATGAATGAGAGGGTCAGCACCTGTTAGGAAGAGGTCATCCACATACAACACCAAATGAGAGGCTTCTCTTTATGAACCTTGAAGTAAAGTTTTGGATCAAAATTACTACGAGTGAAGCCCAACTTCATCAGGTAGCTATCTATCCTCTTGTACCAAGCTCTGGGTGCTTTCTTCAACCCATAGAGGGCTTTCTTCAACCTGCAAACATGGGTGTCCTGATCCTAGAATTTGAACCCCAGAGGTTGCTCCACATACACCTCTTCCTTCATTGCACCATGCAGAAGTGTGGTCTTCACATCCATCTGATGAAAACTCCATCCTTGCATAGCAACAAGGGCTATGATAGATCAGATGGCGGTCACATGTGCAAATATGTCATCATAGTCTATGCCTTCTTTTTGAGAGAGAGATCCATGCTTAATCTTGTAGAGCCATTTTGAGGTGACAACTGCTTTGTCCTCTGGTCTAGGAACCACATCCCAGACATCATTCTTCATTATGGACTCATACTCTTCGTGCATAGCATCCTTCCAAACTTGATGCTTTACAACTTCCTCAAAATGATCTAGGCTCAGATTGTACAATAGTACTCATGGCTGCTAGATACCCTTGGTATCTACTCATCTTCTTGCTTTCATGGAATGTCCCCCTTGGGGCCATATGTCCCTTGGCATCCTCAAGAGTGTCCCTGAGCCATGATGGTGTCTTTCTAGTGAAGTAGGTGGATCAATTAGGTCCATTGGTCCTTCAACATCAGGCATCATCTCACCTTCTGTTCCTCTTGATTTCCAGGCCTTGCTTCATGGTCTTCCTCAGATCTCAGAAGATTGACTACTTTCCTTAGGGAAGCATCTTCATCAAAGGTGACATCGTGGCATATCTCCACTTCCCTTTGACCAGGCACATAGAATCTATAGGCCTTCAAAGTTTCGCTGTAGCCCACAAACATTGCGGTCTCCCTCTTGATGCTAGCTCCTTTGCAAAAGTTCTTGAATTCGTTCATCTCATATTCATTGCCATTATCGGTCTATCTGATAGCATCTCATGTCATTGCTCCCAGTGGACTTCCTCCAACTTGGTAGAGTGTATCAATTCTAGACCCAAACGTGATAACTTCCTTGAAGCTCTTCTTCCACATGTGCACCTTTCCATCAGTGAATGCCACATTGAAACCTTTGTCTTCCATGGCTGATATAGACACAAGGTTCTTCTTCAAATTAGGTACATAGAGTACACCCTACAAGTGGAGGACTTGACCTTGAGACAAGTGGAGTGTCACAGTCCCTATCCCTTTCACGGGATATGTGGCACTATCTCCAAGAATAATTTCCAGATTAGTATCCTTCTCAACCATATCAGAGAGTACTTCCTTGAACCCAGTGATATGCCTTGAGGCACCACTATCTATCAACCAGACATGCATAGTGTCGGGTGGAGATGCAACAGAGAGGGCAGATACCAGAATGTATTCATTTCTTTTATCAACAACATTTGATTCCTCATACCTATAATTTCTTGACCTTTTGAAAGGTTGATCGTTTCCGTTGGAGGGATACTTCCTCTTTTCTTGGAACCTGTTGTTCCTTTGATTGTCATCCCTTCGGTTATTGTTATTGTCATCATCATCAAGAGAATCCTTCTTGAAAGGGCATTCTCTAGCAAAATAACCTAGCCTATGACAAGTGAAACACTTGCCCTTCTTTTCTTGGGTCCCTGGTTTTCCTTTGTACTTTGGACCACCAAAGTTCTTCTTTCTAGAATGAGCAACGTATGTAGCATTTCCTTCATTTCCATACTCCTTCATTCTTGATTCTTATTGAATGCATCTTGACAGTACTTCGTCAAAGTCAGGTATCACATTATTATTTAGAATGGTAGTGTTAAACACATGCCATTCGGATGAGAGCCCTCCAAGTGCTGTGAGTACCATATCTCAATCAACTATTGTCTCCCTAATAGCCAACAGATTTTTCCTGATCTCGGTCAGCTTCAGAAAGTATGATTGGACAGACTCATCCCTACCCTTCTTTAGATTCTTCAATTGATTCTTGAAGAATAGTACTTGATTTTCATTGTTGGCCTTAAACATGAGGACCAACTTATCATACATCTCTTTGGATGTGCCCAACTCAGATATGTAGGCCACCAGACTTTTATGAATGGATTCCTTGATCATCAACTTTGCTTTGATCTCCCCCTTCTTGTACTTTGTTTTGGTAGCAGCAGTAGCAGTGGATGGAGGTTCTTGGATTTTACCCTACACATAGTCCATGACATCTTTGTATTCCAATTTGAGATCCAATATCATCTTCCAAGCATGGAATTCATCCTTCCCAGTCAATTTGTCATCCTCCTTGAAGCCATAGTTTGTGGAACCCATTTTCCTCTTCTGTGATTGCAACAAATAGGGCTTGTCTTCTCCTCAGCTTTGATACCATGTAAATTTATGTAGATGTTCTATGCTAGATGCAACTTTACTTTTCACTAAGGAAATCACATAAACAATCAAGTAAAATGCTAATAGAAAATACCAGTGGATCTAAAGAGGACAAACTAGAAACATAAAAATGTGGTGGTGCGTTACGACGGTCAACAGGATGCTTCAACCAACAAAGTCTCCTTGGTCAGCCAACCCAGCATGTGTCACAATAGCCCTCCAAATAGCCACATGGTCAACTCAAATTGAACCCCACAAAAAGTCAACGTTGTGTAGAAAAGTCAATGCAGGATAGCAGCAAGAAAGTCAATGCAACTTGGTCTTCGGTCAATCTTTTGACCCTGGTTCTTGTGCCAATATGTACGGCCTTCCAAAATCGAAGTCTTCACCAATTTTTAGCCTATTTGGACCATGCTTTGACCAAAGTCAATGTTCGTCAAACTTACGTGGAAACCCTAGCTACAGTAAATTCGTCCTTCTTCCCACGTGTGAACCAAAACTGCTTCCAAGGAGCTCGTACTAAATCAGAGGAAGAGATGATGTGAGAGGATGAGGGATGAGGTGAAAAAGTCCTCCAACGTTGACTCTATTTATATCAATCACTGAGGTGTGTGACACATCTGCTAGGGGTGTAAAACCTTAAGGCTGACCTGCACATATCGTAAATTATTAAAAGTAAATTCAAAATAAATGTTTTTCTCACTAGATTAAGATCAATTTTAGATCGATCTTACAACTCTCTGAAAGAGGAATCCAATACAAATATTGGTATCTTCATCTGAGCATCACAACATGGAGTTTGGACCTAGTTGTCCAATTTTAACACTTGAACTTAGGGAAGAAGACCTCACATTTGGTGTTCATAAAGTACATCCACATCTTCCTATAGTAGTCATCAATGAAATTCATATTATATGATTCTCGATATACTAATGTAATTGAAATCATCCACACACATCTGAATGTATAAGATCCAAGATACCCTTATATTTTCTCTCACTACATGGAAAAACATCCTTGACATTCTTTCCAAGTACATACCCTTTGCACATCCCCTAGTAGTCAATAATGAGATATAGGAGACCAATGAGAATTTCCCTTAGGATCAACAATGTTATGTAGTGCAAGTTTCCCATCCTCCTATGCCACAACTCGCACAAGTTTTCATTTCCATGTACCAAGACTTTCCCTCTCTAACCCAAATAACTACTATTGTGTCAGGGATAGATTCCTTTAGACGAATCAACACTTTCTATTCCAAAACATGAATAAAAATCCTTTTTCCTCCATAATTGAGGCTGAGAACAAGTTCTTCTTCAATCCTGAGACATACAACATGTTCTTGGCTTCCAATAATCCGTCTAACTAGATTACACATACAATAGTTCCTTCTCCCTTCACTACATTCTTTACATCATCATTAAGTTGCAAATGAGTCCTTGAGTCTTTCTCCATTAGACTACTAAACAACTACCATGCTTTTCATATGACATGATGTACCACTATAAAAGTACCATGCACTTTTGGTGATGGTGTTAGTAGAAATACATGAGACAAATGAGAATTATTTCTCAAACTTCACTACAAACTCATCTTACTATGTCATTATTGATGATATTTTTTGTTGTGACTTCCTCTTCCCCTTCTTATCTATACATTGTGATGCATAATTCCCATTCTTGTGGAAAATGAAACATTTGATCTTGCTCAAGCATTTATTCTTCCCAATATATGTTTTTTACTCCAATTTTACCCTTGCAACTCTCTCCTTTACCCTCCTTGGCTTAACTAACGAGGGCCATCTCCTTGCATGCTAGTTTTATACTCCTCTTCAGCCTCTTCCTAGATACAATCACCTCAAAGCCTCTCTCAACGGGGAAGGTGCTTCTGAGCATGAATCCCTTTGAAAAATTGTTCCCATGTCTTGGTGAAACCATTCAATGCCACATTTACCAATTATGATCCTCCACCTTTCTCTATTTATCTTCATGATATAATTGGGAACATTATCGTACCTTGTCATTTGTACATATTTGAGCTTGTTATTCAATATCATCTTCCTATTCATGTTTTCACTCTAGAAAAAATCCACTAGAGCCTTGAAAAAACACACACACACATACACACATGTTGCAAGTCATTGGTTATATATTATTTATAGCACCTAGTTGTAGGGGTTTTTACATTTTTGTAACTTTTGAAACTAGTGACAATGTTAATAAGAAGAAACCATAAAGGCCATTTTAAAGAACAAGTGATTTAATGATGTGTAATGTTATTGCGATGAACTGCTTTCAACTTATGTATTGTCATCTTCAATGTTGGAAGGTTTTACTATTCATTTTATGGATTATTATTCTATGAGTTGTAAAAGTTTGCATTCTATTTCTTTTTTAATATTGTTGTTATGGGTTGATAAATAGAGATTTGTGAATAAACTTGTTTTTTTAGACTAATTTGTGCACTTGTATTATATATGTATTATTGGATTGTTAGATTCTCTACAACCCTTTATAGGGGGATGTCGTAGTCATTGTAAATGAGTGTAAACATTTAATTTTTAGGAAATGTTGTAGTGCCTGCAAAATGAAGCATAATAATAATAATAAACCTAATGTCAACTCAACTAAAAAAGTAACAAAAAGTAAAAAATAATAAAAATAATAAATCGATTTGTTATATCATAGTTTTGTTTGTATTAACAAATTACAAACATACCTAGCATGTGTAGACAATGCCTAAAAAAAATTGTGGCATATATACATGTCATTATATGCATTATGAGAGTTTTAATAAAATTAAAAATAACACTATATCTATATTGCATAGTGAATTTTCCATTCTAGCCATCCCATGCCGATTTATTCATCCAAAATCGAAATGGGTTTCCTATAATGTGAGGTTTAACTGAGACATTATATTGGAGAGTACCCTTATTTGATGAAGGTTCTTTTACACACACAATTTAGTTTTTTATAAGAAATACCACAAAGTAATTTTAAATTGATTGGATAATAATAGATTAGTGAAAATATATTTTAGGTGATGTTATTTCGTAGGAAAGAGGTTAAAATGCAATTTGAGTAGCATCTATTCTCATGTATGAGATTATGGATTAATTTTACTATAAAGCACATAACCTTTGGAGGTAGGCACAATGATTATCACGAGGAAAAATAGTTTTTTTGCAAATACTATCTAGGTTGTAACAACCTTCTAGTGTTGAAGTAAGTCCTAAAACTACTTTTAATTAGCTATGAGATTTTAGATAAATGTTACTAGAAAGCACATAACCTTACTAGAGGTAGCTTTGATGATGATTAGAAGGGAAACTATCTTTCTTGCATATACCATCTAGTTTGAGACCACCTTCTAGACTTGAAGTACTAGCTAAAACTAGTAATTGGCTAAGAGTTTTTCTCAAAATTTAGGAATTTGATTGTAACCTAAAATTTATAAACATTGGGCAAGAGTGAAAATCTATTCCTTATTATTTCAAGTGACAATACATTTTTTAAGAAATATTCTTAAATCAACTCATATTGATAAATACTAAACAAAACTAATATTTCTATATTGATTAACAATAATATTATAATTTCACCATTATTTAAAAAAAAACATGAAGAAAACAAAATTGTAAAACTTAAATCTTCTTAAATGTATTTATGAATTCATTTTAAACAATATATTTATCAAAAAACCTCAAACTTGCCATCAAATAAAATATCCCTATAAAAATGAAATTTTCCTTTCTACTTATAAATTTGCCTTTAACTTATACTATTGAGTACTTAACATTGAAATCTAATTTCACTTGTACTACTCCTAAAAGGTTATAGGTTCAATTCCAATTATTTAATAACAAATATACTAAATATTAATTTGTCCAAGTATTGATTCTCATCCATCTAGATTTTAATTATGACAGATATGTTTAACTGTTTAGTTTTAAAATGAAGTAAATTGACCCATAAAACAATAGATTTTCTAGCCATATTTTAGTAAAAATTGACAATATTTTGGGTGCTTTTGGGATTTTTTATGGTGTTGAATCCATTTCCACTCCTACCATCAGATTTTCTAAGAAAAAAAATAGCCAGATTCAGATCTCCAAACCAATTTGAATTTGATTGATAGACAACTTTCTTGTGCCAAAACTAAAATAGTAAAACATTATCTTATTTGACTTTTTATTACTGAATTTACACTTTTTCACATCTTTTCAATCAATCAATATTATAATGATATATGGAAATAGGTGACAGGCACATC
The DNA here is from genome assembly GCA_034641835.2 of Pinus albicaulis. Taxonomy (NCBI): domain Eukaryota; kingdom Viridiplantae; phylum Streptophyta; class Pinopsida; order Pinales; family Pinaceae; genus Pinus; species Pinus albicaulis. The sequence goes on along the minus strand of CM076572.1, from coordinate 1,446,863,151 downwards.
ATGGCTTTTTTTGGTGAGATTTAAAGGATGAAGATTTCATGGTGATGTCATATTATATTATAGAGATGCTGATGTCATGATTCTTTTACGATTCATAGATCAGATCCGACTTCATTGTGGTGTGGTGTCGGCTAAATTTAAATAAGCACTCACTCATATAAAAGTGAAGTATTATGTGTTCTTTGAATTGTATTTAGCCAAAGCTGAAGATAGGAGCATTCTGAGGTAGATAAGTTGAATTTTTGTACCACGCTGCAAAAACATACGTTGAGGATTCTAACCAAATTTTTACAGACATATAGAAATAGTTGTTTTGACAGATTCATCATTAACAGATTTGTAAACAAATTAAAAGTTGGCTGCTTGATTGTGGGCGAAAAATGGTGCAGTCACTCCAAGTAATACAATCAAACACTTTCCAAGCTAGGCCATTATCATCTGTGATATCTCACGGGGTTGTACCAACTGATTCTACTTCAAGAGATTCCTTGCATACAAAGTTAGTTCCCATGGTGCAAAAGCCTGCCATGAAAAATTCATGTGACAACTTTCATGAAGATAAGCACTTGTGTAAGATGTTGCCGGTTAAGAATTTGACAAAATCACTCAGTGAAGATCGAGTTTTTCCATAGAGTACTAATGACTCTGAAAACCAGAAAGCTTTAGAGGTAAAAATTGGGACGAATTCCAAAAAGAGGCCTTCAGATGACGGTCTAAGCTCTTCTGCTACAAAAAAGCTCAAAATATTAAATTCGAAAAAGAGGCCTTCAAATGAAAATCTAAGCTCTTCCGCCACAAAAAAGCTGAGGATATTAAATTCCAAGAAGAGGCCCTCAAATGACAGTCTAAGCTCTTCTACCGCCAAAAAGCCCAGGATATTCAATTCTAAAAAGAGGCCTTCAAATGACAAACTAAGCTCTTCTGACATAAAAAAGCCCAGGATATTCAATTCTAAAAAGAGGCCTTCAAATGTCAATCTTTGCTCCTCTGCCCACAAATTCACAAAAGAGTCCCACAAATGACAGTCTAAGCTCTTCTATTGTATAAAAGTCCAAGATATTAGATTCCAAAAAGAGGCTATCAAATGACAGTCTAAGCTCTTCTGTCACAAAAAGGCACAGGATGTTAAATTCCAAAAAGAGGCCTTCAAATGACAATCTTTGCTCCTCTGCAGTAGAAAAGTCTTGGATATTAAATCTCAAAAAGAGGCCTTCAAATGTCAGTCTATGCTCTTCCACCACAAAAAAACGCAATATATTAAATTCCAAAAAGAGGCCTTCAAATGACAGTCTATGCTCTTCAGCCACAAAAAAGCCAAGGATTTTAAAGGTGTTGCCTGAGGCCAACCCGAGAGAGAAAAACGATGATGAATCTAAGCATTTAACTTTTGTATCAGATTTGAATGATGATTCAGATGAAGAGAAGCACTTGGGTAAGACGTTTTCGATCAAGAATTTGACAAAAGCATATCGTGATTTTTCGGTGGATAGTGATGACTCTGAAGAACATAAAGTGTTAGGGGTAAAACCCAATCGAGGTGAATTGAAAACTGGTTTAGGAAAAATTAATCCTTGCCACTTAGCAAGATTTCCTGAAAGAGCAACAATATCGAAAGATCCGGTGGCCTTGCAAAATCGGAAGATTGGTGGGCTTCAACATCAAAATGTGTTGGGAGTTCTTATTGGGAAATTTTAAAGACATTGTAGGTTGAGGTTACTAGGACCAATATAGGGTTTTGGGCTACAAAAGGGTAGTCACCACGTCGCAGGGATGTAAAAGAGAAGCCATTAAAGAGAAACTCTGAATCAAGAAAAGTTGAAAAAAAATTGCAGACACCAAGTTGAAGATTTAGAAAATGAGGGTAAATGTGAGGATAAACGATGATTTGAAGACCTTGAAGACCTTGGCGTTTGGAGCATCTAAAATTAGTTAATAAACCCAATAACTTCAAAGATATTCAAATCTAGCCTCTGCCCATATTTGCTTGCCATTTGGGCAATGGATGTGGACAAAAAGTACACATTCGAAACATTCACAACTTTTGTCGACCCTTAAGGGAGAGGGGTCGATCATTGGACACCTCAACAATGATCGGCCCCCATGCCACTTTGGACCGATCGACAGCATGTACGACACTTGTCAACCATGTGGGCAAGCATGTGGCGGGTACCGTCCACTCGGTCAAACCGGTCACCAACCTTCCCGAACCGATCGTCTCCTGCGATTTAATGGAGGCTTCTCGAGGAAGCTTGGTTTTTTGCTTCGGGTCCCGCTTACTATTCGTTTCGGCTCCGACCGTTGCACGAGAGGAGAATTGATGGTTGACGCCTTCACCACCGCCCTTCATGTGCTTCATCCCTCCTTATGGCACCTGTGCCCTCTCGGCTCGAGCTCTCCCGGGTCTCGGTTCGACCGCGGCGGCATACAAAACTCGTCATTCCCCTCAACTCTGTGGGTTGTTATGCCTCGGTTTTGTGTTCGTTAACCCTCGAATCCGTGGTGGTTTAACCTCGGCACCGTGGTGTATATACCTTGGCTCTGTGTTGTTATACCTCGGCTCTTTGGTGGCTATGCTTGGCTCTGTGCTACTTACTCTCGGTTATGTCATTGTTATACTTGGATTTGTGGTGGTTTTAATCGTTTCGTGGTGGTTATACTCGGCTCGTGGTGGTCATACCTCGGCTTTGTCGTCATCATACCTCGGCTCTGTGCTGGTCATACCTCGGCTCTATGCTGGTTTGACTCGGCTCTGTGGTGGTCATACTTCGGCTTTGTGGTGGTCATACCTCGGCTCTATGGTGGTTTTATTCGGCTCTATGGTGGTTTTACCCGCTCGCCCCCGTGGTGGTTTTAAATCGACTCTGTGGTGGTTTTACTCGACTCTATGGTGGGCATACCTTAGCTCTGTGGTGGTGGTGGTCATACCTCGACTCTGTGGTGGTTTTACCTGCGTTTGGAACTCGTGTGGCTTATAGTTTTGTATGCTCCGAAATTGTGTTTTTTAGTCGCATTTTTCAGCTCCGGATGTTGTGAATTGTGCTTTCAAGTGCGTTTCCCTGTTGGTTTTAGTTTTTTTTAGTGTTTTTTTTCATGTTTTTTTTAACGTTTGTTCTCTATGAATGATTGGGTTTTTTCATTTTTTTGCGTGGGTCAATACGGAGGCCAAGGACAATGCAGTTGGATGGCAAGGCAAGGAGGATAATGCGGTTGGTAAGGAGGAATACCGGGGAGGAAGAGGAATTCGAGGAGAGTATTCTTAAGGTAGGACTCGTCCTACCAGGTCATATGTATGTGTTTGTAAACACATTTAACCTAAAGGATATGTTCTCTGTTCAACTTCTTTATTGTATTTTACTCGTGTTTTTTAAACACTTGGGTTTTTCTGTAAATTGTCCGTCCGGTTTTTTTGTGTTAATTAAAAAGAATCGAATAAATTGAGATATAGGGTTTAGGGTTTATGGTTTTCTATAAATGTTTAAAGTAAATTGGTAATTTTCCGATTGTTTGTGTTAATTAAAAAGAATCTGTGTAAATTGAGATTCCGCGTTTAGGGTTTATGGTTTTCACGTAAATGTTTAAAGTAAATTGGTAATTTCGTGATTTTATGTGTTAATTAAAAGAATCTGTGTCAATTGAGATTTCGGGTATAGGGTTTTATGGTTTTTCTCGTAAATGTTTAAAGTAAATTGTTTGGTTTTTTTGTGTTAATTAAAAGAATGTGTAAATTGAGATTCCGAGTTTAGGGTTTATGGTTTTCTCGTAAATGTTTAAAGTAAATTTTCTAGTTTTTTTGTGTTAATTAAAATAATCTGTGTAAATTGAGATTCCGGGTATAGGGTTTATGGTTTTCTCGTAAATGTTTAAAGTAAATTGTTTGGTTTTCCTATAAATGTTTAAATATTTTTATCCACCACAGTAGCTGAGAGCCGAGGTATAATTGTTTTATATTTCTGTACATGTTTTCTCATACTGTGTTAGTAATGTTGAGGTTTAGGGTAGGGTTTATGTGTTAATTAGAAGGAATCTTTGTAAATTGAGATACGTGGTTTAGGGTTTATGTCATTTTCTCATATGTGTTAGTAATGTTGAGGTTTAGGGGAGGGTTTTTTTGTGTTAATTAGAAGGAATATCTGTAAATTGAGATACACGGTTTAGGGGTTTTGTCATTTTCTCATCATTGTGTTAGTAATGTTGAGGTTTAGGGTAGGGTTTTTGTGTTAATTAAAATCAATCTTTGTAAATTGAGATATGGGGTTTAGGGTTTATGGTGTTCTTTAAATTGATATTTTGATGTTTAAATATTGTTGTAAGCACCACGAGCCGAGGTATAACCACCACAGAGCCGAGTATGTTAATAATTTTTTATATTCTGTACATGTTTTCAATTAATTTCATGACATTTTTCTCATACTTGTGTTGTTAATAATGTTGTCTAAATTCTCATGTTGTGTTGTTAATAATGGTGGAATTTTCTCATACTTGTCATAAATTGAGATATAGGGTTTAGGGTTTATGGTTTTCTCGTGAATTGATATTTTGATGTTTAAATATTGGTATAATGACCATACGAGACGAGGTATAACGACCACAGAGCCAAGTATGTTAATAATGTTTTTATATTCTGTACATGTTTTTCAATTAATTTCATGACATTTTCTCATACCGTGTTGTTAATAATGTTGTCTAAATTCTCATATTGTGTTGTTAATAATGTTGAATTCAATTTCTTTGTTCACACCCTCCGTTGATTGTTCGGGGTATCATTGGTTTGCAATTATGATTTTTATAATCCACTTCTTTTTAATCAATTAAGAGGTAGGATCATTCAATCAAGGTTGTTCTCATTGCAAGACACATTTTCGAGTGGGGCAATGGGCCAAAATCCAAGTTGAAATTTGGTGTCATGGACCTTTTTTGCTTATGAATTTAGTTTCTTTGTTCAGATTATCCTCCTTTATTTAGTGATTTTTTATTGATGAAGTTAGCAATTAATTTTCACAACCTAAAAATTTTCACCTAGCTACCTACTCCACCTTAGCAAGTGGTAGAATAACTACCCCTGGGGGACAAGAATAACGAAGGTGGTCATCATGCCGAGATTTATCTATTTCTTGATTCCAAACCCGCTTGCAAGAGGAAGAAAAAAACTTCTATATGAAATTATAAATTGAAACAAACTTTACCCACTTACAAATATATAAATCATTCAATCTATGAAACTATATTGTTAACTGAGGTGTGATTATTGTTTACGTGTCAGAATTTCCCCCAAATGTTTTATACAAATTCTCCGGTAATAATATTGATCATTGTATTCACTTAATCATGTTGAGTGAGTCTGAGTAAGAAAGCTTTATTGTTTAGTGTAAGAATGTCCCCCCAAACGTTTTCTACAAATTCTCCGGTAATAATATTACTCATTGTATTCACTTAATCATGTTGAGTGAGTTGAGGAAGAAAGCTTTATTGTTTAGTGTAAGAATGTCCCCCCAAACGTTTTCTACAAATTTTCTGGTAACAATATTGATCATTATATTCACTTAATCATGTTGAGTGAGCTGAGAAAGAAGCTTGCGAAAAAAAAGTACGAAAAAAGAAAATTCGATAATTGACGAGTCTCTAAAGTTCAAGAGGGTATGCTTGCCAAAAACATTCGGGTAAGGCTACAAACCTTCAAGGAAATGCCATTTATTTCCTTCTATTTTGATTCCAAGGACTTGAATCTACCTTCTATGGAGGCAGAGCAGACATTCATATGTTGTTGTTTATGAAATTTTGAGCCTAGCAATAGAAAAGAAATAAAAAAATTTCTAAGAGGATAAGGGAAATTCTTATCGTGGGATCGAGAGATATATATGTTGCTTTCGAACGAGACATAGATTTTTGTCTTTATTAGAGATGCATACCAAGACTCGGAGTTGATTGGGAAGGACCCACTAATCATTTTTTCACGTGTATCATACGGTTTCGACATCTATTCTTAGACTATCAAAACCCATTTTGGATATGATCGAGAACCGCTAGAGAGGTCTTCAAATACTTAGAAGATTGTGATAGGGTACATATCATTGTTTATACTTAAAGCTTACCTATGTACAGTCTAAGAGAAATGTATTGATATTCATCTACTTTCTCAAAAAATAGGACTACAATACATCGATGGTGATCTGTGTCAACAAAGGAATTGTGGGATTGACGAAGGGCTGCCTAGGGGTTGAGTAGTGCCATGCTCTCATGACCGTGGCATGTCATTATGGTAGTTGCATTAATTATTGTTGCAACTACATCCTCCCTAATGTCAATAATTGCCTCAAAGGAGGTTGTTCAACCCAATGCTCCACCTGTTATTAATGCATCCATTATTGCAGCAACAAATATTCCATCTATTATCGCTACATCTAAAATGATCGCATCTACCTATGCTTAGTCTAAGAGAAATGTATTGAGGTTTAGGTAGGATCATTTAATCGAGATTGTTCCCATTGCAAGACACATTTTCGAGTGGGGCAATAGGCCAAAATCCAAGTTGGAATTTGGGGTCATAGACCTTTTTTTTCTTATGAATTCAGTTTCTTTGTTCGAGTATCCTCCTTTATTCGAGTGATTTTTATTGATGAAGTTAACAAGTAATTTTCACCTCCCTGCATTGAAGACCCCACATGGCATGGAGAATGAGAACGGGGTAATAATTTGAAACTTGTAGGGGAGAGGGGTCAATCATTGGACACCTTAGCAATGACTAGCCCCCATGCCACGTAGGAGTTATAAACTGTTTGATATATAACTTCATAAAAAATTCGATATAGGCTAAGGCTATAACTTCAATAGATTAACAAACTTGTAGGATTCGGACACTTTTTTATACATACTAATTTGAAACTCGTTTGTAGCTTCCCAAACATCCATGGATGCTATCATTAGCAAACCTATTTGATCCTTACCAAAATCACGATGTCTTGTGGTTACAAAAAATTAAGTCATGGCACCCCCTATGCTTGATGGCTTCGATTTCTGCATTGCCGAAAATTGTTGAGTTGACTTCCTTACCCATGTCCGGGTGGACTGCCCAACATTGGATGATTAGGATGTGCCCGAATGTTGGAATATGGTTGAATCCAATTTGCTCCATGTAGCCATGGTGGGACCGAGTAGCCCAAGTGTCCACTTGTGTTACTAACGCCAGCACTAACTGCAGTTGTCATAAAAACACAGTTAGGATTCAAACCCTGCACTCGGTAGGGGTATAAGAGGTGGGCCTAACTTTGTTAAGTCCCTATATTAATAGTGTAGTCCCTTATTATGTTAGTGTATCCCCCCCCTTATTGTTATTATTGTACCCTTGTAACCCCCATATTGTTATTATTGTGCCCTTAAATTATTATTGTTAGGTCGGCTAGGATTACATTGTGGCCCCACTAGGATTACATTATGGTCCCTATGGACTCCTATATATAGAAAAGAGGTTTTGTAATTTGTATAATCCAAGAATTGTTCATTTATGTAATGTATTGGAGGTTTCCCCCCTCGAAGTGGCTCATTTCTAAGGCGTTGATATCTCTTTTCTTCTCTTTTTTGGAGTCTGGTTACACAACATTTGGTATCAAAGGCTTGGATTCTAGGGTTTTTCGCTGCTCCAAACAAGTCATCGTGGAATTTTCGCTATAAATTTTTTTTCTACGAAGTTTCGAAGCTGAAATTTTTATGGTGCGAAGCCCAAATCCCTGAGGAAGATCTTCGAAAAAATTTCAGAGCTTGGTTCGCAATATTTTTCGGAGATATGATCTGTGGAAGCTAGGTCATTTTTCGAGACTCCTAAACAGGTCATCGTGGAATTTGCGCTATAAATTGTTTTTCTACGAAGGTTCAGAATCTAAAATTCAATATGGTGCGAAGAGAAAAGCCTGAGGAAATGTTTCAAAAAATTTCAGAGCTTGGTTCGCAATATTTTTGGAGATATGATCTGTGGAATGTAGTGCTTTTTCAGGCAACTAAATTTCATCTCAAAGAGGTGATCGTTGGAAAAGTTCAATAACTCTCGCTTTGGGAATCGGATTGGAGTGCCGTAAAAATTTTTCACAAGTAAACAGACTGTAGTTTCTTAGCTATCAATTTCAGAGACAAAGGACGAAACAGTGACAGGTGGCAAGTCATACAAGTTCGCTCTACTGAACCAGTCCATAATTAGGTCATTGTGGGAGATTGGACATAACTTTGTCTTGGGGAATCAAAATTAGGTCAGACCTGTGGCATTCAAAAGAGAATTTAGAGGGCTATTTTAGTGCTGAATTTTAGATATTGAAGAGCCGTAATCACAGAGATAATACAATTTCAATATCGATCTCCTCAAAAGAAAGTAAAAGGTGTGTATTGTTTTTCCCGAATTGCATAAATCTTCTTTGAAAAACCAGTTTGAAGTGATTCCAAGGGCCTATTGAGCATATATTTCAGTATTGCATTCTGAAATTCCTCCTATAAAGAATTCAACACCAATTAAGCCCTCATAAATCTATACTATGATGCATGAAGTGGAAGAATTGTAGTATGAGATATCAAAATTACGGTACCAAGTGCAACAAATTTCGATCTTACAAAGAGCAACCGAAGATGACATAGATAGTTTAAAAGAAAAAATGGAGGCTAATTTGGATGGTTTGAAGGATCAAGTAATAGCTAATATGGATGATAAATTAGTGGAAGATCACATCGAGCATCAGCAAGAAGTTTTCCAACTCTCAAAGGATAACCTAACTCTGGTGCAGAATCTAATGAAACAACAGGAAGATCAACGTCACATTGAAAAAAGTTCTGAAGAAATCACAGAAGCAAGAACTCGACAAGTACAATCAATTTCAGAATATCTCAACAAGTGGAAGAACTTTCCTGTAGAATATTCCACATGGGAGGATGAGAATTTTATACAGAAGCATGAAGAAATAATCAAGCGTTGAGGACAACACTTGTTTGAAGGAGAGGGGCATGTTAAGTCCCTATATTAATAGTGTAGTCCCTTATTATGTTAGTGTATCCCCCCTTATTGTTATTATTGTACCCTTGTAACCCCCATATTGTTATTATTGTGCCCTTAAATTATTATTGTTAGGTAGGCTAGGATTACATTGTGGCCCCACTAGGATTACATTATGGCCCCATGGACTCCTATATATAGAAAGGAGGTTTTGTAATTTGTATAATCCAAGAATTGTTCATTTATGTAATGTATTGGAGGTTCCCCCCTCGAAGTGGCTCATTTCTAAGGCGTTGATATCTCTTTTCTTCTCTTTTTGGAGCTGGTTACACAACATAACCCCTGCTTGATAGCTAGGGACTTGGATGTTAATCAGGTCTTGGAATGATGCTGTCTGATTTGCAATGTGGTCCAGCGTGTTAGACATTAACCTATTTGCCTCAAACTGGCTTGAACCATGGTCTTCTCTGCTTGTCACCCCTCCTCCTTTTTCCAACTCTTGTTGAACCTTTCTTGCCTCTCTCTCTTGCCTTGCCAATTTATTTTGATGTTCCTTATATTCCCTTTCTTTTTATCTTTCCAACCTTTCCTTTGCTCGAGCTTCTTCTATTGCAATCATTGCAGCCCTCTTTTCAGTGGCTAACTCCTCCTTTCTCTTTTTAGCTTCTTGAATTTCATTCTTTTTACATTTAGACTCGAACATTAAATTCATATAATATTCAGATGTGAGAAATTGTGAAATCCTCCCTAAACGAAGATAATCTGGTATTGAGTTCCTTGATGAGGCCTTCACTCTCTCTACTGGTAGCTTTAGGAATGCACCAAGTAATCTCTAATTTTCTGTTGCCCCATGCTCATCTGGACCTAGCACTTGGATTTCATCTTCTAGGGCAACTGATTGGTCCCCATTGTTGTCTTCTTCAGGTAATTCATGCTGAATAGGCTCCTCTTCCAGTGATCCATTGTCCACAAAATAATGAACAAGTTCGGTGTTCAACCCTGATGGTTGTGAAGGCATGTCCATGCTTTCATCCTCATTGGTGGTAGATACATTATTTCCAGTGATATTCATCACGACCTCTACCAGCCATGATGGTGCACTTACTTGGGTTAGCATGGTCAATTTCTCATTGTCAGCTGCATCAGTGGGTGTCACAGCCTCATTGATATTGTCAGTTGGTTCATGACGAAACTATTTCTCACTGACATGCTTAACATCATCACCACCACAGAACAACCCTTTATAAAGGGACTTTATACCTTCAGCAGCAGAGACATCTTCTTGGGCACAAAAAATTTCTTCCACTTCAAATGCTTGGATACAACTGGTATCATGCATACACTAGTACATTTGGTGGAAATTCTGACACTTGGTTTTGACACTTTTGACCAAATGTCGAAAAGTTCCCCAAATTTTTTCAATCCCACCCGAAACCGTCGCTATACCGACGTCTAGAGAAAAGTGTCGCAATACCGACACTTAGAAAAAGTGTCGCAATTGCGACGTTTGGAGGAAGACATCGCAATTGCGACACTATGCCCCAAGGCGTCGCTATTGCGACGGCTGCTTCCAAACGTCGCAATTGTGACACAATGTCTAAGTGTCGCAATTGCGACATTTGGAGGCATTCGTCGCAATAGAGACGCTTTGTTTGCAACACAATTTCAAAGTGTCGCAATTGCGACATTTGGAGGCATCGGAAGAGCGACGCTTGTTTGGATGTGACGAAAAAGGTGTCGGTATTGCAACACATTGTCAAGGCGTCATAATTGCGACGTTATGACGAACCACGTTTTGTCCGTCCTCGAACTGTCGCTCTTGCGACGACTATAATAGCAACGCTCCAGTCACCGTCGGTATAATGACATTTATATGCAATAAAATACAGTTATATGCCTTTGAAAAAATGGTCGGCTTACAGAGTAGTGCGAGGAGTAGTTCATGGAGGCACCTTTGCGATTGCGCATAATTTGGAGAGAAAATAGTAATAATGAGAGAGGCTCCTTTAATTATGTCTTTGATTTTTGAAGGTATGGATTGTCCAGCCAGCAATTCTATGCTGTTGAGAAAGACTCGCAATCCTCTAGAAAAAACACTATTGTGAAGATGCCTGGTGAAGAAACGGACATTGGGTTCACGACTGTTGATGAACACATCTTAGTCCGGCGAAGAAGGCACCAAGGAGGGTATTCTCAGTGAATGAGGGATGTTGAAATATTAATTTAAAATACCATGTCCTCTGGCCGCTTTCTAAATCTGTTTGAATGGCTTTGTCAAACAGCTGCTTTCTAAAACTGATGAACAGTCAATTTTGGTTTTGAAATCACAGTCCGTGCACACTTAAAAATAGAGCATTGTATTGTTTTGGAAACAGAGAAATTTAATAGTAAACGCGGGAGATTTTAATTCAGAAGAACGTGGTCCCACAGACCACAGACCAAATCAGCCATCCACGTGGAAGCAGGCAATTCGATCGCGTTATTTTTTGGCCCGTCTGCATTGTGGAATTCCGGACCCGAAACATTATAGGGCGGAATTAATTTGATTTTCGCGTCATAGTTTTCCTCCGTACGCAAAGCCAAAAAACAAACCAGAATTTTTATATGGCGTATTCTATGAAGTTTTCGCTTCACAAATTAGGGTGACATCAACAGGCTATTTTGGAACGCGAATTTGTGATTGAAATCGGGTTTATTTTTTTTGAAGTCCGGACGTATGATATAGTTTTATTAATATTTTGTTATAAGTTTTGTTTCACTGCCCGATAGTTATTTAAACCATTGGCTCATATATAACATATGCGCAAATATTTCACTTTGGGCATTCGTAATGTGGGCCCCGAATACTTTAAATAGGTACATATACATTAGACAATTTAAAAGTTTTGAGGATTGCACCCCCGGTGCAATTGTTTGTTTATAAGATTATATGATACATGTGAGATAAAGGTTTATTATTTATCATATATAAATAAATTTTATCAATATTGGACATTTACACTTTTATGAGGTGATGTTATAAGTAAATTCACAAATATCTCTTTTTAATCCTCATTTTACTCCATGAATATGTTTGGAAATGAAATTTCAATAGATTAATTTTCTCCTAACCTATGTATCATCAATATTGTACATTTACATTCTTAATGATGAGGTGATGTTATAGGTAAATCCATGAATATCTCCTTTTAATCTTCATTTTACTCCATGAATATGTTTGTTAATGAAATTTCAATAGATTAATTTTCTTGCTATTAAATGTTTTATGAAGATATGGTAAGGAATTCTCTCTTGTTCTTCTTAGAAATAATTATATATGATTTTTTTTTTTTTTCAAAATAGATTAAAAAAATTATATGAGAAAAATTATTAATTCATCAATATGTGTGTGTGTGTGTTTGAGGAATAATTTCATAGTTCAACTTAATGGTTAATTATATAATCATGTGGTCATCACCAATGATATATCTTAAAAAGCAACTGAAAAATCATTGTGTACAAAATCGATGTATACTCTAGAGAGTGGTTCTCATATCACTATGTAAATTGTTGTATGCTACTTCAAAAAAATTATAAGATAAACTGTAATACACATCATATATGCACCATAACAATTGGTGCAGGGTAAAACCCACCTACGACACCTTTGTACTCGATCCAATTTTCTCTGTCAACTCTTCTATCTATGGGAGTTTCCTCCAAGGATCATAATACCCCAACGCCTGTTATCACCCTAGTAATTCTCAGGTTGTGGGATAGGGATTTTTGTAGTTAAGAACACCAAGGGTAACCAAGAACTGCTTTGGGAATTCAAGATCTAGCCTTCTTGAACTCCAGAGAGGGATCTCTCCATATGATTTAGCTTTGTTTTAGTAACAGATATTAGGCTAGCTATGATTGTGTATTTGGGTTTGATTTTAAAAGATTGGTGGGAATAAAGAGATTTCAAGGTAAACCAGAAGGATCTACCAGAATATTGGGCAATGGAGTCAACTCTCTAGGCAAGCAAAACTAAGAAATAAGGCTTAGAGATGCAAATGGGCTAAGGGAAAGATAGGTGACCTTCTAAGGCTATGTATAAGCTTGATTTGATGGAGTGGATGGAATCTGAGCAAAAGGGCACTTACGAATCCTTAAGCTACAGATAAGAAGATTGAAGAAGGGGATCTAACTGGGAACCGTAGAACTGCCCATAAGGTTTTACGAACAGGCTATTACTGGCCTACCATCTTTAAGGATGTCAAAAAATTTGTGTAGGCTTGTGATAGTTGCCAAAGGGCAAGACGCCCTGGGAAATCGGATGAAATGCCTTTGAACCCTCAACTAGTGATTGAACCATTTGAACGCTGGGCACTTGATTTTTTTGGCCCTATTAGTCCTCCCTCAAACCAAAAAACATACATCCTAGTTGCAACCAAATATGTCACTAAGTGGGTCGAAGCAGAGGCAGTTTCAAAAGCTACAGAGGACTCTGTAGTACAGTTTCTTTTCCAAATCTTTGTGTGCTATGGTCTCCCAAGGGACATAATCACAGATGGAGGACCACAATTTGTAGGTAATAAATTAGCTGAAACATTGCAAAACTACCACATTCAACACAAGATTACAACTCCATATCACCCATAGGCCAATGGCCAAGTAGAGAGCATGAACAAAGTAGAAAACATTAAAATGCCAACAAGTTTCAAAACAGGGAGCTTATTATCACTAAGCCTGTTTAATTTTTCCTTAGTTGATCATTATAGACTAGAAAAACATAATATGAATGAATGTAAACTTTAAAGAAATACACTGAAAACAATGTTAGGTCCCTATATTACTAGTATAGTCCCTTATTGTTGTTAGTGTAACCCCCTTATTGTTATTATTGTAGCCTTGTAACCCCCATTTTGTTATTATTGTGCCCTTAAATTATTAGTGTTAGGTCGGCTAGGATTACATTGTGGCCCACTAGGATTACATTATGGCCCCATGGACTCATATATATAGAAAGGAGGTTTTGTAAATTGTATCATCCAAGAATTGTTCATTTATGTAATGTATTGGAGGTTGCCCCCTCGAAGTGGCTTATTTCTAAGGCGTTCATATCTCTTTTCTTCTATTTTTGGAGCTGGTTACACAACATTTGGTATCGGAGCTTGGGATTCTAGGGTTTCGCTGCTCCAAACAGGTCATCGTGGCATTTTCGCTATAACTTTTTTTCTACGAAGTTTCAGAAGCTGAAATTTTTAGGGTACGAAGCTGCAATCCTGAGGAAGATTGTCTAAAATTTTCAGAGCTTGGTTCGCAATATTTTCGGAGATATCATCTGTGGAAGTTAGGTATTTTTTCAAGCTCCTAAACAGGTCATCGTGGCATTTTCGCTATAATTTTTTTTCTACGAAGGTTTAGAATATGAAATTCGTAAGGTGCGAAGATGAAAGCCTGAGGAAATTCGTCAAAAAATTTCAGAGCTTGGTTCGCAATATTTTTGGAGATATGATCTATGGAAGGTAGTGCTTTTTCAGGCTCCTGAATTGCATCTCAAAGAGGTGATCGTGGGAAAAGTTCAATAACTCTCTCTCTGGGCAGTGGATTTGAGTGCCGTAAAAATTGGTCACAAGTACACGGACTGTAGTTTCTTGGCTATCAATTTCAGAGATAAAGGACGAAACAGTTACACGTGGCAAGTTTACAAGTGTGCTCTACTGAACCAGTCCAGAATTAGGTCATTGTGGGAGATTGGACACAACTTTGTCTTGGAAAATCAAAATCAGATCAGACCTATTGCTTTCAAAATAGAATTCAGAGGGCTACTTCAGTGATGAATTTCAGATATTGAAGATCTGTAATCATAGAGATAATATAATTTCAATATCGAGCTCCTCAAAGCTAGTAAAAGGTGTGTATTTTTTTTTCCGAATTGCATAAGTCTTGTTTGAAGAATCAAGTTGAATTGATTGCAAGGGCCTTTTGTAGAATAGATAACAATATTGGAGTCTGAAATGGCCCCTAAAAAGAATTCAACACCCATTAAGCCTTTAGAAGGCTCTACTATTACTCATGAAGATGAAGAATGGCAACATGACATATCAAAATTACAAGAGAAAATGCAACAAATTTCGCTCTCGCAAAGAACAAAAAAAAATGAAATGGAAGTTTTGAAGAAAGGCATGGGAACTAAGGTGGATGGTTTGAAGAAAGGCGTGGAAGCTAAGATGAATGGTTTGGAAGCTAAGATAGATGGCATGGAAGTCGGCATGGAAGCTAAGATTGATGACATGGAAGCTAAGATCGATGAGAAAATGGAAAACATGAAGAATTTTCTAAAAGCAGACATGGAAGGTTTGACAAAGTTGATACAAGAAAGGTTTCCTAATGGTGAAAAGATAGTAGAAGAACCCCATGATGAGAACAAAATAAATGTTAATTGTGATTTCATAAACTCTAATGTTGGCGGGAAGAACCACCATATTCCAAAGATGGATATGAGGAAGTTTGATGGAAAGGATCCTGTAACATGGATACTACAGATGGAGTAATATTTTGATCTCCATAACGTGCAAAACACACAAAAGGTACGCATTGCAACTTTACATTTAGAACAAAATACATTTGTATGGTATCGATGGCTTTGCTCCCGGAAAAAAATTGTCACTTGGTCAATTTTTACGGAAGAAATGATAGCACATTATGAGGATACAAAGAGAAACACCTTCTTTAGCCAATTGATAAATCTCAAACAAAAGGGTTTAGTGGGGCAGCACATTGAGGACTTCCAAAAATTGAATATAAGGGTAACTGATATTCCAGAGGAACACAGGATTGATCTCTTCATAGGCACTTTAAAGGATAACATCCAACATGAAGTTCGCGTTTTGGAACCTGATTCATTGGAGAAGGCATTCAGGTTGGCAAGAAAAGTTGAATGCAAAATTATGGCGACAAGGAAGCCTACCACTCAATTCTATAAAGAAGGAAGTGTTTCTATGCCTAGATTTCCACAACCTACAAGGTTGACACCACAACAATAGGAAGAAAAAATAGCAAAAGGGCTTTGCTACAGTTGTGATAGCAAATACACTAAAGGTCATAAATGTGCTGAAAATAAATTATTTTACATAGATTGTGAAGAAGAAGAAGAAAATGAAAAAGAAAAGGATATACACCAGGAACCAGCCATAGAAGAGGAAGAAATGAATCCGACCATATCATGTAATGCACTGGCCGAAATTACCACTCCTCAAACTCTCAAGATCGTAGGACAGATCAAGAAGAAAAGGGTAATAGTGTTGATTGATTCAGGTAGCACCCATAATTTTATTCATTGTAAGGTAGCCAAGGAATTAAATTGTTTCCTATACCCAGCACCAGAATGTCAAGTGATGGTTGCAAATGGAGGAACTATAAATTGCTCGGGAAAATGCCATAATATCAAGCTAACCATGGGGGAATATGTGTTGACAAGTCCAATGCTTTCCATTCCCATGGGAGGTGCTGATGTTGTACTAGGAGTACAATGGTTACAATCTTTGGGGACGGTAGCTTTTAATTTTCAAGAACTTTTCTTGAAATTTTTTTCAGAAGGAAAGGAAGTCGAATTACGGGGTATTGAAGGGAAGCCGTGAAGGATAATAAGCTCTAATGTCATGACAAAGCTTCTAAAGAAAGAACAACGAGGCGTAATTGCACAATTATGCTCACTAGAAGTTCCTACATCAAAATCATCTATTTCTGCAGATCTCCAACAAGTCTTGGACAATCATTCCAAGGTGTTTGAAACTCCCAAAGGACTCCCACCTATTCGTGATCATGATCATGCTATTCATTTGGTTCCAGGAAGTGTTCCTCCAAACATCAGGCCTTATAGATATCCTTACTTCCAAAAGAGAGAAATTGAACGTATGATTGCAGAAATGTTAGAGGCGGGTATAATTCAACCTAGTCAAAGTTCTTTCTCTGCTCCTGTAGTATTGGTACACAAGAAGGATGGATCATGGCGAATGTGTCCGGATTATAGGGAGCTAAATAAGCTCACCATTAAAGACAAATTTCCCATTCCTGTGATTGATGAACTATTGGATGAATTACATGGAGCAATTTATTTTACCAAGTTGGATCTTCGTTCAGGATATCATCAAATTAGAATGAAGACTGAAGATATTCCAAAAACAACATTTCAAACTCATGAGGGTCATTATGAATTTTTGGTCATGCCTTTTGGCCTTACCAATGCACCTTCTACATTTCAAGGGTTGATGAATTCCATTTTCAAACCCTTAGAAAATTTGTGTTGGTATTTTTTGATGATATACTAATCTATAGCAGGTCTTGGAAGGATCATGTTGAACATGTTGACAGGGTGCTCAAACTATTGTAGGAGAAACAATTGTATGCAAAAACATCCAAATGTTTCTTTGGAGTACAAGAGGTGGAATATCTGGGTCATATTATATCTCACGAGGGTGTTAAAGTAGACCCTAACAAAATTAAAGCCATTAAGGAATGGAAATTCCCCAAGATAAAGAAGTTGCGAGGATTTCTCGGGTTAACGAGGTATTATCGCAAGTTTGTTAAGAATTATGGGAGAATAGCAGCACCTCTAACAACATTATTGAAGAAAGATGCATTTTCATGGACTCCTGAAGCAACTAAGGCCTTTGAACATCTTAAAGAGGCAATGTGCCGAGCACCGGTCTTAGCTACGCCAGACTTCACAAAAACCTTTATTGTGGAATGTGATGCCTCAGGAAATGGAATTGGTGTTGTTTTAATGCAGGAAGGAAGACCCATTGCTTTTGAAAGTCGTCCAATCAAAGGAAAGTATTTACAAAAACCCATTTATGAGAAGGAAATGTTAGCAATACTGCATGCACTAAAGAAATGGAGAACTTACCTAATGGGAAGACACTTCAAGGTAAAAACTGATCATGATAGTCTTAAACACTTTTGGAACAAAGACTATCTTCAGAAGAGCAGCAAAAATGGGTCACAAAGATGTTGGGTTATGACTTTGAAATAATCTACAAAAAAGGAAAGCTTAATGTTGTTGCGGATGCACTCTCAAGAAAGAATGAAGAGGTGGAAGCATTGCTTTGTGCCATTTCTATTATCCAACCGGATTGGATAACCGAAGCAAGAGATGAATGGAAGAAGGACAAAGATGTATGGACACTCATTCAAAAGTTGCAGCAAGATCCTAGTACATCCGATACATTTAGTTGGAAAAATGATTCCTTATGGTACAAAGATCGCTTATATCTTTGTAAGAATTCCCAACTAAAACAAAAGATTCTTCTGGAATTGCACACTTCTCCTTTAGGAGGACACTCAGGATTTTTAAAAACTTACCACGGGGTGAAGAAAGATTTTTTTTGGGATGGCCTTAAATCTGATATTCAAAAGTTTGTGGCGGAATGTTTGGTTTGCCAGCAGAATAAAGTGGAGACAATTAAGACCCCGGGACTTCTACAACCTTTATCCATTCCAAGTCAACGTTGGGAGGAGATTTCAATGGATTTTATCACGGGTTTACCGAAGTCCGAAGGCAAGAATGTCATCATGGTGGTAGTTGATAGACTTACCAAGTATGCACACTTTTGTGCATTATCTCATCCATTTAAAGCAAGTACAGTTGCTACTACATTTGTGGACAGAATTCAAAAGCTACATGGAAGCCCAAGGGTTATTGTGAGCGACGGAGATCCCATTTTTACGGGAAATTTTTGGACAGAGTTATTTTCTTCTTTGGGTACTAAATTAGCTCATAGCTCATCTTATCATCCTCAATCTGATGGTCAAACTGAGATAGTAAATAAATGTTTGGAAGGATATCTTCGTTGTTTTGTATACGATAAACAAACACAATGGGTCAAGTGGTTACCTCTCGCTGAATGGTGGTATAACACTTCCTTCCATACTACAGCAAAAATGACCCCATTTATGGCACTTTATGGATATCATCCACCATCGATTACATCATATTTAAGGGAAAATTCGAAGGTTCAAGCAGTCGAAGATCACATCGAGCATCGGCAAGAAGTTCTCCAACTCTTAAAGGATAACCTGAATTTGGCACAAAATCGAATGAAACAACAGGCAGATCAACATCGCAGCGAGAGAAGTTTTGATGTAGGAGATTGGGTATTTTACGGCTACAACCATATAAACAAATGTCCCTCAAGCAAGCTAAGAAGGATAATAAATTATCGCCAAAGTACTATGGTCCTTACAAGGTGTTGCAAAAGATTGGTACTATGGCATACAAATTGGAGCTTCCTGCTTCTTCGCGAGTACATCCAGTTTTCCATGTTTCGTGCTTAAATAAAGTTATAGGTGAAAATCTTCCAGTTCAAAAAATATTGCCAGAACTTGATGAGGAAGGAAAAATCATATTGGAACTGGAAGCAATCATGGAAACAAGAACTCGACAACTACGGAATCAATCAATTTCAGAGTATCTCATCAAGTGGAAGAACTTACCCACTGAAGATTCTACATGGGAGGATGATAATTTTATACAGAAGCACCCAGAGCTACTCAAGCATTGAGGACAACACTTTTTTGAAGGAGAGGGCATGTTAGGTCCCTATATTACTAGTATAGTCCCTTATTGTTGTTAGTGTAACCCCCTTATTGTTATTATTGTACCCTTGTAACCCCCATTTTGTTATTATTGTGCCCTTAAATTATTATTTTTAGGTCGGCTAGGATTACATTGTGGCCCACTAGGATTACATTATGGCCCCATGGACTCCTATATATAGAAAGGAGGTTTTGTAAATTTTATCATCCAAGAATTGTTCATTCATGTAATGTATTGGAGGTTTCCCCCTCGAAGTGGCTTATTTCTAAGGCGTTGATATCTCATTTCTTCTATTTTTTGGAGTTGGTTACACAACGGAGTGGATACATACCATGGGTGGATGAATATCATGAATAGATGTCACTTACAATACCATAGGTTAATAAATACAATGGGTGGATGAATACCGTGGGTCAATGACATTTACAATACCATGGGTAAATTCCATGGGTGGATGGATAACATGGGTAGATGAATACCATGGGTGGATGTCATTTTCCATTCAGATCATTCCTCCCTCCTTAAGAAGCAATGGTCCCCATTGCGTGAAGTTCCCTCCTGAAAAGCCTTTGTTGAATATGAAGAGCCACTAAAGAGAAGGGTTTTGCGTAGTTAACCCTTAACCATGATGAATGAAGATCCGATGATAGAGATACCTATAATTCTTGTGACCAACTGTGATATTAACAGTGTGCAACCTAACAAATGGACTTCGATGAAGTATGGGTTTGTGGATGAACCAAAACCATGACAGATGAAGATCTGATAATAGAGATACCCTGTAATGCTTGTGACCAACTGTGTGACTGACAGTGTGCGGCCTAGCAAATGGACTTCGATGAAAATGATTTTATGCAGTTGACCCATAACTGTCATGCTGATTGTTGATGAAGTAGCAGGTGCCTACATAGCTTGGGGTGGGAGGGCACATCTCCAAATAACCCAGAAGCCGAATCTTTGTATGCTAAAACTAATGAATGTGAAGCGAGGTGCCTACTAAAAAAGCGGGGTGGGAGGGCACATCTCCAAAGGGAACTCGCTCCGAATGCTACTCCAGATTTAAAATGAGCATAAATCGGTCAATATAACTCGTAAATAACCTATTTTGGAAATGGAATGATCATTCTGCATCTTCCCATGTGTTTTAAACTACTATCTGGAGACTCTAGACTCTCATATTCATGCTGGAACTGTCTCGTCATCACAAAATTTCTGAAAAATTAGTTGATTTTAAATCAACGATAACTCCCACATCCAGACTCTGATTTGACCTATTTTTTTTTTTGAACTTGGGTGATTTTTCAAGGGGAGCTCAAATCTATAGCCATTTCTCTAAAATTTTGCACTAAAAATTGTGAAAAATGACAGGAGAGCCACCATCCACGAATTGTCATCAGAACATTTTCTGCAACATTGTTGATTTAGAATCAGCAATATCTCCCTCATCCGAACTCCAATTCGGCCGATTTTTTTTTTGGATTTGGGTATTTTTTTGCAAGGAATCTAGATCTGGTATTTGATTCTGTAAAATTTTCACCAAAATTTTCAGATCTTATCTTCAAACTCGCCACCCAAGAAATTCATGGAGTTTGCTGAAGATTGCTGCCAAAAATTGAAATTGAAATATGCTTCAAACCCTCATTCTCATGGATTCGTAACCTGGCTTTGAAACCACTGATCCAGATCTTGGGGGGAGGCCCCCAAGATCTAAAAAATATTGAAATGGATCTTACAAGATCTGCAAAATTAGAATGCCAGAAAAAAGGAGAGAACACAAAGCAAATAAAACCACAAAGAAACTTGTTTTATTAAAATAGAGAATCACTGTAGAAGCTACATTGTGGTGGACAAATCTGTCCTTTTACAAATTAAGGCTTTTTATTTATAGTCTTTTTTGAGTTACAATACCATGCATAGATACCGTAGGTGGATACCATGGGTCAAAACCAAGGGTAGATACCACTTACAATACCATGGGTCAATATCATGGGTAGATACCACTTACAATACCATGCGTAAATTCCATGTGTGGATGAATACCATGGGTGGATGAATATTATGGATATATTTCACTTACAATACCATAGGTGAATAAATAAAATAGGTGGGTGAATACCATGGATCAATGACATTTACAATACCATGGGTGGATGTATAACATGGGTAGATGAATACCATGGGTGGATGTCATTTTCATTCAAATCAGAAAACTATATGCAAATGAGATGGGAAATTTTTTCTTATGAATTATGATGTCTTAGGACTCCATTCCAAGTGGAATCACTCAAAAATACCCTTGTCAACATGTGCTAAAAAATAGTAGAAAATTACTACTCTAAAAACCAGAAATTCAAGATATGTGAGCTAGTTAACCTATCAAATGCCTAACCTAATAAAGCGGAAATTATATGGGGTGAATTTTTTATTGACTTGGATATTTTTATGACTCATCACAAGTGGAATCAACTCAAATGAAACTCATTAATACATTCTAAAAAATAACATAAAATTACTACTATTTTTCTACAATGAACTAGTAAACCAATCCAAGTAGGTCAATGATGAATATGAATTTTCAAAGTTGTTATAATGATGCATCATGTTGGTGAATCTGTAAATGAATTGCAAAAAAATTCACTTCAATAATTTAACCAATGTAACCTGCAACAAAAGAGGCATGAACACTAAATGTAGAAATAAGAGATGTAAGTGAAAAAGACATTCAAAGGGAACAAATAAATTGTACAAGAGGGCTCTCAGGCTCTTGGGATGGAAAATCCTAAGGATAATCAGAGTCCTAGAAGGAATCCAAGGTTTAGAAGCTAAAAATGGCACCAATCTTCATTATTTGAATGAATCTAAGTACATCCTTGTTAGAAATGAAAGTGGAGTTGTTAGATAATTTTTTTTTTCCACAATAAGACTAAGAAATACATGCCCCTAGAGGAAAATTCAAATTGGTACTTATTAAAAGTGATGAGAAATAATTCTCCTTGAAAGGAGACAACTTTCCCCTATAAAATCCCTCAAAAAATGGATCTAGTTCCCAACACTAGGAATTTGCATTAAATGAGAGGGAACACATTCCTAGATTTTATTAATCAGTGGAGCTCTAGAATTTGTTAATAATTTCATGATATTTTGTTCATTTATTATCCAATCTTGGTCCATCTTATAGTAGGTAGAAAGTTCCTATATTATATCATTCAAAATTTACTCAATATTCTCTCAATATAGGCTGCAAAAATAAATAATATTAGGCACATATATGCAATTATCTCTAAACCTTACTAAGAACATATTAAAGCTTAAAAAACATTATTAAGTGTAGAAGTAGAGATTTAATATAGCCTTTATGTGCCTAAGAAAGGTTAGCTGGGACTTAATTTGTGTCTAATTTGGAGGCCCATCATACCCCTACTGAAAATGTTGCTCATCCTCTGAGCAACCTATCTAAATTTTTTCCCTATTGTTCTTGTTTTATGCCTAAGATGTATTTTCATGAAATTCCATTCCGTGTATTAATGGAATATGATTTGGATGGTTTCCTGAATTGGATGGCCTTCATGGACAAACTTTCCATGGTGGCAAGTGTTGCCTCATTTTCCTATAGTTTCTCTCTAAGCCTCTTGTTTTCTAACTGTAGTTTCTCCTTCATGACTAATTCCTTTAGCCTAAAGTCAACCAATTCCTTACCCATTTGTTTCATTTTTTCCTCCATGAGGCCCACATCCTCCACCTTCTTGGATTTTTCAATTTGAACCCATATGCGAGTTCTGCCCCTTTCTAGCTCAAGAAGAGTGGTATTGCAAATTTGGTGGGTATAATTCTCCAATCCTCAATGAATTTGTAGTAGGATCCAAGGTCAGGTTGTGGATCATGCTCCTGGACTTCTTGGAGGTCTTCTCTCCATTTTAATGTGGTTTCCCCTTCATCTAGCATTTCTTGTTTCTCCTATTGCAGTTATTTTTCTTCTTGTATCAATTACACCATGGTCCTGTAACATCTCTAGTTGCATCCTTTCAATTTCCTTCGAATATTTCCTTACTTCCTAAGGTTCTAGAGGTTGTTCAAGGAAAATTTTTCCTTCCTTTAGCACTATGTTAGCTTCCTCTAGTATTGTTGGTACTCCTGTAACATTGCTAGTACTCCTGTAGCAATTATGTTAAGGTCTTGTAGCATCTTGTTCTGATCCAGTAGCACACAACCCAAATCTTGCAGCAACTAATATTTGCATGCCAAGAGGTGGTGGGTCCACCTTTTATTTTTGTTTTAGTTTTAATTTTTATTATTTTTTATTATTTTTTCTGTTTTTTTCTATTTTTTCATTGCATGCAAAATAAACTCAAAGTTCTTTGAGTTAACTAAGTTGGCCCCCAACAACTTTTTGAACTCCATGATAACATCTCACTTTCTTAAGTATTTTTTCGCTTTTGTCTCATTTATCTCCCACATGTTTGGTTGTCCTTTGGAGAAAAGTAAGTGACTTGCTAGATAAGACCGAGGTTTTTTGTTATTAATTTTGGCTATAAAAGACCTTTCCTTCTCACAATTTTAATGTTTTCTCAAGATAGAATAGGTTTTAAGGGTGAGGTTAAAGAATTGCATACATGTGCATTACCATGAGTGTTTTTTTTTTGTGTAGGACGTTGCTATAATTGTGGAGGCTGCATTTGGTGATCCTGAAGATGCATTTGATAATATGTTGGAGGCCCTCTAGGTTTCCTTGATGCTGTTGTCACTCTGCTCCTCAGATTCTCTTGATGTGAGTGTTGTATTTGATCACGCGTCATTTTTAAATAGAGGTAAGGTTGTTGTGCACTTTTCTGCAATTTCTTGACAAAGATATGTATTTTTTATGTTCTCTTGTTGACTTATGCTTGATGATGCAGGTATTTCCTTCATACAAATTCTCTTTGGATCATATGTTGCTATTTGTTGAGTGATCAAGAATCTTGTAGTAGATGATATGAGCTCCTGTGGCTATTGAAGGATCAAAATTGCAATCCTCAAGTGCTCATAGTGACTAAATTCTAAATTTGATGCCTAACAGTGGTCTGAAAGAGGATGTGCATACTACTACAGGACTGTGTGTCTTCCTGTAGCAGTCACATTAACCCTTCTAGGATCATTATATGCTTTTGGTAAATAAAATACCAATAATTAATGAGTAATATGTTGACAAGGATCAGAGGCCTTTTTTATGGCAGAAGAGATGGAAGAAGGGGTGAAAAGTGGTGTTTTTTATGGACAGGGTGGAATGAGAGTGGAGAATAGGTTAAGTGGTGTGGAAAGTGAGTGATGAGGCTATGGTTAACCCCTCCTCTTTTTCCTATATGAAAAACATAAGATCTGAATTATTTTTCTATGTCGATCACATTCACGTAGAAATTCAAGACAGTCTTGTAGCACTACGAGACATTCTTGTAGCCAACTTGTTTTATCCATGTATCTCAAACGGTAGACTGGATTGACCTGAAATGTTTTGAGAATGTTTCCATCATCTTTATGCACCTCCCTAAAAAAAATCTTGGCCAATGGATGCACGAATCACGAGAAAAATAAAAAATGGTTGTAGGTGATGGAAGCTAATTTCTCAGAAAGTGTGCACTGGAATTGTTGAAATTTCTTGAGCATATTACCATCATCCATATGCGTCTCCCCATGAAACAACTAGGCCAATGGATGCACATTTTTTGAGATTTGGTAAAAACAATTTATGCCTTGTGTATTTTGACAGTCTCGTTGTAAAAAAAAACCTTCCTATAGCATTTTAGGACAATGAGTAAAATGAATGGGAAAGGCTTGGAAATAATGGGTGGATGCTGCAAATGGATGAGGGTGATGGATTGACATGCCCTTGGTCCTGTTGGAGCATCTGGGCAAAGGAGGGGAAATCCCAAGTTTGACTTTCTTTGACTAGGTTTTTTATCAACTTTTTTCTTTTTTGGTGCTAACTTGTTTTTGTTGCTTGCAAAGGTTGGAGAGCACCTGCATTCATCAAAGAGAGATACATGGAGCATATAAAATTTTTCTTTTCTTTTTTTCATTTTTTTCTTAGGCCTACTAGCTGCATCAATCAGTTTTTCAACTTAGTAGGTATACCTAGGCGCTTCAAAGGATGTTTTCACCTAGGATTTTTTTTTTTTTCAACCTATTGACTGCCTCATGGAGGTTTTCAATCAATGATCCAACCACAAGCGCCTTCAAGGAGGTTTTCACATGAGATTTTATTCTTCTTCTTTTATTTTCTTTTCCTTATTTTATTTTATTCCTGTATCCTACCCTACTTGAAAAAAACAAAATCTCTTTCAAGTATAGGAATATTTCCAATGGAGCCATGTGCATAACAATATGATAAAGAAACTCATGTGTAGGCTACAGACATATGCTTTGACATGTACCTGGATCTTCTCATATATGTCGCTTGTTAGGAATTCACATAGAGTGCTCAAAACCTCCTTACCCCTCCCTCCCCCTTCACATCGTTCATTGTCACCTCCAACCCCCCGCCATATATGTCACGACTTCCTTGCATCTCACTTATTATTCCATCTCCCCCTTCCCTACACATCATCCCTCACCTTTAACCCCCTTTTAATCAACTTTCAAAACAATTTTTTTTCTAAAAAAACATATTAAAATTATCCTAATTATTAATTAATAATTAATAATTCTAAGCAATCAAATTAAATTAAATATCCTATCAAGAACAATATAAAATTTTAAAACGTTATTATTATTAATTAATAAATATTATTGGTAATAGGATAAACTATTACTAATTAATATTAATAATATTGCATTTTTAGTAATATTAATAAGATTTCATTGTAATTAATACTAATAACATCACCAATAACGTTGCTCTTTTATTTAATCAACTAATAATAAAAATCAAAGCTTAATAAAACCATCAATATTATAAATTTAAATTAAATCAAATATCAACTAATTACTTCAACTCTATTATTAATATTAATGTTACAATATTATTGGCAATTAAAAATATTACTAATGATATTATAATTAATATTAATAATAGGTCACTATAATTAATATGAATATCATTAATATTTTATTTTAATTAATAATAATAATATTCTTTTATTAAAACATATACACTTATAAATTATACTCTAATCAATTTAAATCAAGATTAACAAAATAATTTATAATAATAAAATATTTAAAATAAAATAAAATAAAACTTATTAATTAACTTATGATTATCATTTTAGGTATTTTGCTGGTTGATTCCTCCCTTCCCCTCATACTCTCCATTCTCTCCATTATGCATTTATAGCCTTGATTTTCCTCTCTTCTTTGTAGGTTTTGTCCTGAAGATGAGTCTTGTTCTAGAATCGAAATGTAGATGCCCCTGGTTCAATTTCTCGTTTAGATAATTCTTTATGTCTTCTTCGTCCATGCCATTCAAATACTCTACTGTTTTCCGATTAGCCCCTTGAACACATAAAGGATTTGATGATAAGCATTGTATAAATTCTTCAATGTCAGGCTCCAATGGCTGCTCTCCATCACATGTGGTCCATGATTCTTTAGTCTCCTCTGGATCTTCTTCTTTTGGATGTTGTTCTTCAATAGGTGCAATAGAATCTCCTCTTTGCAATACTCTTCCTGACCCAAGATTAATATAATTTGGATCAAGAGGATTTTTTTGATTTTGTATCTCAGCATTGTAAGTGGGTTGAGTTGATTTAGTTCTTGGGTTTGAAACTGGTTGTGTAGGTAGTTGAGTGGGAGTGGGTCTTTGAAATCATTGTGATTGAGGATGTTGTTGTGGTGGAGGTGGTTGGGATGGATAACATTGAGTTTGGTATGGAGGATATTGAGGAAAATATGGATTGCCCCATTGAGGAGGTTGATGGTTGATATGGATGAATTGGAGGAATGAAATATTGAGGAGGATAAGGCCATGAATATGGATCACCCCATTGGGAAGAATAAGACCATGGAGACACAGGTGAGGTGCTAGGTGTATACCAAGGTTGAAATTTTGCATAATATCTTGTATTGAAAGAGGAGGGGTAGTTCATATCTTGCTGATATGAGTTGACAAAGTAGGGTTGCTCCATGCCTCCTAATATATCTTCCTCACCTTCTTTTTATACCCGCACATGATAAAGTGTGGGGTTTTTGGTATTGAAGAATATAATTTTTTTCTTTTATAAAAAAATTTGAATGAGGATGTTAATGCAATTTTTTTTTTTGCAGAAAATATTAATGCAGAAAAAAAAAGGAATCATTCCAAGAGAAAGAGAGTGTTTTCTTTGACACCCTCCTTGAAAACGGTGCAAAAAAGTGTTGAGTCCGAGTATTGCAACAAGAATGTTGCAACTCTTGAGGCTATCGACTTAAATTATCAACCCAGGGTTCCTACAAACTTAAGAGTGTCGGCACTATATGTGCAATAGACACCTTCCTCTTCCTATTCTGACTCCCTTTGATGCAAGTGAAAGAAGTCAATGAAGAAACTTCAATTGAGAAAATATCTAGGTAATCCACCAATACTAAGGTAAATAACAATAAGCAAACCTATTCTACTTTTTCTAGAAATTAAATGGCAGAAATGACATCGATTCTATTTGCAAAAATGTAAAGCAAAATGACAACTTGAGAAAATATAATCTATCTTGTAGGAAAATAAATGGAATTAAAAGAAACATATACGTAAAAAATGGATAACGTGGAGATTCTGGATCCCCAATCTCGAAACTCACACCATAGAAACCTTCAATCTATCATATATATTGTATTTTTCAGTAAAAAAACAGTTTTGCAAGAAGTAAAGAACACTTTTCTTGAAGTAAATTGGAGAAAGGAAATATAGACTAATTGCAGAAATAAATGGCCAAGCCTAAGCTCAACCAAAGTGGCCTCAGAGCATTCATAGGCTACAAATATACTTCTATAATGATTTTGGAGTGAATTTGGGCAAGGATGATCTCAAAAATACATTGCTACAGGACTACTACAGGAGTGACAAGATCGTTATAGGAGTGCTACTCGAGATAATTTGTCGAATGCCCAAAAAAAGCAGATACAAATGAGAAGAGAAAACAAAATTTATGAAGTAGGATGTCTTAGGACTCCATTTCAAGTGGAATCACTCAAAAATACACTTGTTAGCATGTGCTAAAAAATAGCATAAAATTACTATAAAACAAGAAATTCAAGAACTAGTGAGCTAGTTAACCTATCAAATGCCTAACCTAAATAAGTGAAAATGCAATGGGGTAAATTTTTTTAATAACTTGGATGTTTTTATGACTCATCACAAGTGGAATAAACTCAAATGAATCTAATTAACACGTTTTAAAAAATAACATAAAATTACTACTATTTTTCTACAAGAGACTTCCAAAAATTCTAGATTTGTGAACTAGTAAACCAATCCAAGTATCTCAATGATGAATATGACTTCTAAAATTTGTTATAATAATGAATCATGCTTGTGACTATGAAAATGACCTTCAAAAAAACTCATTTCAATCATTTAATCAATGTAACCTACAACAAAATAGGCACAAACACTAAATGTAGAAATAAGAGATGTAAGTGAAAAAGACATTCAAAGGAAATAAATAAATTGTAAAAGAGGGCTACGAGGCTCCTGGAATGGAAAATCCCAAGGATACTCAAAGTCATATGAAGTTAACCAAGCTTTATAAGCTAAAAATGGCACCAAACATCATTATTTGAATCAATCCAATTACATCCTCGCTAGAAGTGAAAGTGGAGTTGCTAGATAACAAGTTTTCTCCATAAGAATACTAAGAAATACATGCCCCTAGAGGAAAATTTGAATTGGTACTTATAAAAAGTGATGAGGAAGCATTATCCTTAAAACTGTGACATTGGGGACCTGTGACCTCAACCCCAAGAACTGTGACATGGGAAATCAAGCATTGTGACATGGGGAACAATGACATCAACCTCAAGAATTGTGACCTTGAACTTAGGATCTATGACATCGAATTTCGTAATTGTTACTGTTAATTTTGGGAAACTAGGTCCAAAATCTATGTTGCATTGCTCATATGATGATGCTTATATTTTTGTTGGATTCCTATTTCGGAGAGGTGCAATATTGATCTAAATTCATCTTGTTTGGATGAGAAAAACTTATATTTTGATTTTATTTTCCACACATGTGCAAATTGACAAGGTCGGCCATATTTGTAATGTAGGCTCAAAAGCCCAAAATATGTGTCACACGCCCTTGCTGATGGATATAAATAGGAGAGAGATGATGCTCATTTCATCATCATCTCATCGCACACTCTACTCGTGATCTGATTGGTTTGTACAACCTAGGAGAGGCTTCCATCCCTCATGTTGATCATAATCGACTTCCTATTAAATTTTCACAGGAAATCTGAATTAAACCTCGCAAATCCCCTCTTGCATCCTTAAAAAATCCTTTTGCTGACTATCGCTGCCATTTCCTGCCCCCAAATCACATTATAAAAGGCCGCAAAACCCATATCTGAAATCTGTTAGGCCTAGCCCCTTCGGCCAAGCCTCTGCTCCTTTTCCTCCACGTAACCGAAATCCAGAACCAAGTGCTAGCTTTGAAGGCGCTTATCGCGTATGAATATCGGGCGCGCCCACAACCATCGATCTTTACAGATCGAATGACATTCGCAATGCTCCACCGCGCCCGTGGCCCACTCCATTCATCGCCCGAACCACATCTCAGTCGTCTGTTCACCCGCCAATCCAACGGTTCGTATCTCACTTGTCCCGGTGATCCCCGCCGTGCACTACTCCAAAACCCGGTGGTATCTATCACACCGCCTTTCGGCGGTGGGCGGTAATTCTCATTTAGCTAGAAATTCCACTCATCGCCTGACACGTGGCTCAGCGCACTATTGCAAAACCGCCCTCCATCGCACATTATTGTTCGACCAAGTATACAGAGCGATATGCATATCAGCCGTTTGATCCGGGGCGATCCATCTGACGGTCATCACACTTCGAAGCTGCACGAGATTTAACGCAAGGAAATCGTACCCCTGGCCCACTGTCAATCGCCCCTGATGCTATTTCAACCGTCGATCTCCGCCGAGATCAGACGACCCTCATTTAACCCACGCCATTTCCACCTCCCACCGTCACGCTGCATTTCCTATCATCACCCTGCATTTCTTGACCTGTCCACCATGCCGCGCTGTCTCACCATGATCCCCACTGTGTTCACCTTCCCGTGCATGGTTTTCTTTAACGAGTTTGTGAATTTTGCAGGTTTACAGCGATGGAAAACTATCATGATTCATAGTCACTATTACTGTGATAGAAGGCA
Organism: Pinus albicaulis; assembly: GCA_034641835.2. NCBI lineage: Eukaryota > Viridiplantae > Streptophyta > Pinopsida > Pinales > Pinaceae > Pinus > Pinus albicaulis. Next base: position 1,446,832,296 of record CM076572.1, on the reverse strand, counting down.
CATCAAAGGACCATTTCCAGGAGTTGAAATTATGAAGAAAGGCCCGGGAAGATATGCTGACAAGAATTCCATTAAAGATGCAGGGTTAAAACCTGTCAAACCCTGCAGAGCCATCCAAAGCACATATCGTGTAGATGAAGATATTAATGTTGCAGCAAAGAGTATCAGTGTGAACTCAGGGGAATTCGACGATTAGCATTGAAGGTTTCAGGCCTTAATTCAAATTTAGAAGATAGAGGGTACCATGCACAGGAAACAATACCCTCCAGGTTTCATTTCAGTAGGATTTTCTTTCAGGAAAGGACAGAATGTTCATATGGTTCTATCTCTATACCGTGTTCCTGAAGAGACTTTCACCCAGTGCATTTATTTCAGAAATCAGGCTACAGAGAACGTACAACACCACAAATTCATCAAGCAGTATGGGCGTGCACGTCTCCGCCATTTTGTTTTAATGAGACAATTAAATGTTCATCACCTACTCCCTTTTTCGAGCTTTCTTGTTCTCCTATAAAGCTCCCAGAGAACAGATGATTTAGGGTTTCAGATTTTATCAGAAAATTATGCAGTGAAAGGACTTTTGTATACATTTTGTTGAATTCTTGTATGAAGGCTCAGAGCCCGTAGGGTCTTAGTGAGGAGGAGTTCCATCTGTTAAAGAGGATTATGGTCTTTGGTATTTCACAGTCTGTAACCTTCTCTTATGTGTTATTTTAATAGATTATTTCATTTCATCCACCTTTCCTGTATCATGTTTTGGAATGCGAGTGGCTCACTTATTTTTGGTATGGATTTATCCTAGTTGATACCCATGCTCGGATTATTCAAGTGCTTTAAATATGGCTCATGCATGATATTCTGTTACACTAGTCATCTAAACTGCATTTCTGCTATATTAGTTTCTTTGGGAGGGTGTTTTTAAAACGCTACTGTTATGTATGGATTCTTAGATTGGTAAGCCCATGCATGGTGGTATTGTGTATCTGGATATCAGCTCAATGTTAATTAATATTTCCTCTACATTTCATTCACTACATACACCTTCTGATAACTTATTTCTGTGAAGTATTTATGAATTGGCCCTCTTTACAGTAAGTTGTCTCTGAATTGTCTGTTGCTTTTGTATTGGAGTTTTGCATGTTGCCTCTGCAATATCTTGTTCTATGTATCAGTTTTTTGAGGGTCTTGGTCCCATTCAGATTAATTTTCCTTGTTTTACAAGAGATAGCATGAGAGCTTGCTATTGATAACTCCCTCTGTTATATCATATGCTCCTTGCTATATAATATGTCCTAGGCACTGGTCTATCACAACTCTAGGCTGTCTCTAGGAGCGACAACATCTTTTTGGCGTCGTTGCCGGGGACCGAAGTTGAGAAAATTAAAATCCCTGGGCCTCGACAAAACCTAATTCACTTTCCAAGTAGGTGAGTATGGAGAGTTGAGAGTTGTAGATCCCTCACCTTGGCGACTCCACATTTGGATATTTGATAAACCTATTTGCAGTCCTGGCTCCTCGTAAGCCACACCTGAGGTCAGATACGTCTCAGCCAAAGACATCTTCAGTGTCTGACCCTGAGAAGATCATACATAGAAGAAATTGGAGGGAAAGGAAATCAGTTCACACTGAAATCCCTGAATTGTCTATAGAATACTTCCCATCCTCTTATTCTCAAGATTCCCAAGTGTAAGGTCCTGACTCCACTGTGGGAGATACCGATTATTATTCAGATAGTCCACCCCGAGGAGGTGTCAGAAATAAAGATAATTTCCACCCTTCTCCTGAGTTTGAAGAGGTTAAAGAAGTCACTGAAGTATCTGCTGTTAACAGACCATTATTCCCTTCAACACCTCAGTCTGCTATTCATTACATCCCTATTGTTATTCATACCCCACTTCCACATCCTCCTCCTCCTGTTACTCATCAAACTATTGCACTACCTCCACCCCCTCCAATGGAAGATGTTCTAGGCTTCTTGCTAAATAAATATGCTTCTCTAGCATTACCCCAAGTGTTGAATGACATGCCACAAGATTATCTAAAGATTTTACCCTGATTCAATGGGGAAAATGAGATTGATGCTCAAAAAAATCTTGAGACTTCCTGCTCTTTTGCAGAGAACTTTAATGTTGAACATTTAGATGTGGTCTTAAGGTTGTTTGTGCAATCTCTTGATGGTGAAGCCAAAAAATGGTTTAAGACATTGGGAAACTGTTCCATAACTACTTGGGACGAGATGGAAAATAATTTTCTCAGGAAATGGGGGGAAAAGAAAGATCATGGACAATGTCTTACTGAATTCAATACGCTTAAGAAAAGACATAATGAAGGAGTATCAGAATTTATCAAAAGATTTAATAAATTGTATTTGAGTCTTCCTGCTAATATGAAGCCTCATCAAACTGCTGCTAAGGTTGTCTTTGTAGTAGCATTTGATTTAGAGTTTGGTTTCTCTCTCAGAGAAAGAAAGCCTACTACTCTGGATGATGCTCAGTCAGATGCACTAGAATTGGAAGCAAACTTTTCCTCCACTGGAAAACCAAAGGGAAAATTTGAGCAAGATACCAGAAGAAGGGGCAAAGAGGAGGTATCTACCTCTAACCAGGACAGAGACACAGACAGAACGGAAGAAATGACCAAATTGATTAAGAAAGTGGTAAAGCTTGAACTGGAGGCCAAGAATTCAGCCTCCAAGAATTTCTACAATGCTCCAAACAGAGGTTATAATCCTCAGTATAGGAAACCACCCCTGCAAATATTGCCAAGGGAAGCAAAGGAGCAACAGGATCAAGTACCACACCCATTGTACTTGGAAGGTCCAGTGGATGATTCTACTGAAGATACTGCCTATGGACTGGAGGATGCAAATATTGCCCTTTCAAATAGTGATGGAGAAGAATGCCCTTTGCATGGAAATTATGGAGTTGAGTGCTCATTGCAAGAAGAAGAAAAGACCAGAGACACAGAAGAAGCAGAAATTGATCATTATTGTAAACAATTTGCTGATTTCATGCAAGCACATTTCAATATAAGATATGATCTCAGATCATCTAGGAAGAGGACTCGTACTGAAGAGCAAGAAGAAGAGCTACCCCAGAAGGAAGCACCTGCTCACCAAGAGTCTACAATGTAGAAAGTCACAGACAAAGGTAAGGGCCCTCTAAAAAAACCTTTGCAGTCTAATGATCAAATTCCTTCCTCTTCAAAAGTAGTCATTCCTCCTAATACCAAGTATGTGGCAACAGAAGTTAAACCCTCACCTGAAAATAAAGAGTCAAAAGAGGTTGTAATAGAGAAGTTACCCCCCTATTTTCAGTTTGCAGAAGGAACTTGAAAAAGTCAAAATCCCAGTGCCCTTGACTGAGTTATTGAAACAACCTGCATATCAATCCCAAGTCACCTCATTCATGCTCCCTCCAGAAGCAACACTCAATCCAGATAGCCTCAACCTTCAAGAAGAAAGACCCATGGTTGTCTTTGGTCCACATGTTGAGGAATTAGATGCTTCTACTCCTCCCTTTTATGTGTCTCTAGTGATTCATGACCTGCTATTACATAATTGTATGCTAGATTCTGGAGCTTCCCATAATCTATTTCCTTTTTCAGTCATGGAACAACTAGGATTACAAATTACCCATCCATACAAAGACCTCTATTCATTTGATTCCAAAAGAGCTAAATGCTTGGGGATGATCAAGGATTTGGTGGTCAATTTGGCCCAAATCCCAGCAAAAAGTGTGGTAATGGACATAGTGGTGGCTAACATCCCAGCTCGCTTTGGAATGTTATTGTCAAGGTCCTGTGGGACAAAAATTGGTGGGTCAATTAAGTTGGATTTAACATATGCTACAATCCCAATTTTTGGTGGCCAGGAGAGGAGGTTGTACAGGGAGACTAGATTTGTCAAGATGGTGACTAAAGCTGACAACTCTATTAATTCACCAGTCTACAGTAAAGAAGGAGATTTCTCATGCTTGATGCTAGAAGAAGATCAAGATTATGCACATGAAACATCCTTCTGCCAAATCAATACTGAGCAGCCCTCAGAGAACCATGAAGCAGGAATCTGGACACTTCATTTTGATGGAGCAAATTCAAGAGAAGGTAATGGAGCTGGAATACTATTGATTTCTCCTACATGAAAATGGGTTCCATTGTCTTTCAAACTTGAATATGAAGCTACTAATAATGTGGCTGAATATGAAGCACTTCTGTTAGGATTGCAGACAGCAGGAACATGAACATACAAAGTTTAAAAGTTCTGGGAGATTCAGAACTGGTGGTTAGACAAGTCAGGAATCAGTGTCAAACCAAACATCCACGACTGAGGGCTTATAGGAATGCAGTTTGAGACATGGTAGAAAATTTCTTCTTGGCATTCAATATCCAGTTCATGCCCCGAGAATAGAATAGGATGGCTGATTCCCTTGTTGTGGCTGCTAGTACATTTCGACCACCATAGAACCCTCTTTTAAGATATGAAGTTGAGGTGCGTTATCGGCTGTCAATCCCAGATAACATCAAACACTGGCAGGTATTTGAAGATGAAGAATAGATGAAGAGATTCCTGGAAATAGTAGGGGAATTCTCCAATATGGAGATTGATGCTGATGAAGAGGTTGAGTCTGAAGATACTTCAGAAAGAAATTGGGAGAAGAAAGTGGCAGGTAATAAAGTGTTGCAGTTAAAGGGAAACATTATACCTAGAGGGTTGGTGCCTCTAGAAAGATTATTTGACAATAATGATGTCCCACTTCAGCTAGGCAAAGTGGTAGAAGAAAATCAAGTAGAAGACCTGAATCTTGGTACTGAGGCTGACCCCAAAATTGTAAAACTGTCCAGGAAGATCCCTGGAGAATATAAAAAGCTATATCAGAAATTATTTCAGTCTTACAAAGATGTGTTTGCATGGTCCTATCAGTACTTGAAAACTTTTGATATCAGTATAATGCAACACAAAATTCCACTGAAGGGAGACACAAAGCCTCATAAGCAGAAGCTCAGACAAATAAATCCCTTGTTGCTTCCCTCTATTGAGAAGGAAATCAAGAAGTTGTTAAAGGCCAAAATAATTGTGCCATTGAGGTACTCTGAATGGGTGGCAAACCTAGTACCTGTCCAGAAGAAGAATGGGGAAATAAGGTTGTGTGTGGATTTCAGAAATTTAAACAGAGCATCCTTAAAGGATAATTATCCACTGCCTAAGATGGATCACATCCTGCAAAAGGTGGTTGGAGCTTCTAGGATGTCAATGATGGATGGATTCTCTGGTTATAACCAGGTGGATGTACTTCCAGAAGATCAAAAGAAGACTGCTTTCACCACACCATGGGGTACATTTATGTATGCCAGGATGCCTTTTGGATTGATTAATGCAGGGGCCACTTTTCAGAGGGCCATGGACATCGCTTTTGTTGGGGAGCAAGATAAATTTCTGGTAGTCTACCTCGATGATATCACTGTATTTTCAAAGAATGATACTGAGCACATTGAGCATCTGCGTAGAACCTTTGAGAAATGCAGAAGGTATGGTCTCTCTCTAAATCCTCAAAAGTCTTTATTTGCATTAGAAGAGGGAAAAATTTTGGGACACATTGTAACAAAATATGGGGTGAAGATAGATCCTAAGAGGGTAGAGGTGATAAATGGTATTGCTTTTCCCATAAATAAGAAAGAGGTACAAGAATTCCTAGGGCGCATCAATTTCCTGAGAAGGTTCATCCCTAACTATGCTGAGATAGTTAGGCATATAACTGACATGCTGAAGAAAGATAATGAAGTTATATGGTCTCAGGAATCATGAGAGACATTTACCAGAATAAAAAATGCTTTTGCAGAAGCCCCTGTGCTAGCTGGGCCAGATTATTCCAAACCTTTTATGATCTTTTCCTTTGCATCACCTCATACAGTGGTTGGAGTTCTGTTGCAGAAAAATGAAGAAGGGTATGAGCAGCCTATTGCCTTTTTTAGTCAGGTGCTCCGTGATGCAGAATTGAAATATAACATATTGGAAAAGCAAGCATACGCCCTAGTAAAATCCCTCAAAGCATTCCGTATATATATCTTGCAGTCCCACATCACTGCATTTGTGCCTGCAGCCGCTGTAAAAGATATTCTCATCCAGGGGGATAGTGAAGGAAAAAGGGGGAAGTGGATTGCAAAGATACAAGAGTATGACTTAGACATCCACCCTACTAAGCTGATCAAAGGACAGGGGCTTGCTAAAATGTTATCTGAATCAAAATATCAAACTTCGGGTATAAATTTGTCCATTATAGCAAGCGAGGAATCTGAAGAGAACGAAGAGCGACAGGGAATTGGGGTAGCCACTCCAGAAACACATATAAAGTACCTCACCAGTCAGTGGTACAAAGAGATAGTAGAATATCTCCTCACACTCAACTGCCCTCCAAGCTGTGATAAAGTTAAATACAGAGTGCTAAGATTGAAATCACAGAAGTACATAGTCGCCAATGGCCAGCTATACTGGCGAGATCCCTCAGGCGTCCTACTCATGTGTCTCACAGAGGATGAGGTAGAGAGTATTATAGCAGAATTTCATGAAGGAATCTGTGGGGGTCACTACAACTGGAGGGTCACTGCTCACAAAATCCTGAAGGCTGGTTTTTATTGGCCCAAGCTTTTTGGAGATGTTTTTGCTAGGGTTAGAGCATGTGAGAAATGTCAGAAATTTGCTGAAAGACAGAAGATGGCACCTCTTCCCATGATTCCCGTGCACGTGGATGAACCCTTCAAACAATGGGGAATTGATTTTATAGGTGAAATACATCCTCCATCAAGTGGTCAACATAAGTGGATTTTAATGGCCACTTATTATTTCACAAAATTGGTGGAAGCCATACTTGCAAGGAATGCTACTGATGCTGTGATAATAAAATTCATGGAAGAAAACATCATATCCAGGTTTGGCTGCCCTGCTAGGATAGTAACTGATAATGCTCGGGCTTTCAAGTCTGCAAATTTTGTGAGCTTTTGTCAGCAATATAACATCATGCTAAGTCACTCTACATCCTACTATCCACAAGTAAATGGTTTGGCAGAGCCTTCCAATAAAACCCTGGTAAGGGCACTGAAGAAGGCTATAAATGAAAACCAGAAAAATTGGGATTCCCAGTTAAAATTTTCTCTGTGGGCCAATAGAATCACCAGCAAGAGAGCAACTGGGAAATCCCCATATGAATTAGTATATGGGAGGGCAACAGTATTTCCTATTCAGTTAGCCCTACCAGTAGCCCGATTCATCCAAGAAATTCAAGAGGAGCCTGATAATATGACCAGGAGAATAAATCAGCTGGTGGAATTGGAAGAAACATGCAATCAGGTAAATCAAAGGCTAATGGAGTATCAAGAGAAGATGAAGTACCTCTTTGATCAACATGCTAAAGATAGGAACCTGCAGATTGGTGATTTAGTACTTAGGTGGGATATCCGGAGGGCTGAAAAAGGAAAACATGGTAAATTCAATCCACTTTGGTTCGGTCCCTTCAAAATTGTGGAACAGGGAGGTAATAACACTTTCAAGCTGGAGAATTTACAGGGTGACTTGCTTGACACCCCTGTAAATGGTCAGTTTCTTAAACCCTACTTCCAATTCTGATGCAGGCCGAGAGAGCCTGATGTATCATATTGTATATTAGTTTCTGTTTCTATATTTGTTTGAATGAAGTATGTGTGCTGATGAATCATGACGAAGAAGATTGAAAAGGTAGAAGTGCTGAAGAGCAGAGTTTGCATAGAAGACTATCAGGTGGTCTGCGAAGTTCTCGACACGTCCAGGGATGAATGTGCTGTCCCCAGGTGGAGCCAATGTTGATCATAATCGGCTTCCTATTAAATTTTCACAGGAAATCTGAATTAAACCTCGCAAATCCCCTCTTGCATCCTTAAAAAATCCTTTTGCTGACTATCGCTGCCATTTCCTGCCCCCAAATCACATTATAAAAGGCCGCAAAACCCATATCTGAAATCTGTTAGGCCTAGCCCCTTCGGCCAAGCCTCTGCTCCTTTTCCTCCACGTAACCGAAATCCAGAACCAAGTGCTAGCTTTGAAGGCGCTTATCGCGTATGAATATCGGGCGCGCCCACAACCATCGATCTTTACAGATCGAATGACATTCGCAATGCTCCACCGCGCCCGTGGCCCACTCCATTCATCGCCCGAACCACATCTCAGTCGTCTGTTCACCCGCCAATCCAACGGTTCGTATCTCACTTGTCCCGGTGATCCCCGCCGTGCACTACTCCAAAACCCGGTGGTATCTATCACACCGCCTTTCGGCGGTGGGCGGTAATTCTCATTTAGCTAGAAATTCCACTCATCGCCTGACACGTGGCTCAGCGCACTATTGCAAAACCGCCCTCCATCGCACATTATTGTTCGACCAAGTATACAGAGCGATATGCATATCAGCCGTTTGATCCGGGGCGATCCATCTGACGGTCATCACACTTCGAAGCTGCACGAGATTTAACGCAAGGAAATCGTACCCCTGGCCCACTGTCAATCGCCCCTGATGCTATTTCAACCGTCGATCTCCGCCGAGATCAGACGACCCTCATTTAACCCACGCCATTTCCACCTCCCACCGTCACGCTGCATTTCCTATCATCACCCTGCATTTCTTGACCTGTCCACCATGCCGCGCTGTCTCACCATGATCCCCACTGTGTTCACCTTCCCGTGCATGGTTTTCTTTAACGAGTTTGTGAATTTTGCAGGTTTACAGCGATGGAAAACTATCATGATTCATAGTCACTATTACTGTGATAGAAGGCACATCAAAGGACCATTTCCAGGAGTTGAAATTATGAAGAAAGGCCCGGGAAGATATGCTGACAAGAATTCCATTAAAGATGCAGGGTTAAAACCTGTCAAACCCTGCAGAGCCATCCAAAGCACATATCGTGTAGATGAAGATATTAATGTTGCAGCAAAGAGTATCAGTGTGAACTCAGGGGAATTCGACGATTAGCATTGAAGGTTTCAGGCCTTAATTCAAATTTAGAAGATAGAGGGTACCATGCACAGGAAACAATACCCTCCAGGTTTCATTTCAGTAGGATTTTCTTTCAGGAAAGGACAGAATGTTCATATGGTTCTATCTCTATACCGTGTTCCTGAAGAGACTTTCACCCAGTGCATTTATTTCAGAAATCAGGCTACAGAGAACGTACAACACCACAAATTCATCAAGCAGTATGGGCGTGCACGTCTCCGCCATTTTGTTTTAATGAGACAATTAAATGTTCATCACCTACTCCCTTTTTCGAGCTTTCTTGTTCTCCTATAAAGCTCCCAGAGAACAGATGATTTAGGGTTTCAGATTTTATCAGAAAATTATGCAGTGAAAGGACTTTTGTATACATTTTGTTGAATTCTTGTATGAAGGCTCAGAGCCCGTAGGGTCTTAGTGAGGAGGAGTTCCATCTGTTAAAGAGGATTATGGTCTTTGGTATTTCACAGTCTGTAACCTTCTCTTATGTGTTATTTTAATAGATTATTTCATTTCATCCACCTTTCCTGTATCATGTTTTGGAATGCGAGTGGCTCACTTATTTTTGGTATGGATTTATCCTAGTTGATACCCATGCTCGGATTATTCAAGTGCTTTAAATATGGCTCATGCATGATATTCTGTTACACTAGTCATCTAAACTGCATTTCTGCTATATTAGTTTCTTTGGGAGGGTGTTTTTAAAACGCTACTGTTATGTATGGATTCTTAGATTGGTAAGCCCATGCATGGTGGTATTGTGTATCTGGATATCAGCTCAATGTTAATTAATATTTCCTCTACATTTCATTCACTACATACACCTTCTGATAACTTATTTCTGTGAAGTATTTATGAATTGGCCCTCTTTACAGTAAGTTGTCTCTGAATTGTCTGTTGCTTTTGTATTGGAGTTTTGCATGTTGCCTCTGCAATATCTTGTTCTATGTATCAGTTTTTTGAGGGTCTTGGTCCCATTCAGATTAATTTTCCTTGTTTTACAAGAGATAGCATGAGAGCTTGCTATTGATAACTCCCTCTGTTATATCATATGCTCCTTGCTATATAAGATGTCCTAGGCACTTGGTCTATCACAACTCTAGGCTGTCTCTAGGAATGACAACGCCTCACACGTGTGAATTTGAACCTAAAGGAGCTGCAGACTATTTTAGGGATTTTTGGTTTGCGTTGACTTCAATTTTAGCACAAAAATTCTGATTTCTTGAGGCTGCATTGGAGGGCATGAAAATCGAGGATGGATGTTGAATTTTACTGTTGTCCGTTTAATGCAACTTTGAACGTAGTGTTGACCTTTGTATTGAACATTTGTTATTGAATTTCATTGAATTTTTGGAGTTGTCTTTGAGGGGTGTGTGTGACACTTGGAGAAAGGCCGATTTGGTTATTGGAGAAGTTGGTTTGGAAAACTCAAGTATTTGATGGTTAGGGAATCCTGTTTACTGTTGTAACAAACATTTATCTCTATATTTGTTGGACCGGAAGAATTAACAAATTCTATTATATTATTTGGCTTGTCTTATGTTGATATATTATTATGTTCTATCATCATTTTTCTTTCAAGTTTATGTGATTTCTAAATATGAATTGGGACTTAAAGAAGATTGAATTAAAATTGCATTTAAGCATAAAACATACCATGGTTATCTAAATTTAACATGGTATCAGAGCTGAGGTGAAGACAAAGCCCAAGATAGTGTGAAAAGCAATCACCAAAGAAGTCTTATCAAGGACCAATGGCCTCCTCAACCTACAAGGGTTTCAAGGCTGATGATAAGTTGACTGATAAGTATAATTATCATGCTCGGAAGATGTCTTTGGATTTGGTATTAGAAGATCAAGATTTCATGGATTATGTGCAGGGGAAGATTCATGAGCCTCCATCAAATGCACCAGCTACCACAAAGACAAAATATAGAAGAGGGGAAGTCAAAGAGAAGATGATTATCTGGGATTATATACATAATCACTTGGTTTCTTATATCTCTGAGCTGGGCACATCTACAGAGATGTATGATAAGGTGGTTAGCATGTTCAGGGATAGAAATGCTAATAAAGTTCTTTTCTTCAAGAACAATTTCAAGAATATCAAGAAGGGAAAATATGAATCCATCCAATCATATTTTATGAGGCTCACAGAAATCAAGAATGATCTCCTTTCCATAGGATAAGAGGTAGTTGATCGAGAGCTTGTCCTCATTGCTCTTGGAGGACTCCCCCGAGAATGGTATGTATTCAAAAATACTATTCTAAATAATAATGTGATTCCTGATTTTGATGAATTTTTGACAAGATGCACTCAAGAGGAGACAAGAATGATGGAAAGAGACCATCCCTTAAATGGGAATGGAGGTGACCCTACTGCCTTTACCGCTCATGCAAAGAAGAAGAACCATGGTGGTTCGAGAAATCAAAACCATGGAAGAGAGGGGCTCAAAGGAAGAAAGAGAAGATGTTACACTTATAACAAACTTGGTCACTATGCAAGAGAGTGCCCCAATATAAGGGACTCTCCCAGGGATGATGACAACAACAACTTCAAGGGGAATGGAAATCAAAGGAACAACAGGTTCAAAGGAAAGAGGAAGGCTCCCTCTAATCTAAGTGGAAATGGAAAACATTTCAAGAGGTCAAGGAATTCCAGGTATGATGAATCCAATGTTGTTGATAATAAGAAAAATGAATATATCCTTGTATCTTCCCTCTCTGTTGCATCTCCTCCCGACACCCTCGAGGTTTGGTTGATTGATAGTGGTGCTTCAAGGCACCTTAATGGATATAAAGAAGCCCTTTCTGATTTTATTGAGAAGGATACTAATTCAGAAATTTTCCTTGGAGACAATGCCACCTATCACGTGAAAGGGACAAGGATTTTTACCCTTCATATATCTCAAGTTCAAGTCCTCCGCTTATAAGATGTGTTGTACGTACTTGATTTGAAAAAGAACCTTGTCTCCATCTCGACAATGGAAGAAAAAGGATTAAAGGTGGCATTCATTGATGCAAAGTTACGCATTTGGAAGAAGAAATTCAAAGAAGCTCTTACTATTGGTTTTAGAGTTGATACACTCTATCAGGTTGTAGGAAGTCCGTTGGGGGCCATGTCATGTGATACAATACTTCAAATCAAGCTATGGCACTGGAGGTTTTCACACCTTCATTAAAAATCTTTTCCCAAAGCAAGGAAGGTGTTGACATGGATGCTCAAGTTTAAAGATGATCATGAAGGTAAATGGAAAGGTTGTGCCAAAGGGAAGCATACAAGGGGACCATTCCCCTCAAGTGTCACGAAGACATTTGATATTTTGCAATTGATACATTATGATCTATCTGGTATGTTGCCCGAAACATCCTTGGGAGGATGTTCGTATTACATGAATTTTATATATGACTTGATCTCTCACAAGACTTGGATATATTTCTTGAAGAAGAAGGACGAAGCATTCAAATGGTTTTGTACCTTCAAGGCCTTGTTTGAAAATCAAACCGGGAAGAAAATCAAAATTTTGAGGACCGATAATGGGACCAAGTATGAGTCAAATGAATTCAATGACTTTTGTAGGGGAGCTGACATTAAGAGGGAGACCAAAAATTTGTATACTCCCGAGAAAAATGGTGTTGTTGAAAGAAAGATTAGAACCATTGTGTAGGTTTCCCGTGCTATGCTATATGACCAAGGTGTTTCGAAGTTTCTATGGGGAGAAGCTTCGAACACTGTTGTGTATGTTCAAAATAGATACCCACATTCCGCTTTGGACTCCAAAACTCCCAAAGAAGTCTTATCTGGTAAGAAGCCAGATGTCTCCCACCTTATAGTTTTTGGAAGTGCTATTTATTTTCATGTGCTGAAAGAAAAGAGAAGCAAGTTGGATGCTTCTGGGAAGAAGGTAATGTTTGTGGGCTATAGTGAAACCTTGAAGGCATATAGAATCTATGTGCCTGGTCAAAGAGAAGTGGAGATATGCCACGATGTCACCTTCGATGAAGATGTTTCCCTCAAGAAAGTAAGAAATCTACCTAGTTCAAAGGAAGACTAAGAAGAAGAAGAAGAATATGGAAGGCAAGAAGAACCAAAGGATGAACCTATTCCTGATGTTGAAGGACCAGTGGATGCTATTGATCCACCTCCTTCTAATAAAAGGAGACCATCATTGCTTAGGGACACTCTCGAAGATGTCGAGATGTAGAAATTTGAATAATTTGATGAATTATTCACCGAGATTATCCTGGTCACATATTATTTGAGCTTCATACATAACACATAATCTCTTCTATGCATTAATCATCACATGCGGAAATAAAAACAACAAGCGGTATTGAAAACATTCACATGCGCACATAGAAATTCAACACACATAACACTGTATGTATACCGGGGAAGCTTACAGCTGAAAACCCCCTACTGTCTGTATATTATAATGAAGAAGAATCATGTAACAATCTCAGTACAATACTCCTCACAAGTACTCAGTACTGTCTCCAAAAGTTACACACAAACTAGCTCAGTTTTGAACAAGTCACGGGTTCAAGACTCCTCCACTGTTTGCCTGCCTCTACTGCGCAATCCAAGATGAGAGAATGGATGGAATGAATTCGAATTCCCTTGGCTTTAACTACGCAATCCTCATTTGAAATATTCTCCAATGATTGTGCAAATCTCATGCACACTATAGTCACAACTGATAGTAGACTCCACCCTTTCACCCACCTCTAACACCTGTCTCTACTGAACTGTCCATGCACTAAGTTAACTAATGTGTTCTTTAGTTGAATAATGAGTTAATAATTAGTGAATTAATTAATAATTAATTCACACCACTCATCTCTAGTGTATTAGCCAGTTAAACTAAATACAAATAGTTCAACTAAGTTAAACCGAACACAACTCCATCAACTCCTCAATCAACTCCACCAAAACTCTGCCACATGAGTCTAACTGAAGTCAACCATGCAATAGCTCAACCAAACCTCTAGGAATAGCGTAATTCCTTTTTCAGCTGCATGGGCCACATCCGTAGCTCAAACTGAAGTGCGCCAAGAGAATAAGATAATGTTTATAGTCCAAATATTATTAAGAGCTAATAATATTTGACTGTTCTATTTTTAGCTCGACAGTCTAAAAATAGAAACTGCCCAATGTCTAAAAATAGAGGTCCATCTATTTTTACCAACTCAACCAATCATCCATAAATAACATCCTGCAACTCATAGACCATGATCCATATGTCTAAAAATAGACATAGTCTAAAAATAGACTTTGCGCCAAAAATAGCCTGCAGGCCCACTTAGTGAAGGCGACTTCATTTCACTAAGATCCATCATATTGTTGCATTTTCAACACGAGAGACATATTTCCCCAAGGGGGACATTCTGTGAAAGTAAGAAGAAAAATAGGTACTAAGGGTACCTAGCAGCCATGAGTACAACCGTACAATCTGAGCCTGGATAATTTGAAGAAGCCGTAAAGAATCAAGTTTTGAAGGATGTTATGCATGAAGAATATTAATCTATCATGAAGAATGATGTCTGGGAAGTGGTCCCAAGACCAGAGGACAAATCTATTGTCACCTCGGAATGGCTCTTCAAGATCAAGCATGGAGTCGATGGAAGTGCTAAAAAGTACAAGGAAAGTTTTGTTGCCCGAGGCTTCTCTAAAAAAGAAGGCATAGATTATGATGAGATATTTGCACCTATCACCTGCTATACCACCATTCGATCTATCATTTCCCTTGCTGCAACGTAAGAATGGAGTCTCCATCAGAATACATGGTTCAATCAAGGAAGAGGTTTATGTGGAGCAATCTATGGGGTTCGAAGTCCAAGATAGAGACACATATGTATGTAGGTTGAAGAAAGCCCTCTGTGGGTTGAAGCAAGCCCCCATGTCTTGGTATGAGAGGATCAATAGCTACTTGATGAAGTTGGGCTTCACTCAAAGTGATGTTGATCCAAAGCTTTATTTTAAGGTTGATAAAGAAAGTCCTCTCATTTTGGTTCTCTATGTGGACGATCTCTTCCTGATAGGTGTTGACCCTCTCATTCATTAAATTAAGAGGGAGCTAGCTTTCGAGCTCTAAATGAAGGACCTAGGATTGATGCACTATTTCCTAGGCTTGGAGGTTTCGAAAAATCTAGGTGATATTTTCTTGTCTCAAGGAAAATATATTGTGAATCTGCTGGAGAGATTTGGAATGGTGGACTGTAAGTCTGTGTTGACACTGATGGAACTCAACTTTAAGAAGTTGTGTGGAAGCATTAGTGGGCCCGAGCTAGGAAATCCCACCGAGTATTGACAATTCGTAGGGGCCCTGTTGTTCTTAGTGAACTCCCATCCAGAAATATATTTTGTAGTGAGCACTTTGAGTCAACATATGGTTGATCCTCATCACATTCACTGGATCGGTGCCAAGAATATATTGAGATATCTTCGGGGAAAAATCAACCATTGGATGAGATACACTACCGGGAGTTTCAGATTCCATGGATATACAAATGCCGATTGGGTTGGCAATGTGGTGGATTGTAAGAGCACATCTTGATGTTGCTTCACCTTGGGTTCTGCTTCGATATCTTAGATGAGCAGGAAGCAAAAATCGGTTGCATTGAGCACCGCTGAGGCCGAATACATTGCAGCGAGTATGGCCTGTTGTGAAGCTGTTTGGTTGAGAAAGCTCTTTAGTGAGTTATTTATACATGTGCTAGATACCACCGTTATCCTTTGCGATAACCAGAGTGGGATTCTTCTTTCTGAGAATATCGTGTTCCACGATCGATCCAATCATATTTATATTAGGTGTTGTAAGGCTTGATATGGTAAAGCGAGGTGTTGTAAGGCTTGATCACATTGGATTGATTAGCAGGTCGCAAATATTCTCACGAAGCCCTTGAGGAAGGTCAAATTATTAACCTTATGTGAGAAGCTTGGAATCATGGACATACCCTATTGTAAGGGTCCTGCTTGAGTTGGACAATGAGCTATAGGAGCTCCAAGGGGCTTGGGGATAGCTTCTTGGAGCTAAAATAATGCATAGGGATAGGTTCCCAGAACCTTGTTGTGCTTCTGCCCCACCGTTATGATGTTGAGTTGGTTCACCCTCTCTTTTATCTATGCCCCACATGCATCCTACCTATGGAGTTTCGGACTCATGGGAAGTACCTCTCATTTGGCCAATGAGGTGGGAAATGTGGATAGATACCAATAGCAAGACCAATGAATGCATCAGAGATTGCCATACTCTCTATATCTAGGATGGGATGTGCCCAAAACCTTTATTTGGGATCAAGTCTAATGAGGTTCTTACCTCTAAAACCGACTTCGGGTCAGTAAACTAACTTTGGGATAGTATGTGACTCTCTTGAGTCCAATTGAGGTTTTACCCTCTAAGCTGAATTTGGGTTAGCAGAGTGTGTTGTCTTTGTGACTCACTCTCGTTTGTTTTCCCTCAGAGTCGGAAAAGCATGTTACAATAGGATGACACAGGATAACAGGATGATGATGATAGTACACTATGGTACTGATGATAGGATGGCACAGGTGGATAGATGGAGTTCTCCCTAGTTGAGAGGGAGTGTTAATTTTGGGAAACTAGGCCCAAACTCCATGTTGCATTGCTCATATGATGATGATTATATTTTTGTTGGATTCCTCTTTCAGAGAGGTGCAATATTATCTAAAGATCATCTTGTTTGGATGAGTAGAACTTATATTTTGATTTTATTTTCCATACATGTGCAAATTGACAAGGTCGGTCAGATTTGTAATGTAGGCTCACAAGCCCAACAGATGTGTCACACACCCCCACTGATGGATATAAATAGGAGAGAGATGATGCTCATTTCACCATCATCTCATCACACACTCTACTTGTGAGTTGATTGGTTGATACATCCTAGGAGTGGCTTCCATCCCTCACACATGTGAATCTGAACCTGAAGAATTTGCGGATTGTTTTAGGGGTTTCTGGTTAGCATTGACTTTGGGTCAACACTAGTGCTTTGACTTCGATTTCAGCACAAAAATTTTGATTTCTTGAGGCTGCATTGGAGGGCACGAAAAATCAAGGTTGGACGTTGACTTTGAATGCTGTCCATTGACTGCAACTTTGACTTCTATGTTGACCATTTGTTGTTGACTTGCGTTGACTTTTTGGAGTTGTCTTTGAGGAGTGTGTGTGACACTTGGAGAAAGGCTGATTTGGTTGTTGAAGAAGTTGGTTTGGCCAACTCAATTCTTTGTTGGCTAGGGAATCATATTGACTGTTGTAACAAACATTTATCTCTATATTTGCTGGACAAGAAGAGTTACAAATTCTATTATATTATTTGCCTTGTCTTCTGTTGATCTATTATTATGTTCTATCAACATTTTACTTTCAATTTCACGTGATTTCTAAATCTGAATTGGGCCTTAAATAAGATTGAAGTAAAATTGCATTTAAGCATAGAACATACCATGGTTATATAAATTTAACAGTTACCTTGGCCTTGAGAATTGTGACATTGGAAACCTAGGTACTTTGACGTCAACAACTATGGCTTAGTCCTTCAAAATTACCACCTTAGAAAATGTGGCCTTGGGAAATGTGGCCTAGGGAACTTTTACCTTGGGAACTCAGGAATTGTGATGTCGAGAATTATCAACTTCGTATCTATGACCATGGCCTCTTGAACTGTGACCTCAGAAACTATGACTTCGAGCAATGTATTTTCCTGTTTCATCAAGTTTTTCAACTTGAGATCATCATGGTATGATAACATATTGTACCACTTCTCTTTTATTTCTTGATAGTCATATGATCTAAAATATACACTGGCTAAATCATCGACACAATCCTTCTCTAGGAATTGTGGCATCAACCTTCAGAACGCTAGTCTTAGGAATTGTGACATTGACCTCGAGAAAATTAGCCTCAAGAAATGTGACCTTGGGAACTATGACCTTTGGAACTGTGACCTCAAACTTGGGAATTGACCTCAAGAAATGTGACCTTGGTAATTATGACCTTGAGATTGTGACCTTGGCCTTGGGAACCAAGACCTCAGCCTTAGGAACTATGACCTTTGCCCCAAGAATTGTTACCTTAGCCGTGAGAACTGTGACCTTGCAAATTTGTCTCACTCAATGATTTAAAAACACCACAGTTGTTGTCCTTCACGAATTACCTTTGGTCAAAGATTTGAGAACACTAGAAACACATCACTGTCCTCGGCATTCAAAGATTTAAGAATACCAACGAGGCATCATTGTCCTTGGAAAATTGTTTTCTCCAATGCTCTAAAATACCAATGATACATCACTGATTCTTTAGGGGATCTCTGCACTTCAATGGGATATTTCTTGGTTATACTGGGAGTTATATTTAGGATTTTCCATTGTTTCTTTGCAGGCTTGTTAACCTCTTGCATTGAATAAAAATATTGTGGAGAAAGTTTATTTCCTATAAATCCAATGGAGCATATAATATTTGTTTGCACATATTTTAACAGACAGTGCTTTCAGTGAGACATTGACACATACGCAAATCAAATCTTATTGAATATAAAATTGAATAATACAACATGATTGGATCCGATATATTCTTTATTTGTTTATTCATTGTTGTTGTTCACATGTGCTGTAAAATCATATTCAAACTAAAATACATTTTGTGATTCTTGGATGGGAAACAAGTGAAACTTTGAATGTGCTTTTTTGAGAGTGTAAGTGAACCATCCCCAATTTTCACATGGCCTTTTTAAGTTGCTTACATAGATAATAGGCCGCTTGATGATCTTGACATGTGGTGCCATTTGCTGATATCTATGTATGGGCTTTTCCTAATCTAATTTATTTGATGATTTTTACATTCAGTGTCCTTTTCTATTTATGGTATAGGATCTAATTTACTATACTTGTCTTGTAACCTTTTTCTATTATTTTACATTATATTTTCTTATTTTTTTTAAATATATAATTTTTCATTATTTAATGCTTGTGTCTCCCCTTTTCTGAAAATTTGAAGTTACCATCCCCAAAACACATGCCTATTTCAAAAATTTCCGTTGTACCCTATTTCATGCAACATAGTTTTGGAATGATATATATAATTGACTTGTCTTATTAGCAATATAGAATATGCATGTGATGCCAAGAAATTATGGTTGTATAAAAATCCTTGGTAAAATTAATAATTATATATGACCCTAGATAAGTTGGAAAATGAGTTAAAAGTCTCACAAATATGGATTTTAAACATTACTACTTGTTCAGTATCCTGTGTATGTTCATTAATTGATTTTAGCATATAATAGATTTTTGGTTATTTCCCATCTTGTATTTTTTGCAAATGTGCATATTTCCTACAGATTTGAAATCAAGATGTTTTTTGTGGAATGAGTAGTTCTCAAGGCCTTGTATGTACATATTTTTTTTTTCTAAATTAGGCTAATTTCTATTAAAATGTACAAAAATACAAAGCAAGCTTCAGGACAAGTGGTTTCTGAACTAGCCAACCCCTGTTTGAAAAGAACCATTCCAAAAATAAAAAATTAGGCTGCCCTTCAAGGGGAAACCAACCATTAATGTGTCCAGGAGTAGCAAAGTTTGCAAGAAGAAGCAAAAATAGGCATTAAAAACGTAGACGAGCCTATGTAAACTGAGATAGAAGAGAGCCAAGGAACTGCATCTACCGATTTTGTGCATCATTGTCCACCTGTTGTGGATTTTCCTTAATCATGAAGCAACCGTATTCAGACAGGGTCTCTATGTCCTCCTTTGTGAGTTGGGGGTCCGACTTCGAAGTCGAAGAGGAGACCATCTTGGACTACTTGGCAATTGTTGTGCGAGCCATGCTGTTCGCAACCGCCTCTTTTTTCCAGGTGCCATTCGAAAGGAAGCTCTAGTCGCCATCTGAGTCGTCCTTCGAGTTTTTGATAGGGAGACCAACGAATTTTCGGGGCAGAGGGGAAGAGGAGCGCGATATTATATATTTTCAAGGCCTAATTCTGCCTCTCAAGCCAATGTCATGGTGTTTCTCTTCTGGGATACGAACCATAAGTTGGGTAGAGAGCGTAGGGGAGGGAGAGATAGGGTCGAGAACCTCTGGGTCGTCAAGGGAAACTGAGAGGGACAGAGTGCATGCAAATGAACCAGGGGCCGGAGTGTGGGAGGGGGAGCCTCTGCCACCTCCATGACGACAGCGCATTCGATGGCGGCACAACATAGTCGCAGCGGAGAGGAGAACCTGTTGGGCAGAGGTCGGATGCACAGAGGGAGCCAGATGGTTAGCAAAGCGACTAATGGAGGAGGCGTGACAAAGAAGAGTTGCAGGGAAGGATAAATGTAAATTGATATGGAAATCGCCAGTTCCATCCACCATTAATGGCCAACTAGCAGGAGTAAAGGCCGAGGGAGGGGGAGTGAATGTCGTAGAGTGAAGACGTCCTCCCCTGTCAACCTTATTCAAGGTCTACACGTGTTGGGAATGAGCCTCCATGTTGTTTGGCCAAGTGCCTCTACATCGATGAGCTAGGTGGCTGCCTGTACAAAACGTATCAGGCACCCACATCGAGGACCTTGTATGTACATATTGTTCTATTCTCCAAGCCGCATTGCACCCCTAGTTGGAAAACTTGCATTTCCTAACCCAGATCCTTGATTGTCCACATCATGTTTGTTGAATGATGTGTAAACTTGCCCTCCTATGTTTCCATGTAGACTTAGTCCATGACCTTGGCACTCCAGTCAGGACATTTTTAGGTTGTTCATGCATTCCGAGGGAATTTGCATGCATTGAAGCCATCTTTGAGCATGTGTTTGGAGATCAAAATCTTATGAGAACATTTTTTCTTGTGATTATGACTTGAACTTCCTAAGGTTTGTAATTCACATATCTATGCCTCTCAAGTTGTTGTTTCCAATAATTCAAATTTCCAACTTGAGTCTTCTCCAAGAAAAAAAGGACAAAGAAATGAGAACAATGTCCATAGTGCATGAGACTATTGACAAACCAAAATATAAAACACATGGTGATATTCCATTCCAAAATATGAGCTTACATGGGTTTTATCTATATTAGTTCTATTGGTAAAGCAAAGCAAGGTTAATAACTAAAATAAAAGTTGGTAAAGTGATAATGAGATATTCAAACTATGACATTGGTGTTATAATCTGCACTACGACATGAGATGAGAAGCCTATGAAGGGAATACTAGACAGATTATTTCTGAAAATTTATTCTATGGGAAAAGTATGACAACAACCATTCAATAGACCTTTTGGACATTTTAGCAAATTGTGGAGGCAAAAGAAAGCGAAAGATCAGAGGGAAAGCTTATATAAGTGTTTGAAATCATAACATTCTTCCTCATCCTTGCATTTTTGTCAATAATAGAATTCATGTCCAGAGACAACACGCCATACAATCATTTCCAAAGCATTGGAAACGCCAACATATCATTATGATCCGCATGGATGATACGCATCAAGTTAGTAAATTCCTGTAGATTCATGGATGATACGCATCAAGTTAGTAAATTCCTGTAGATTATGGATGATTAGTGAGTTGTCCGCAAACTATGACATGATATCTTACAAGCATCCATGAATCCTTCTGTCACTGATATGAAGATATTTTAATTTTTTAAAATGAATAGGCTTGAAATTTGAATCGTATAGAGCCTTTGGAACAACGCTCAATCGATTAGAGTTGATTAATCCCAATGCTCGGGATGGATCCTTTCCAGTGTGAGTAATTATTATTATTATGATTATTTTGCTTTTTGCGATATGGCAGAGTAAAGCAGTAGGCCAACGCTACTGTTTGGACTTTAAGTTTGACGAGCGAAGATGGGGAACTGACATCAACGTTGGCAGGCATTTTGTTTTGAATAAAAAATATATGAGGGGGAATTTTAAAATAATTCACTTCTCAAATCAATAATCAATAATGGGATATTGGTTGATAGTGCACTTCTATTTTAGGATAACCACACCCGCAGGTGTGGTATGATAAGATATGGGGAAATCTATATTATCATTAATGGGAAAATGATTATAGGTATTGGGAAAATGATTATTAGTTTACTCATTATTATTATTTTAGGATAACTACACTAGCTGGTGGTCTTGTCTATTAACCTTTTTTTTTTAATGAATTTTTAATTAAACAAAAGCAATTTTAGAATATATATGATTAAATATATAAAATATTTTTTCTTAATTTTTAAACTATTTATATTATATTTAATTAACAAAAAATTTAAAACAATTTAAGTCATCTTCGAAACATCTCACTTTATTTTCAAATATATAACTAAACTACTAATTCATTCAAATTAAATCTAATTATTACTTTTTATATTTTTTTAAATATGTGATAGTATGGACATTTAAATACGAAATTAAAAAATATATAGTGGTGATAAAATAATTATTTTTTAATTTTTATAGTGAAATAGATCTTAATTTATAACTATTATTGTATTTCATATCTCTTTATATAGAAATATCCATATTTCTAATTATATGTTTATAATTAAGTTTATCAAGTTCTTATATGTTTATTCATTATATATTCTAAAATATCATGGTTATAAATACGAGCTAGCCTAGATCCATTTTAATTCTGACTCTATCAAGTGCTAAGAGGGATCAAATCTCTCGAGGTGCAAACCACTTTTTTGAATGCAAAACTTGAGGTAAGGCTTACACCTCGAGATATTTGATCTCTCTTGGCGCTTGATAGATACGAAGTTAATATGGATATAGGTGGGTTTTAGTTGTGTGCGGTCAAGGAAAATCTATCGCACACGTGATTAATTTTATCAATATTATGTAAATACATCTAATATTAATATAATAATTTTAAATATGATAAATATGTCTCATATTTATCTGGTCATTTTAATATCAAATTTGCTTAGTTACCTCAATTTGTTGAGATGATAAATATTGTTAATAACTTTAATGATGAAATAAAATTTTTGAATGCAAAGTGACAATGTAATAATGTTGAATGATAAAAAAAGTGAATAATAAGAATGTATTCGATTACAAATAGCCTTCATTGTGATCAATCTCAAACTATTTTCTTCTACTATTCTTATTGTGACCTGTGTTAGTTTTGTCATCTTTTCATATCAACTATATAAAAATGAAAGTTGAAATCGTAAACCATTTAAATCTTTAGCTTGAGTTGTTGTAGTAAACATCATACCTTGTCTCTCTTGCTCTCCAATATTAATAGGTTGAATTATTATAACACAAAAATAAATGTACATTGTCAGTTTGTTTTTTCTTACACTGAAATCAATGCACATTGTTAATCAAATCACTTTAAAATTAATGTACCATCATACATCCAATTACATCAATTCAAAAATCAACATCTACGCTGAAGTCAATGCATCTAATGTAAGCAATCAAATAAGATTAGATAATAACATCTACACTGAAATCAATGCATCTATTACAAGCAATAAAATAAGATTAGAAATCAACATCTACACTCAAATCATTGCATCTAGTGCAAGTAAGAAAATAGGATTAGAAACCAACATCTACACTCAAATCAATGCATCTAGTGCAAGAAATCAAATAGGATTAGAAATCACTGTGTACATTGAAATTGATGCATTTAATGCAAGAAATCAAATAGGATTAGAAATCATCTACATTGAAATCAATGCATCTAGTGCAAGCAATCAAATATACTTAGAAATCAACATATACATTGAAATTAATGCATCTAGTGCAAGCAATCAAATAGGATTAGAAATAGCCATCTACACTGAAATCAATGCATTTAGTGCAAGCAATCAAATAGGATTAGAAATCATCTACATTGAAATCAATGCATCTAGTGCAAGTAATCAAATATCATTAGAAATCAACATCTACCTAAAATCAATGCATCTAGTGCAAGCAATCAAATAGGGTTAGAAATCACCATATACACTGAAATCAATGCATCTAGTGCAAGAAATTTTCTTCTCTCTCTCTCCCATCCATCTATATCTATATCTTCCTCCATATCTCCTTCTTTGTCTCTCTATCTCACCCCCCCAAACACACACTCTCTCTCACTCCATATCTATCAATCTCTTTGTCCCTCCCTCCCTCTCTCCATCTCTCTCTCTTCTTCCCTCTCTTCACCTTCCATCTATATCTATATCTCCCTTTGTATTTCTATATCACCCCAAAAACATACAATCTCTTTCTCCAATCTATCTATATATCACTCCCTCCTCTCCCTGAAATCAATGCGTCTACTATGAAATCAATGCATTTAGTGCAAGCAATCAAATAGTAGTAGAAATCATCTACATTGAAATCAATGCATCTAGTGCAAGAAATCAAATATAATTAGAAATCAACATCTACAGTGAAATTAATGCATCTAGTGCAACTAGTCAAATAGGATTATAAATCACCATCTACACTGAAATAAATGCATTTAGTGCAAGCAATAAAAAAGGATTAGAAATAATTTACATTGAAATCAATGCATCTAGTGCAATGAATCCAATATCATTAGAAATCACCATCTACACTGAAATCAATGCATCTAGTGCAAGAAATCTTCTTCCCTCCCTCCCCACTCCATCTCTATCTATATCCATATCTCCCTCCATCTGTCCTTCTTTGTCTCTCTATCTCACCCCCCCCCCCCCAAAACACACACACTCTCTCATGACATATCTATCAATATCCTTGTCCCTCCCTCCCTCTCTCCATATCTCTCTTCTTCCCTCTCTTCACCTTCCATATATATCTCTATCTCCCTTTGTCTATCTATATCACCCCCAAAACATACACTCTCTTTCTCCAATCTATTGATCTATCATTCCCTCCTCCTCTCCCTATCTCTCTCTCTCTTCCCCTTCTCTCCCTCTCCACTGCTTCTCTCTCTCTTCCCTCCTACTGTCCTCTCTCCCTCTCTCCGTCTTCCTTATCAATCTCTCTCTCTCTCTCTCTCTCTCTCTCTCCACCTTTATCTCTCTATGTATTTATTCTTACCTCCCTCTCTCCCCCTCCAAATCCATCTCTCTTTCCCTACCTCTCTCCACTCTCTCACATCCTCTCTCTCTCTCTCTCTTCACCCTCCAACTATTACTATATGACTCTCTCTCTCCTTCTCTCCACCTTCTCTCCATCTCTCCTTTTTTGTCTCTTTATCTCACCCAAAACATACACACTCTCTCTCCATCTATCCCTTGTCACTCCCTCTCTCTCTCCAATTCTCTCTCTCCGTGTCTTTCTTATTCCCTCCCTCTCTACTCCTCCAACTCCATCTCTCTATATTTCCCTCTCCCCTCCTATATCCCTCCCTCTCTCCTCCTCTCTCTCGTCCTTCTTCTCTCTCCCTTTCTCTCCTACCTCCCCACCCCCATCTCTCTCTCTCTCTCCTTCCAATCCTCTCTCTTCCCCCATCACTCTCTTCCTCTCTCTCAAGTCATCTCTCTCGTCCTTCCTCTCTATCCATTTCTCTCCTACCTCCCTATATCTTCCCCCCGCCTTCTCTCTGTCTCTCCTTTCTATGCATTCCTCTCTATTTATATTCTCCCTCCAATCCTCTCTCTTCCCCCATCACTCTCCCTCTCTCTCTATTTATGTTACTATATCCTTCCCTTTCTCCTTCTCTCTCGTTCTCTCCCCCATTCTCTCGATCTCTCCTTCTTTGTCTCTTTATCTCACCCCTAAACATACACACTCCCTCTCCATCTCTCCCTTGTCACTCCCTCTCTCTCTTCACTTCTCTCTATATGTATTTCTTCCTCCCTCCCTCTCCCCCCCTCCAACTCCATCTCTATATCCCTCCCTCTCTCCTCCTCTCTCTTAAGCTCTCTCTCTCATCCTTCTTCTCTCTTCCTTTCTCTCCTATAAAAAGAGGTTTTATTTATTTACCATACCTCTTTTATTTACCATGGAATTTAGCCCATAGGCCTGGTATATAATTAGATGTTGATTTCTGATCCTATTTGATATATATATATATATATACTTTTTTTTTTCTAACAGGGTTGGTTATATTATATTTCTAAAAAAGAGGAGAGGAGAAAAACTTCTCCATTACAAAATTCCCCATGTTTGGTGCAGAGAGAGATCTGTTTGGGGGCTATTTCTTGAGATGCGCTACTTGATTTCCATTTTTCTATCTTCCTTTTGGAGCTGGAGGCGGTTACATTGGAACTGTATTGTTTGACAAACTATAGTAATAACAAAATACACTTGACTTTCATAATAAACTATGTTTGCTGTTGTAAATTAGAGCTAGATTCATGAGTGACCAGAGCTTTGATGAGCTATTTTTTGACAATATTCTCGCTTCCACGTTGCCTGCGTCCCTAGTCCATTGATGTGGAGCCTTGCTCCGACTTTTTACTCATTGCTTCTTTGATGAAGTTCAGTGATTCCTGTAGATGATTGCAACTATTTTTTAAAGTCCTTATTTCTTCATTGCATGTCTTCCATTGCAATCTCATATAGGCCATTTCCGTTTTGGATTTTTCTTTATCTTGCATAATCTGATTTTTGAGATTTTCTATCACAATTCGGTGAGAATTGCAGAATGTGCAGGGATGTGCTTTGTTCTCCATAGGGTCCATCTTTGAATTTTCGCTGTTGATGCTACTTGTAATGTCTGCTCTTTCTTTCATTGAAGAAACCCACTGTTGCGTTGCTCTTAGTCTTCCTGTTGTTCTCTTTGAAGATGAAAACATTCTCTTGCTGATTAAGGATATATGATAATGCAGATTGAAGTGTGTGGGAGCTACCGGATAGGATGTGAGCGTCCAGCTCACAAAGGAGAAAAGCAAGGATGCCTTAAAGCGAGCTGGAAAAGGATTGGTGAAGGGGGCTGGGAGAAAAGTAGGAAATAAGTGAACAGGGGAAATAAGGAGGGCGTTGAGCGCATGCAAGGCTTGGAAAAAGCAAAGGAAAAGCCAAGGGGAGAAGAGGGAAAACACAACAAAGAAATAAAAAGTCTCATGCAAAGACAAATTCGTGAGGGAGAGATGAAAGGTTGGATGGCCAAAACGAAATTTATTGATGTACATGAGAGAGTAAGGATAAAATGAGTTCACGTGAGGCATGATTCCAAGATATTTTGAAGTACTGTTTGCAGTGATTTTGAGGATATTATAGAGATTGAAAATTATTCCAGTTTTGACAAAATGCTTGGATGTAGATTCAAGGGATATTTTGATGATATCTTTGAATATCTTATTTGAAATGATTTGATTGTTGACCATCATGGATGAGGGAGGGTAGGTAAAGGGATCAAAACTTGTGTTATGATTTCTCCAATTTGAACTTTTCCATCATTCTGATGGACTCCTTTGTTTTCTTGCTCATCTGTTGACTTATTGTTCTTTCTCAAAATGTGTAAATACTCTATGTTTCCAATCTGACTTGACATTTTTTGTGATCTACTCAGAATTTGATTTAGTCCTGCATTTTTTGGGAGATAATTTGTTGCAATTGCCTTGAGAATGATAATTGAGTCCCCAAAGAAAATGGCTTCATCGATTTTTTTCTCTTTTAGAATTTTGAGACCTAGCAAAAGCCCATAGGCCTCTTCTTTGTTGTTCATCATCTGGCCTAGACCCCAATTATAAGGTATCTGTGTGGACTGATTTTGTAGCAATATTATTCCTCCAGTTCCCGCTTTTCCTGGGTTCTTTTTTTATGCACTGTCAAAAAAGAGGCGTGCTTTGTTTAGGGTGTTTACCCAGGCTTGAATCTCTTCCTCAATTTTCCTTATTTTCCAGTTTTGATGCCTCATTGTGTTTTTCATTTGAGGGACCTATTTTATCTTGCTTGCTGCAAAACTAATCCAGTTCCTTTCCTCTTCTTGGAGTTGGCTCAGGTTGATTCCTTTGACCCCTTTAGCTGTGAGAAACTCCACCATTAATCCACATGCTTTTGTTGTGACTTTTCTTACTGTTGGGGTTTTAACTTTGAAAATTACTCCGTTTCTTGCTAGCCATAGTTGCCAACAGAGGAATGAAGGGAGGTTGTTCCATAGTCTCTTCATTGTTTTTTTGTTTTTGAAGGAGTGTGGGTAACTGCTTTTCCATCTGCTGATAAAATGGTTTATGGGGACGCTGTAATTTATATTTGCTGCTATGGGTATCACCTTTTCCTCCCAACATTTTCTTGAGAAGGAGCACTCCAAAAATAAATGTCGGATTGTTTCTTTCTCCTTTCTGCATAGTGGACATTGAGACAACCCACTTATTCCTCTTCTTTTTAGATTCTCTGCAGTTAGAGATTTGCTGTGTAGTAAAGTCCACAAAAACATTTTTATTTTGGGAAGGGATTCAACCTTCCATGCTAATCTCCAGTATTTCCAGTATTGTTGGTTTTGATTCTCATGAAGTTTTTGGTATCCTGTTCTGACCGTATAATCTCATCTTGCCGGCTCCCATATGTAAATATCCTTCTTATTTTTGTCTATCAGGGCTGCCCCTGCTAAGAGAGTTATTAATTGATCCCATTGGTCTGTAAGGTCACATGGAAGATTGGGTTTGGCCCATTAATTCCAGTCTCCGTCTATCTCCCAGGTGGAAATGTCATTCAACTTGTGAAGGCCTTCTTTTGTCATCCATTCTTTTAAATCCTTTGTACTTGGATTATTCCCCAAGGGCGGGTGTCCCATTATGCTATCTTTCCAGATGTTCGTTTGTTCCCCATTTCCCGGTCTCATTGTGATATGATATTTGATGAGTTGAGTTGCATGATTGCTTTCCATATCTGAGTACACAACCTTGTTGAAGGGGTCTTGTCCATAATCGTGGTTCTTGGACCATTGAGACATTTAACTTCAAGGGAAGCTTTCCACCACGATTTTTCCCCTGTTAGGAAGCTCCAAGTTATTTTACTCCCCAGTGTTGTGTTCATCAGTCCTGGAAGTTTTATGGAGAGACCCCCTTGTTTGTATGAGGTTGTTACCTGCTTCCAATTTATCAAACTAATTTTTTTTTTCCCTTTTCCCTCCCTGCCATAAAAAGCTTCTAATAATTAGTTCAATTTGTTTGTGGATGCTTGCAGGGGCCGATATAAGTGCAAAATGGTATAGAGGCAAAGCTGCTAATATGGAATTTATTAGCGTAATTCTACCTGCTTGGTTTAGCCAAAGCATTCCCCAAGCCTGGATTTTTACTTTCATTTTTTCTGCAAATTTTCTCCATATCTCGTTCTTCATGTTTTTCTTGCTTATTGGTAGCCCCAGGTATTTAAAATGGTCCCAGCTGTTTTGGAAAGGAATATTCAAGATTTGTGACATTCTCTGCAAGGTCCTTATGGGAGTGTTCCAGCTGTATAAATAGCTTTTTCCATAGTTTACCATGCCTCCAGAAACCTCCATGAAGCTGTCCAAGATAGCTTTGAATCTTCTTGCCACTATATAGGAATCTCCTCCCATTAGAAGAGTGTCATCAACAAATAGAGAATGATTTATTATTTTGGTTCCTCTGCTTATTGAGAGGGCTATTAGGGTGGAATTTCTTCTGCATTGTTCCAAGTTTCTGCTGATGGAGTCTGCCATTATGACATAGAGGAAGGGAGATAGGGGGCACGTCTGTCTTAGTCCCCTTGAACTTTGAAAGAATTTTCTCGGCCTGCCATTGATGAGTGGAGCTATCCAAGGGCCCACTGTGCATGCTTATATTAATTCGACAAATTCATCTGAGAAGCCAAAGGCTTTTAGAACATCTGCAAGAAAGGAGAGGTTAAATCTATCAAAGGCATTCACCATATCCATTTTTAGAACGAAGCCTTTTTCATTGTTGGTGAGACTGGTATGAATGGATTCTTGAAATAAGATGATGTTGTCCACTATCTGCCTATTGGGTACAAATCCTCCTTGATTTTCAGTGATTAGGTAGGGAAGGAGGGGTTTTAGCCTGCCAGCTATAATTTTGGAAATAGTTTTATAAGAACTGTTGCAAAGGGATATGGGCCTAAAGCGGTTGAGAGTAGAAGGTTGGGGATCTTTGGGTATTAAGGCCAAAAAGGTTGAATTGGTGTATCCTCCAATATTTCTTTTTCTCATTACATATCTTATCATTTTCAGCAGATCCTTTTTGATGATGTGCCAAAAGGTTCTGTAGAAAGCTATGGGAAAACCATCTGGTCCCGGTGCCTTGTCCGGTTGCAGGGTCCAGAAAACTTCCTTTAATTCTTCTTCCATCACTTCCTTAGTGAGAGAGATGTTGCTGCTATTGTCAATAATTCTTGGGATATGTCTCAGAAACTCTTTAGGATTTTCCTGGCTATTTGGAGCTGTGAGAAGATTTTTGAAATGGTTAAAGGCCTCATTTTTTATTTCTTCTTGTCCTTTTAACTCTTGTCCTTCTCCTCCTATAATTTTTTCAATATTGTTCTTTATTATTCTGGTTTTTGCTGAGTTATGGAAGAAGGAGGTGTTCTTTTCTCCAGCTTGCATCCATAATTGTCTGCACTTGAGCCTCCAAGTCTCTTCCTCTTTTCTGTTGTTTCTGTAGATTTTCCATTGAACTTATTTTTCTCATGCTTGCTTTTCTATGGTGCTGTCACTACTTTCCAGTTTCTCTTGAATTTGATTTAGCTCATTTTTTAGATCCTCTTTCTCTTTGTGTGGTTCTTTATATCTTTTTTTTGCCCAATCTTTCAGGCTTACTTTTGTTGCTTTTATTTTTGTTTCCCATATGTAAGTGTGGGATCCACTGATGTTTTTCCCCATACCTTTTCCAACTCTTTTTGTGCTTCTTCAATGCTGCCCCAAAGCTGGTTATATCTGAAGGGCAATGGTCCGTAATTTTTAGCCATGCCCAGCTCCATCAAAACTAGTTTGTGGTCAGAAACTGCTGAGGGAATAATTTTGGAGGCCGCTCTACTGTAGTTGACTATCATCTTATCTCGGATAAGGATCCAATATAGCCTTTCCTTGATGTTTTCCCTGCCTATTCTTCTATTGTCCCAGGTGTATTTCCCATTTTTAGGGGGGATATAAAGAAGGTTACTTTGTTCCATTATCTCTTCTAGAGTTTCTCTTCTTGGATCCGACAAGAAATTCCCTCCTCTTTTTTCTTCAACTTTGAGTATTAGATTTAGATCTCCCCCAACAATAAGGTTGTCTTCACGGTCATCCCCAATGCTATATTTTAAGGTTTTCCAACATCTTTCCTCTTCCTTATAGTGGTTGGGGGAGTATATGTTGTAGATGCTGGCTTTCCCACTTAGTTTCAACATTCTCTAATTTAGTGTTTATCCAGTGTTTTTTTTTGTGTGTTGGTGCAATTTCCATTTCCATTTTTTCCATATAGTGCTTATCTCTCCTGAAGCTCCAGTAGCTGATATTGCTTGTCCTTCATAAATCCTAGATTTTACTATGATAGTATCAATTTCTTGATTGCTTAGCTTTGTCTCTTTAATTAAGAGGATGTTAGGTGGTTTTCACTTTTAATCAGGTATTTTAAAAAGTTAATTTTGGAGGGGTGACCCAACCCTCTACAATTCCAAGAGACAACTATCATTATTTACTATTATGGGCAGCTGTAGGACCCCTCCCTTTGTTTTCTTGTTGTACTTTTTCTTTATTCTTTGGTCCTTTTTCTAGAAAATTCTCCAGTCCCTGTTGTGTTCCTAATGAAATATCTTTGGCTGCTTCTTCATCTCTTATTATTTGTTTGATCTCCTTCCAACTTTTTTTATGTTCTTGGTGTTTTGAGGGGTTTCTTTTGTTTGGTTTCTTGTGAGGATTTGGTCCAGGTTTTGAGGGAGGGGCTTGTCCGCCTGATGAGGGGAACTAGGAGGGGAGGGGATGGGAGATGTGATGAGAATGGGAATAGGGGAGGAGGTGGAGATCAGATATGATGGAATGAGGGCATATGAGAGTATGTCAAAAGGGTTTTTCCCCAAGAGGGAGGTTGTTTGAGAAGGGAGGGAAGATCCCGACGGAGGAGGAGGATGAGGGCCTGAAGCGGGTTTTGAAGCTGTCTTTTTTTTTACTTTTTCCCATTTTGGATCTGAGGTTTCTTCTGTGTTTTTTTCAGGCTCCTCTATTTTTCTACATATATTGGCAAAATGACTGTATTCATGACATACCTTACATTTGAAGGGGATTTGCTCCTAGTCCGATTGTTGAATGTGGATCCAGTTGTCCACCTTGATTTTGACTGCTTCCGGGAGGCCCGTTCCTAAATCCACCTCAACACAGATTCTTGTGCATGCCTGCATGTTGTCTTTGAGTTCAAGAACCGAGTCATCGCTCCAACAGTGGAGAGGGAGGTGCGACAATCTAACCCATACTGGTACATCGTTGGGAACATCCAGTTCTAGATAAAAATCCAAAGTCCATCGGTTAAGGTACAAGCCCCTTGTGTCCATGAAGTAAGGCCCACTTTGGAATATGAGATCTCGATCACTTTTGGTCTCAAAATGAAAAGTGTAATATCCTCGGCCGCAAAATCTTATGGCGATTTTTCCTTGTGTAAACTGGATCCAGTTCCTCTCTACCCATTTCTGCACTGTTTTGGGTGAGGGCCATAGTCCTGTAAATTGACCCACTAGTCCTTTTTCCATCAGAGAGATCGTGGCTTTCCTTGGCACAAATGAAGGTAGAGATATTTCTGGAATGGATTCCAATTTTTTTACGAATTTTGTGGCTACTGGTCTGGTTGGTTGGGGTCCCAAAGAATTGATTAAAGAGGCGAAGGCAGATGATCTGGCTGTTGACTATTTGAATTTGTAGCTGTAGCTGATGGTGAAGGCGGCCTCAGATCCAACTCCGGGGTAGCCATGTGAGGCTACCTGAAGGTCGTTAGCAGGCTACGTTTGGCTCAACGTCGGCTAGGGCACGACACAACACATTTTTCCTCACTTTCAAGAGGATGAAAAATATCGATATATTTTTATTTATTTAACATACCTATTTATACCTCTTTTATATTTATTTATTTACCATACCTATTTTATAAATATGGTATTTGGCCCATAGGATTCACCTAAATAAAGCCTCTTTTTTTAGTTTTCGTAAATATAAAGAGGTTTATGGACTAAATATAAAAACAGGCTTTATTTATTTACCATACCTGTAGTTTATTTATATTGTTATTTATTTACCATATCTTTGGAGTAAGTATAAAAAGAGGTTTTATTTATTTACCATACCTCTTGTTTATTATATTTTAATTTATTTACATACCTCTTTTTTTAGTGTCCCTAAACCTCTTCATATTTTAAATTTATATTGTGTTTATACATAATAATAATTAGAATGATTTTTAGATAGGACCGACCTTAGATTAAAAATGTTAAATGTTAAACATTACATGTTAAATGTTTATGTTTTAGATTACATGTTTACTTGAGATCCACCCCATAAATGTTTATGTGCTTACTTGAGATCTACCCTCATCCTAGGCTCTAAAGCTCCTTTTGGTGCAATGAATGAATGAATGAATGAATTATATATATATGATCATCTACAACCTTATTTATCACAATAGGTCAACATGTTCCTTTGTGCAAATTGAACCTAGATGGAGGGAAGAACAAACCATGCTTGTTGGAACAGGGTCTCCTAACTGGTTGCGAAACTGGTCCATTTTGAATATTTTTGATTAGATTTAGTCTAGCGTAGGGGTTTTTGGGGGGGGGGGGGGTCAAAGCCCCGAACGCATTGTAATGGGTGAAAGGGTAAACTAGGGGTCCGAAAACCATGGTTTGCAGACCATAAGAAAGTCTAGGCTAGATTGTTATAAATAGAGGATAATTTTGTATTGTAAAGGACAAGAAATGATGAGCTATTGATGTGATTTGTGGTTTAAGATATCTGTTTGGGTTTGGGGAAAGGAATCTTGCTGGATGTGTGCGGACCCTGCTGCTGTGTGCACAGGTTGGGAAGGGAATTGTAAGGAAGAATTGATGAATTAATGAATAAGAAAGATTGATAGAGAACTGAATCTATGAGTAATCTTGTGCGAATTGTTGGTAATTGCTGTATTGTGCATTTCCTGTCTTTAAGCTTCGAAGATTTTTGGAAGTGTGTTTCTGGATATGGATCTATTCTGCTCTGTTATGTAATGCTGTGTTATTGTCATAAAAGCATATAACTATATATATAGCGCACGTGGATGCGAACAGAGACCTAATTAACCCTACGCAGAACAAGGTAATCTGGGAATTACAGGACCTAGCGCAGCTCTACTTGCCTTACCCATCCTTTCTTAGGGTGCGGAAACCTGGTTCTAGCACATACCCATACTACTTTGGGCGAGACTTTGACCTGCGCAAGCAGGTCACTGCCGAAAGGGCCAGTAGTATAGGGGTTTGTTGGCAAACCTTGCACACCAAACCTGGGTCAAAACCCCTCAAGCCAACAAATGGTTTCGTTGCCAGGATGCCAGAAGTCGAAGAAAGGGATTGGGTATTGACAAGCGAATAATGGAGAAGGGAGCCTACGATGGGCCCCTAGGAAACCATGGCGGTACACTTGAAGTTACCTACCTTCAAAGGCACGACCGATGAAGACATGGAGAGGTTTTGGTTTGTTGCAGAGTCAGTATGGGTTGCGCAGGGCGTAGCAAGTGATACTATGAAAAAAGCGTAGCTATCCTTAGCCTTTTATGGAAGAGATTTGGACTGGTATATGGGTACGTATCTCAAAATAGGGGCGCAACTATCCAGAACATTAAGGATGCCCTGAAACAATAGTTTTAGAAACCTAAATCCTACTCTCAGGTTATAGCAGAACTAAAAGATTTCAAGCAGGGAGGAACTGAGTCTGTATGGGAAGCAGATCAATGCCTAAAAAAGCTATCATATAAGGAGAATTTCAGTACGATGATAGACAACTTACGGAATGGTTCATCACCATGCTACTTCCTCACCTATGTGTACCGATGGGTCACCAGACGTTTGACTCACAAGAGAAAGCCTTGGAAGTTGCCATGAAATTAGAAGCTACGCCTATGAAGGATGTTGCGTTGGAGGTACAACAGATCCTGGTGCAACTTGGGGCTATGCACCAAGAAATTCAGAATATACAACAGGAGAAAAGAAGAAAGACTAGCACGGAACTAGATCACACGACAGACCACCTGCGAATACAAGAACATAGTCCAGGCCAACCGGGATTAGGGGCGCGTAGTCCGGAATAGCGGAGCTCATGAGGATCTACGTTCTAGTATGGAGAGGGATGCGCAGATAGGTTGTGTAATACCAACCGATGGCCCTATCCAGGCACCAACGTTTCCGAACCAAAGCGACGCTGGTGCCGGTTTTGTCGCTCAGTTGGCCATGAGGAGCAGGACTGCCGAATCCAGAATGAAGTAATAGACTGGGGAAAATCACCGGAAGACCCTACCTCACCAAAAATGCCCTCGGGCGGGGACGACTCTCCCTCTGGAAGAAGGGATGGGAGCCGAAGCGGAAGCACAGGTCGGGGTCAAGGCCAGTCGATCTACTATAACTATGGAGGCATAGGGTATTTTGCGAAGGATTTCGTGGACCCCTCACAACAGTCCTTCTGGTATTGTAGACAATTGGGCCATACGCTGGAAGATTGTCCAGCCCTGAAAGAAAAGATACAGAAAAAGAAACTCCCATCTACGCAGAAGGTGCGAAGGGTCCAGACCGAGCTAAGGGGTAAGGAATGAAAGGTAAATGTGGTAACGCGTAGTGGATTGGCGACTATGGGAGTTGAGGAGAAAGATGAAACATACGCACTAATCCGTAGGGCGGTTGGAAAACAAGAAGGACTGGACCTGGACAAAGCAAGGGAGACGTTTATGGAAGCTCGGAAGGACTTCCTAAAGACTAAAATTTC
Source organism: Pinus albicaulis (assembly GCA_034641835.2). NCBI lineage: Eukaryota > Viridiplantae > Streptophyta > Pinopsida > Pinales > Pinaceae > Pinus > Pinus albicaulis. The sequence continues at coordinate 1,446,796,472 of CM076572.1, read as the reverse complement.
GCCATCTACACACCCTAGGGATGTGTAGGTAGCTGAGGAGGTTAAACCATTCCTACCGGCATGCATGCGGCTACTGCACAACTCCTAGGCTATACAGAATCTATAGGCTTTACTAGAGAGCTGCGCAACACGCACTGTCCTGTCACCCAACATTAAGGATGTGCATCAGCTATACAAATATCAGAGATGCACTGGCAGGGAGATGTGGCTAAAAGTCTAGATCGACAGCTATGAGATGAATTAGGTTATCTTAGACCTCAAATTGAACGCTAATATACTACCTAAGCACACTTGGCAACGCGTGGGGGAACCCAAGTTGGAAATATCCACCATCCAACTACGAATGGAAAATCATCAAAAAATAGTACCTCTTGGGAGGCTCTTTGGGATCCTCGTGGATGTTACAGGGGTATGTGTCCAGGTTGACTTCGAAGTCATTCAAATCGCCGGGGATGCGGACCCCTACCCTGCACTACTAGGATTGGATTGGGCCATCGACCTAGGCGGTATCATTAACTTAAAAAAATGAAGCATGGTATTTGAAAATAATGGCACAAGGGTCATTGTGCCATTAGACCCTGCAGAAGGAAAAATTTATATGGAACCTATACCTAAGGAGGGAGATGTGGATTATATCTATAATTTGACAGCGCGAAATAAGGACAACCCAACCCAGGACGTAGTACTGTGCTATGAGGGGGATGTTGAGGATCCTAGTAAGGAGCTAGAAACTTGGCAGACCTGGTTAGGTGAAGCCTCCACGCTGCGTTGTCTTCGTATCATGATGGTCCCAGAGGAAAGGACTGGAGTTGAGCCAGGCCTGAGTAACTGCGGCGAACCCACCCCGGGAGAGGGTCAAGGTGACCCATGAATGTGCAATAGGTTCCCTACAACACCTGTAGGTCCAACAGGTAGCAACCCCATGCATCGGGCCACCTCTACGACGGTGACACAGCTAAGGGTCAGGCAGTATGTTCCGACAACAGCCCCCCTTGGGGCCTTAGTAGAACAAATAATAAAAATCTCTTGGTCTTGGGCCAAGAGCTACCTAGGAGGCAAGCCTGTGTTGGGGGAAGACAGGCAGCTGTCACAGCTAGGTAACCTTAGCGTGACAAGTATGCCAAGATCACTGGGGACATGACAACTAGCTGTTGGAACTGTACCTACCGGTAAAAAGCAGAAGTTACCATTGAGAGAAGCGGCTTCTGAGCCTTTGGCAGGACGAGTTATGGGAATTTTTTACCGTTCCTTGGGAAACCCTCCTCGAGTAAAATATCCCTCTCCATCATACGATTGGAAGTGCTTAAAAGGGGGTAGGATAGTCCAGTTAGCAGTATTGTCTCATTTACACAACTGGCCTGCCTCAAGCATCTGGTGGAAGCAATTGAGCAGCAAAATTTTTCATAACCGTAGTATCCCTCTCATGTCTGGTCAACCTCCCCCGTCGGATAGTAGTTGCCTAGAGTTAGGATTCATTTTTCGCGCAAGGATGTCGACTACTACCCTTGCCGAAACCTCTACCCTGACCGAGCCTGATGTTGAAGAAGTCCTGGAGGATGAGCCTGAGTTAGAAGAATCCCCCCCGCGATGGTCACAAGGAAAGGCAAGGAGAAAGCACAAAGCTCGGGGAAAACCCCACAAGTGGCAAGAATGCCTCAAAGCTCCCCAAGACGTGCCAGGCCCCCACCCTCAGAACAATATGACCATGAGGGTGCTCTGCTGGCTAACCCGATAAATTGGTTACCTCCCTTCATTTGGCCACGAAGGTCGTCTACACGAACGTCGAAAAACTTGGATGGCTTGATCACCTACCTGCAAACCCCGCTGACCCCAGGAGAGGTCCCCATCATCAGTGATCCTTGTGGACGCCTCCATGAGGTCAAGTTCGATGATCACGATCTGGCAGATCATGACACCCTCCCAAAATTGGCCCCTGCATTATATTTTGATACAATCCATGAGGATGATGGAATCACGGTAGTACCTCAGTGTTGGGTATGTGGCTTGGCAGGATCTGGACTCCTGATCTGCTCTGAATGCCCCACTTTGGCCATTACAACGTCACAGATTGGTTGGCTCGCCAGTTACTTGCCCTCATTAACAATGGCTGCTTATGGATTCGTGAGAGGATCCCTATTGACACTGCGTTGATCCACAAGATTACAGGCCTCCCGATGCAAGGGTCACACCCGCTAGCGCAGGTCGGAAAGAAGTACGAAGCCGCTACCACTGCATTTTTCCTGGAGACCTATGCAGTACAACGAAATTAGCGAGGGTTTGTGATCCAAACCATCAACAATCCTTCTATGCAGATGGGTACTCGACTTTTAGCCTGCAAACTAATGAGGAGGTGTCAGGTTGCGACTGTCCCCACCTATGTAATCCAAATAGCTGGAAAATGCACGAAGGGTGTTTTTTTCAATTGGGCTCAATACTTGTGCGATGAATTTCTAACTAATGTCCGCGAATCTCAGGAGCATGTGATGTATTTCTTCTATTCGTGGTTATTATTCCTAATAGCACTAGTCGCCTAGGAAAAACCAAAGGAGTCGGTCATCCCAGAGCTCCCTGATGGGATGTGTGAAAGCGCTCGGTATGCTCACTTGTGGGACTCAAAGGATAAGCAGCGCATCGAGGATAAAAAGGTCTTTTAGGTCCTCTTCCAGAGCAGTGTCGCTACTGCCATAAACTCCCAACCTCGGTTATCCCCCACCATATATGACAAATACAAGCATGTTGCCGCATTCCAAATTACCATGCACCATGTCCGGATTCGCAGCCTTGCCAATAAGACATGGAAAAAATTCCCTTATATGGTAGCCGATGAAGAAATTGACCTACTGATCTCACTGTGGCCCCCTGCCTGGAAAAAAGGCCTCACTAACACTCTTGGGGAAAACGCAGAGCCCCACCATCTAGCATCAGTTACAGTCGAGCCCAGAGGTAACCCATCGCAGCAAATTAATACAGATATGGCCTAGGTAGGCTCCGACACAGCTACCACCCCTCCCCCAGGCACTAAAAGGACAGGGGAATCGACATCAAGACCAAGAAAGAAACAACACGGCCACCACGCGCACTACAATGCGACAGTTACATTAACGGACGGTGACCTGGAGCAGATCGCAGACATGGTCAACATGGATATGGGGGATAAGTGGGCACTTATCGCGGCCCAGTGGAAGGTAGGGGTTGACTCTCTTCAGGCCGACCTCCGCGCTCTCTAGATCAAAATGGATCACCCCCCAACCAGCGGAGGCCAGGCACAACTCCTGTCAGTCGACAGCAGTTCGGCTCCACTCGGGGAGGCCAGTCCTCTCTAGGGTATCCCTGACACTGCCTTGGTTGGAAAACAACCCCCGGTAGCCACAAGAATTTAGCTGGACTTGGCTAAGCTGCTCCACGCATCCTTAGAAAAACTCAATCACGCTATCTTCCGGGAGATTAGTCACCACACTTAGTACGCAACCCAACAACTTAATACAACTGAGCACACCATTGCGCAACAGGCTGATGAATTAATTCAAGCCATGTTACAACATGCGGAGCTTGAGATTGTGATACACCAGCTCTGCACGGAAGTCATAGAAGAAATCCTAGCTGAGGATACATCTCGGGATAAGGTGGAATAATTGGTTGCTGCTGTCAAAGCCTCTTGGCTAGAAATACACATCTTCAGGACACAACTGGAATAACAAATTTCAGACTTATAGGCCAGACTACAGCCTGGCACACCCCCAGAAGTCCGTGCCCAGCGTACCGCCCTAATCACAGACGTAAAAACTTCAATTTTAGGGCAAATTACTCAAAGTGCCAAGCTGCTGGAGTCATCCATACAGATCTGGACTCGGGTCCAGCACGATCTAGTCCTCTAACAAATCAATCAAGACTTACAAAAAGAAGAAGAAGTTGTTGAACATATCAATGCTACGCTGCCTACCTTGGTGCCTGCCCAGCGCTTGGCACGAATAAAAACCAACAATGACCTCCAGGATGAGATTGAGAAACTCCAGCATAAATAACACATCATGGTCGAATGTCTAAAGCCCTGGACTGCCTCAGACCTCTGATTATCACAAGACATTGATGGCGCAACCGAGCGACTTAATAAAATTCTTGAAAGCGTTACCACGACCGCTGAAGATCTGCCCTCCCAGAAGCTGGTCGATCTTGTGCAGAATGCTGTTGTCCACAGTCAGGATGTACTCCCTCAAATCAGTAGTTCTCTGGATATCTTGCGTGACAAAATCGAGGCCGCACCACCACAGTGACTCGGGATGAGTCACAAGATTGTGTTGGGGGATTGTTGGAACATGGTCTCCTAACAAGCTGCGAAACTAGTCCATTTTGAATATTTTTTATTAGATTTAGTCTAGATCAGGGTTTTGGGGCGAGTCAAAGCCCCGAACGCATTGTAATGGGTGAAAGGGTAAACTAGGGGTTCAAAAACCATGGTTTGCAGACCATAGGAAAGTATAGGCTATATTGTTATAAATAGTTGAGAATTTTGTATTGTAAAGGACAAGAAATTATGAGCTATTGATGTGATTTGTGGTTTAAGCTATCTGTTTGGGTTTTGGGGAAAGGACTCTTGTTGGCTGTGTGCGCGGAGATCCAAGTCCAGCTGTGTGCGGACCCTGCTGCTGTGTGCACAGGTTGGGAAGGGAATTGTAAGGAAGAATTGATGAATGAATGAATAAGAAAGATTGATAGAGAACTGAATCTGTGAGTAATCTTGTGCGAATTGTTGGTAATTTCTGTATTGTGCATTTCCTGTCTTTAAGCTGCGAAGATATTTGTAAGTGTGTTTCTAGATCTGGATCTATATAACTCTGTTATGTAATGCTATGTTATTTTCCAAGAAGCATATAACTATAGATCTATCGCACGTAGATGCGGACAGAGACTTAATTAACCCTACGCATAACAAGGTAATCTGGGAATTACAGGATCTAGCACGGCTCTACGTACCTTACCCATCCTTTCTCGGGGTGCGGAAACCTGGTTCCAGCACCCACCCATACTACTTTGGGTGAGACTTTGACCTGCGCAAGCAAGTCACTGCCGAAAGGGCCAGTAGTATAGGGGTTTGTTGGAAAACCTTGCACACCGAACCTAGGTCAGGACCCCTCAAGCCAACACAATCCCCGATAATTTCTTATGTCCCTAATTCTATTGTTAAAGACGTGCTGGTTCAAAGTGATGTTGAAGGAAAAAGAGGAAAAAGAGGAAAATGGATAGCGAAAATCCAGGAGTATGATTTGGAAATTAAACCCACCAAGTTAGTCAAGGGACAGGGTTTAGAAAAGTTGTTGACACAAAAAAAAAAAAAAATCAAGCATTGGGAATTAATCTATTGGCACTAGTGGATGGAGTTGTCAATGAAGAAGGTCAGAGTAAGTCCAAAATAGGTATTCAATACAATTTTTTGTGTTTAGATTGGTATAAAGATATTGTTCATTACCTGTGTTTCTTGTCTTGTCCAACCCCACTAAATAGAACAAAATACAGAGCTCTCAAGCTCAAATCTCAGCCATAGGTTATAGTGGAAGCAAAGCTATACTGGAAAGATCCTACTGGTATTTTGTTGTTGTGTTTAACCAAAGGTGAGTCCATTGAAGTTATCAAGGAATATCATGAAATTCTGTGTGGAGGAAATTATAGTTGGAAAGTCACAGCCCATAAAATCCTCAAGTCAGGTTTCTATTGGCCCACCCTATTTGAAGATGTATATAGATTGGTCAAAAGTTGTTAGAAATGTCAGTTTTTTTCTGAGAACTAAAAACTTTCTCCATTACCTCTTATCCCTGTATTTATATAAGAGCCCTTTAGGCAGTGGGGACTAGATTTTATTGGGGAGATCAATCCACCATCAAGTGGACAGTTTAAGTGGATTCTAACTGCCACTGATTACTTCATGAAGTGGGTCGAAGTAACACCTACCAAAAAGGAAAATGATCAAGTGGTGATGAAGTTTATGGAGGAGAACATTTTCAGCAAATTCGGATGTCCAGTCAAGATTGTAACTGATAATGCTCAGGTGTTTAATTATGCTCAATTCATTAATTTCTATCAAACATATAATGTAATTTTATCGCATTCCACAGCATATCATCCACAAGGGAATGGATTGGCAGAATCTTCAAACAAGACCTTGGTTAAGATTTTGAAGAAGACAATCAATGAGAATCAGAAGGACTAGGATTCAAAGTTGAAGTTTTCTCTTTGGGCAGTTCGAGTAACTACCAAGAGGTCTACTGGAAAGTCTCCTTATGAGTTGGTTTGTAGAACTCAGACACTATTTCCTACTCAGTTGGCCAAACCAGTGATTTATTTTCTTCAAGAAGCTCGAGAAGAACCTAATTCTCTGGTGAGAAGATTGAACAAAGTAATTGAGTCTAGTGAAGATAGAAATAAATTCAGAGATAACTTGATTTCTTATCAAGCAAAGATGAAGTATATATTTGACAGAAAAGCAAAAGAAATCCTCTTCCAAGTAGGAAAGTTAGTATTAATATGGGACACCAGAAGAGAAGATAAAGGGAAGCATGGAAATTTTGACCCTCTTTGGTATGGTCCATACAGAATTACCAAAGCTAGGTCAAACAACACTTTCATCCTAGAAGATATAGATGGAAAGGCCTTACAACTGCCTGTGAATGGACAGTACTTGAAGCATTATTTCCAACACTAGAATCCAACATTTCATCATTGTAAATACTAGATTTTCCATTGTTTATATGTCACCAAACAGTATTTGACTCCATGCCTGAGGTGAAGTAATTAATCTACGGTTCTTAGTGTTTCGTGGCAAAAAACACTATCTCCAGGTGGAGCTATATGTTGTGGCTTATTTTCATTTTCGTTTATTTTATTTTTCAAAATACAAAAAAAAACATATATTTAGAAAATAAGACAAAATGTGATTTTCCATATGCCGAAAAATAATTTTATTTTCATATGTCGGTTGATTAATTTGTTGTCCAAACGTGTGAAGGCGGGACCGACTATTGGATTAACGCCCGTGCTAATCATCGGGCGAGATTTGAAGAAATGAAGGTTAATCTCGGATCAGCGGAAACCTGCAAGCACAAACAGCTCGCAGGTTATCAAAGTTTATGCCTTCGTAGTTGACTCCGCCAAAGTTTGTTGACCACATATCTACGGCTCACGATGACTGTGGGAGCAAACCCCTGATGGATGTGTCATACCCCAGATCACCCCCACAGTGACTTAAGCAGACCACAACGCAGACAGCACATGCTACTAGCTAGGAGACAACTCATCTGTCACATCATATTTCTGTTACCCATCCAGTCAAGTATTGAATTAGCATTGATGATTCAAAATTCCGTGCCATCTATATAAGGTGTTGAAGTTCTTATTTTCACCTTATTGATTTTCATTCCCAATTTTCCAAGAAGTTATCATTTACTTACATTTGCAGTTAATTATTCGCCACCTTGAACTAATTCATGGCTAAACAGTCGTCTTTGTCTGCCTCTTCTAGCCATATCCCTCTCCTGGATAATGAGCAAGAGGTTAGGGATACTAGGTTCATCGTTGAACATTTACCCTTCTACCAGCAAGTCTTTCTGAATGATAAAAGTTCCCCCATTTATTCAGCCATGGTCAGGTCTAGTGTTTTGCTTGCATGTGTTCGTAGAACTTATCTTTTTCTCGAATTTGTGAATTGGTTAGTGTCTTCATTGTATCCCAGAAAATTTTTTGTGATGAATTATTTAGGGGAGAATGTTCTTCAAGTCATGGCTCAACTAATCCGTCAAGCCCTTTTTTATTTAGAGTCGAAATATTGTGTCCAGTTCACTAAAGAATCATTAGCATCATTTTATGAAAATATTGCAGGACAGGAGTTTACACATGTTAGTTTCTTTTTGAAGCCGGAAGAAAAAAGTTTTGAGGAAGATGATAAAGAGTTCCCATTGGATATTTTCAATGTAGAATTCAAGACAGTACTACAATTTATGTCAAAGATGCTTGGAAAGGAGGATGCCGCTCAAATTGACAAGTTGGTGCTTGGGTTATTTTCCTTGATGATGAAGCCTAATGTGGTGTTTGATATTCCCTCCTACTAGCAAGAGAACGTTAACACTCATCTTATGAGCTTTTCCCTTGCCGGGTCTTTCATAAATTAGATTATATGGAGCTGGGATTGAACCTTATAGATTACCAATCTTTTTCCCCATGAGATTGTTTGTCCTGGAATTTATTAACAGAGTCTGAATGTAGGTCAAACACATTTTTCTCCAAGGAAGAAAGGCCATTTATTTAATTTTCCTATGTCTGTGGGACCATTCATAGTGAATATGAGGCAAGCAGCAAATGAAGCTAACAAGACATTAGAAAACATGCACTTGTTGCTAGGTGAGAAATGGGCTTATGATCCACACAAGGTAATCTCTAATACAAGAGTTGAAAATGGTTATTCTTATTTTGTTCATGACAGTAGGCATGAAGTAGAAAAGTTACCTAACAAAGGTTTTGCAGACTCTAATAGTACCATCATTCAAACTCCAATCATTTCTAAAAGATTAAGCAAAAGAAGCAAAGAGAAAGTTTTTTATGCTGAATATGAAGAACAAAGAGCTAGGTAGATTGAAGAAATACCAAGCACCCAGCGTGGTTTCCTTATTCAATCAGGAGATGCTCAGAATGCACCAGCTTCACCGTCAAGACATGGATGTTTTCAGGATCAAGTAACTTTGATCAAGCAAGTTTTTTCTCAAATTGCATAAAAGAATCAGAAGATTAAATCTAGTACGGAGGCTCAAGATGAGTATCAGATTACTCCTGACCAAACCATATTGTTGACTTCTATGGACTTAGAAAGGGGCCAATTGAAGATTACTTTCTCTCACCCGTCTGAAATGACTGTATGGTCATCCAATAGTTTAAAATTGTTAATTTAACTATTGATGTTAAGAATATCTCTTTACTTGAAAAAGTTAATTTACATATGTAGAGAGGTCAATTTATTGTTAATGACCTAACTAAAACAAGTGCAGCTGCTCATAAGGCAGAAAATATGTTAGGAAAAGTGATCAAACAAATAAAATTGGAAAATTCTAATTCCAGGGCTCTTTCAACTTAGAATGAAGAGTTGAAGAATGTAATTGTAAAAATTGGAGTGGACCCCAATGATAAATCAGTTGTACATAACTTATTACAAAGTGTTGAGTCAGAAATCAATGTATTGAAAAAGAAGTTAAAGTTGCTTACTGGAGAGCATCCAATGGCAGTAGAGGTAGTAGAGGTTGAGAATGAAAAGGAAAGTATTTTACATCGGTTGTTTCAGAAAGAGGAAGAGATTTCTAAATTGAAAGATACAGTACTTAACTTGCAAAGTCAAATTGAATCTCATTATTGCACCATAGTCATGTCATCTGAAACTGATGATCTAGCAGCAAGATTTTCCTAGTTGAGCACAGTTTTAAAGATGGAAGAAATTGATCTTAAGAAGACTCAGAGTGACCTTGACACAGCGATGAAGATAACACATGCCAAAGAAGGAGAAGTCAATAAGTATAAATCAGATTGCCAGATAGCTTATGATGAAATCAAGAATCTTAAATAAAAATTGAAAGGAAACATAAATTTGATTCAATCGAAAGATATTGTGTGGAATGAAATCATTGAAGTCATGAAAACAGCTTGGGAGTCCTTGATTATAGTGTTAGAGGAAAAAATCATAGTCAAAGATTTACAGGAACTTGTTCTGGCTAACAAACAAAAGATTCTTAACAGAGATTTATGGGAAAATAAATTCATTGATTTTATCAATTCCAAGACAGATCAGGAGCTGGAGGAAAATGAAATCAAACATAGAACATTGTGTGTTCTAGAGATAAATAAGTTGATTGTGAAAAACGCTTGCAGGAAGTCGGCGGAGAAAAAATTGACAGAAATCAAACAGGCTATAAACAGTTTTGATAATATATTCAACAAAAGGACTAGGGTCGGGTTGCCATCATGCTGTGATCTGAAAGGAAAAATTTTATCTTGGGATTCATATGAGCCTCTATTAGTGATAGCAAAGAGAAAGATTGATAATACCCATGAGAAAACTGTTATCTTGAAAGGAGCTACAGTTCTCAAATTCTTACAGAGGCATTTTCAATTATTATGGATGGTAAATACTTTGTTCACAGAAAGGCCCACTTTCAACAAAATCACTTCTTTCATATTAGAATATCACAAGTTGGTGAATTCTCCTAAATCCAACATTGAAATTTGGAAAAAGTGCATATCATGGATGAATGATTCATTGAGTGACACCTCAGCACCTCAGAAGGACACATCATCAAATCAGGGAAATGCAATGACGGCCAATAAGATCCAGATCTAGAAAATAGACTGATGTTTTTAGTTTTATTTATATTTTTTTAAGAGATCGATCGCAATGTAATAGGTAGTTTTCACAGTTCTAGGTATTTTGAGTAGTCACAAGAACTTCCAGCAGTTACAAACTGCTTTTGTATGTATTTAAACAAATGAGAAAGAAAGAGGAGGGTTCTGAGTTTTGGACCTCTGGATGACTGCAAATTTTGTACTTAATTTTCTGAGAAATTAATGAAAGAAGATCAAGTTTCCTACATCTGTTGATGGTGATTTGTCTTTCCAATTTCATTCTGTGTTTATTCTTCTTTGAATGAAGTGAAGTAAAGCAGTTGTTGGTGTAAGGTCCCACCTTACCTACCATAATTATTATAGATAAATATTATATTGAACCAAAATGTGATTAATTTTTTTTTTTTGGAGGACATAAAAGTTATTGGTGTCCTTTACACTACACCTTAAATTCTACTAACTTATCCTCATAGCTACAAGGTTCAAGTTTTATCAAGATCCAAAACATAAAACCATAATACTTGCTTATCAAGACTAAAATCACCTTTAAAATATAAAGTATTTAGTGGGATGACTAAATGTCAACTTTTATGAACCATAATTTACAATAAGCTAATTGTTAATTCTGTTGTAATTAAATGTGTTCAAGAGTGACTAATTTGATTTTGTTCTAAATAACATGCTTATAAATTATTTTCCTAAAAGGATAATTAAAAATATATAGGGTTTGTATCCAATAATTAGGAATTCATATGTGAGCTAATATTACAACAAATTACTTACCCCAATTGTGACTTTTCAGCAAGAACCTTCAACTCAATGGATTTATTACGCTAGAAACACCTTGGTTGCAAATCCTAAATTAACTTGAGCCTTTTTAATGGACATTTCATAAACATAATTAGATGCAACCATTGAAACATTATGACAAACAATTTACTGTTGGAAATACTGAGAGGAGGGTGAATCAGTGTTTCTTTACAATTGGTATCAGAGCCAATACCTTCACTCAAAGCCTAACAGCTTGAAGGTTGATCATTAGAACACAAATGGCAAAGCCAAGGAAGAAAGTCTCAAATCCTCCTAAAGATGTGTCTTCCTCAAACATTGAAATTGAAGTAAATAAATTTGCAAAGATCCATTGTTCAATGGAAATTTTGATATATGGGTGGAAATAATGAGGAATTTCTTAAAGACTCAGGGAATTGAAGTTTGGAAATCAGTGATTACTAATGACACGATGGGTAAAGAATCCAAGGAGTACAATACAAAAGCAATGAATACAATTTATAAAGGGTTACCAAATTCTGTGAAGGCCAATTTTGAAAAATGTTCGTCAGCAAAAGTCATATGGGACAAAATTCATGATCTTCACTCAAAAGGAGTGTTGACAATGATCTCTAGTCAAGAAGATGATGGAAACCAAGAAAGAATTCCAGAATCCATCAAGGAAGCTAAAGATAAGAGAGATGACAACAAGGCTAAAGAAGACGTAGAAGAAAAAGAGAACAAAGAAGACTTTGAAGAAGATCTCCTGAATAAACTTATGGCTTCCATGGAAGAGATTAATGGTTTGAAAAAGGAAAATGAGGAACTTAAGAAGAAAGCGCAAGATGGTAACCAAGACAAGATAAGGAAGGAAGTTTACTTTGTTAAGCTTCAAGTACAAGAAAGAGATGAGGAGCTCGCCAAACTTAAAGAGGAATTTCATCAAAAAAAAAAAAAAACATCATGAAGAAGTCATATCTATGACAAATCAATTGGATAAGGCAAAGAAAAGGGAAGAAACTTTGTCAAGCCCACCTTGAACAAAGACTTAAGAGCTTGAACAATCTTGAAGCAAAGATTGGTCAATACAAGGAAGAGGTCTCTTCTCTTAGATCTCAACTAGAAGAAGCAAGGAAACAAGCACAAGGAGCCAAGAAGGTGATGGAAAATTTGGCATTCATAGAAAGACAAGTTAATGAAATAGAAAAGGAGAGAAACACCATGATATTCCAACAAGAATAAAAGGATGAAGAAATTTTGAAACTAAAATCAGACATCAATCTTCTCAAGGCCGAAACATGTGAAGCTACAAGAATAAAAGAAGAAATGGAGAGTAGTCTAGAAAAGGAGAATGAAGAAGTATTCATAATGAAATCAAGTATCATCTCCCTTAAAATCGAAGCACATGAAGCAACAAGGATGATGGAAGAAATGAAGAAGCAACTAGTTATGAAAGATGAAGATTGTGAAAAGTTGAAAGGAGAAATTGTCTTTCTTAAAAAGGAAGTTGACTTGCTGAATAAGAACTTGAAAAGCTATCAAACCCTAGATGACATCCTAAGTCATCAAAGGTATCCTCTTGATAAATCAGGTCTTGGCTATGCAGGTGAGTACTCAAGCAAGAATGATAATGCTTCAAACAACAAAGATGTGAGAAACCTAGAAAGAAATGTTGATGTTCCCAGTTCCAACAAAGGCAAGGAGAAGAATCAAGACAACAACGGAAGAAATTCTACTCCAAGGAGACTTGAAGATGGTGTCAAGAATACAAAAGGCAATGAATATCATCAAATAATCCCAAGGCAAAAAGACTTTAGAAGTACATCAAGGAAAACTCCATCTCCGAGGTACCAAAGTATATTTCTTGGATATTGCTATTCTTGTACAAACTTTGGGAACATGGAAAAATACTGTAGGGCATATCACAAAGACAAATATAATGGTCCCCGTCAATATCCTAGATGCAATTTTTCAAGAAGAAGTCATGATTTCTTATTCATGTACAAGATAGAGTGCTTCAATTGCCAAAACATTGGACATATGGCACATGATTGTAACTTGACTTGGGCCCCTTTACAAGCTAGAGCCATGCCAAAAAATAAAGTTACACAAGTATGGAGAAGGAAACAAATTGAATCTGGAAGTCTCTTGAACACTCCATCCAACAACCCAAGTTGTTGATTTGATGATGACATCCTTGGCAGATATGATATTCCAAGTTTTGATGATGAGACTCTACCAAAAAGGAGACCACACATACTGTTAGGGGGAGCTTAACCATTCTTGCAGATGTTATCCATGAAGAAATCCTTGATGAGTCACACATGGAAAATCTTGACAAATCATATCTTGGGAGTAACTCCATTGAATAAAATCATGAAATTGTAAATATTTCTTCTGCTTAATAACTAGGAAACAATCTTTCTTTCTTGAGCAAAAGGAAGAGCTAGAGGATTTTATGCAGGCAGGAGGACTTGGTCCATCCATTGAAGAAATGTATACACATCTATCATGGACCTCATTGACAGAAGGAAGGGCACCATGATAGGGGGAGTAACATGCCTATGAAGAACTACTATTGATGAAGAAAAGAAGCAACTTGACAAGGGGAGTACTTGAGCACCCTATTTGCCATTGATGTCAAAGGGGGAGAGAATATTTGAAGGGAAATAATATTTCCATCAATGACAAATGGGGAGATTGTTAATCAAGGTTGTCATTGATGTCAATATGGCATTAATCGAGATGACAAATATTATTGTGATGTCAATACCTCGTGCAATCCCTAGGTGCTAAGGATGCTATTAATGAAGATACTAAGAGCACATGCCACTAATAAAGATGTCATTCCTCTTAGGAAAAAGTCTTGTCCTAAATACCTTATGATCATAATGCCCTAAATATTGATGTAAATCCTAGGTGCCTATCATATGTCTATGACGACACAAATAACTACACGATACTTGATGACATATGATGACATAGTTGGAAATCATGATAACACATTTAATGATATGGATGATGGTTGGAAGACTACTTTGAAGGCCTTCTGGAAAAGCCCTTAATTCTGTCCCTATATCCTTATCCATAAAGTCTAATCAAGGACTGCACAAAAACAAATTCCAAAATAGTCATCTCATGGTCTGAACTAAAACTTTCAAGAACAATGACAAAGATAAATAAATTTCTTGATGGGAAGATGGCCTCAACTAAGGATGAAATTGACACCAGCTTGTAGAGAATATTTTTCCCTATCTAACGAGCTATTATATGCCTCCTAACTCCTTCCATATTATGAGAAATTGAATTTATAAGTTAAACAATTTATTATTTTTGCCTAGCCGACTTTAGCTGACTTGTGTAGGCCCATACTCCTTCACCCAACAGACGTGTCTATTCGTCATAGGTCAAAACCAATATATATAGACGTCTAAAACACTTCATTTGATCAACAATTTCAGTGAAGATTATTTCAAGAATACAGTCAAGAAGACAAACACCAAGGAGGCCGAGGAGGACATATTGGTTGGGTTAATTCTGCTATTAGGTTATCATTCAAGCATGGTATAGCTTTGGGGAAGTGCGGATCTCAAATATCCCTGTAGACTTTACCTGTGGGAAGTGCTCAAACCTGTGAGCAGTAAGGAACAGTACTTAGACTTCGGACCTCCAGCAAAAGGCTTATTCCTTGGACATGAAATCTACCACAGACCTGTAATTATAGTGCTATATGGCTATATGTGCTAGGGCTCGGTACTGGAATTACACATTGAACCTATGACTGTATTAGACTTGAACCTGAGCAATAAATAAACTCAGACGTGTCGTGAAGAGACATTTGGACTGATCTCGTGTAGACTTCAGACCTATTGCTGCTACACCCAAATTGCAGACCTTTGTATTTTCAGACCTGTGTGAAGACTCCAAAAAACTAAATTGTGATCTATTCATCTCGAATCTGTGGCATACTCCTGTAAGTTAGTGTGAAAGTGGACATTCTGAGGCAGAATAAAGGGCATATTTGTCCCTTATAGGAATTGTGTTTCTATGTGGGATGCAAGACCAAGAACATCATTGAAGCTTGTTGAATTGTATTACAGTGAATCCATTGTGTAGTTTTGGTTAGTAAAATGGAAGCAATATATTAAAGGTTGAAAGCAAATTATTTAAATTTATTTTTGAAGACCAAGAATTGAGAAGAAGCAGCCTCTGAAGATTTTATGTACAACCTTCTTAATGCAGGGTTGAAGCCTTTTTAAAGGAGATCTAGGATCAGGTCTTGAAGTAAAATTAGAGCAGCCTTGTTAAAATCTTTATTGAGGCATCCCTGGTGTACAAATTTATTAAAGAACCCTTGTAGTAGCAGTCTTGGATCAGCATGTTGAAGACATCATGAAGACATCATTGTGAAGCAGTTGTTGAGCCCTTGCAGAGAAGTTGACTTGGAGGCATTTTTGGAGGACATGATGTATTGTTGAAAAACCATCATGAGGTAACCTTGGAGAATTCGCTTGGGTACAATGAAGAGTACTGGTGACACCTTCTAAGAAGAAAAGGTTGTCATTGATGATGTGACGTGGATACCAAGTGTGACTGGGCTCGTTGAAGAATACTTTGGGAGCCGTGAAGAATAACCAAACATATTTTGATGAATTGAAGTTGAGGGTTGGAGCCTCATATAGACAAGGTCGATGCCTTGAAATATATGGTTGGAGCCCTAGAGGATTGGAGTCCTCAAGAAACCAGGTCAGAGCCTGTACCAGAGATATGGTTGGATCCCTAGAGGTTGGTGCCTCAAATTGACAAGGTTGGAGCCTTGGAAAGACCAAGTCGGTGCTTGGCACAATACAGGTTGGAGCCTAGAAGATTGGAGTCTTCATCTAGGGTTGGTGTCTTCTTTGAATGAAGTGAAGTAAAGTAGTTTCTGGTGTAAGGTCCCACCTTACCTACCATAATTATTATAGAGAAATAGTATATTGAATCAAAATGCGATAATTTTTTTTTTTGTATGACATAAAAGTTATTGGTGTCCTTTACACTACACCCTAAATTCTAATAACTTATCCTCAAAGCTACAAGGTTCAAGGTTTATCAAGATCCAAAACATAAAAACATAATACTTGCTTATCAAGCTAAAATCGCCTTTAAAATATAAAGTATTTAGTGGGATGACTAAATGTCAACTTTTTTGAACCACAATTTACAATAAGCTAATTGTTAATTCTGTTGTAATTAAATGTGTTCAAGAGTGACTAATTTGATTTTGTTCTAAATAACATGCTTATAAATTATTTGCTTAAAAGGATAATTAAAAATATATAGGGTTTGTATCCAATAATTAGGAATTCATATGTGAGCTAATATTACAACAAATTACTTACCCCATTTGTGACTTTTCAACAGAAACCTTTAACTCAATGGAGTTATTACGCTAGAAACACCTTGGTTGCAAATCCTAAATTAACTTAAGCCTTTTTTATGGACAGTTCATAAACGTAATTAGATGCAACCATTGAAACATTATGACAAACAATTTACAAGCATGTAATGTACAGCCATTGAGACATTTTTTCAAACACTCACAGCCATTATCTCTTTAAGGTGTTTTCACAATAATTAGCTAACATGAATCCAAAATTACATGACTTAATTTTTTGTGAGTAAAGTGAATAATTGAACTTAATATATAAGTAGACTATCAGCCATATTCATTGTTGAACCTATGCCACTAAATGAATATAAATATTTAGGAATTTTGCACATAACTCACAACGTTGTAAGGTATAGTCGTTGGGGAATTTTGACAAACAGTTGGCAGTCATAAAACAAGTTGCCATAAAGTTATTTAAAGTTTCAAAGTTTTAACCATTTTAGACTTTAAACACAATTTCCAAGTGGTTAGAATATACTAGATTCATCAGTATAAATTATCAAGTAAATCCAATATTAAAAGAATGAAACAGCAAAACAAAACAACAAGCGGTTACTACATGCAACAACAAATCTGCAAAACAGAGCATATTTGGGAATCAAATTCTAAAAACTTGATTTTCGAAATCAAAGTCGAGGTGAAATGGTCTATTGGTGCATATGCCACCTGAATTTGAGTTGAATCGCAACAAGGATTACCAGAAATGCGATTCTTCAAAACAACAACAAAAAACAAAAAAAAAAACTACAATATCATTTATGACTTTTGTCAAACACATAGTATGAAAACTTATCTAGAGTTGTACAAAGAGGAGAAAATCATAATTTAAGCCATTAAAATGTTTTCATCTAATTCATGGTAGCCTACATGCTTCATCCATTAGGACTTGTTGTCAATCGATTCAACACTATACAAGAAAATACTTCTACAACCATTACAAAAAATTTTCACATTTGGTGTGCAACACTTCATATACATGTAAGTTTCAGAAAACAACCAAACAAGCAAAAACTATGAAATAAACTACAAAAATACATAATATAATTTGATCCACATACCTAACAGTGAATTTTTACAACTCAAAACGGATGGACATATGGTCCAACTCAAATAAGAGTATGCTCCAATGCCAATATCCTTACCAACTCATCATGAACCACCCGGTTTTCCTCCCAACCATATCCAGGAAGAACTTATCCCCCTGGAACCCCCGAGCTGCAAAAGCTCACAAGCAGTACCAAAATACAACAGTAGAGAGAGATGCAAGGCAAACTAAGGAATATATTTTTCACTTCCTCTAAATACCATTCATGTTCAACCTCAATAGATACTTAGTAGATTAGTAAAGATTTCAAATTTGTTTTGGAAGCAATTGGATACTCTCCATATCTCTCCCTCTCACAATCTTCCTCAAGTCTCTTCCACTCTTGGCATCACCCTCCTCTCCCAAGTGAGAATACATTAGACTCATATATAGGGGGAGCAACAAATTCTTGTCATAAAGGAGGAGTAATATGCATGCATTGTATTCCATTTAGAGGAGTGTCAATTATTCCATTAAGGAGAGGTATGAATGCCTTATTTAAGGAGAGTGTAACATATGCATTAAAGAGAGTGTAAGAGGAATGTTTTATGACATATATTTAATGAGTGTAAGAGGAATATGTCATTCTTTGATGAGTGCATAAAAGAGAGTGTAATGTAATATTTAAAATAGAGAGAGTTACATAGATCCATGAGACTCATGAAGGAGAGAAGTGTGAAGTGATTGAATAGATGAAATTAATTTGAAATTCCCCTTTAATAAAATATCAGTGTCATAAAAGATAATGATAATATTAATAATATTGAGGATTAAGTCAATATTTAACTATTAGGATTGATTAATGATAAGTTAATTGAATTTCCTTCAACTATGCTTGATTACCAATTTATGCAAGGAGATTTACTATTTTTGGAAAGGCATGCTTGAGATGCTAGACATGACTTTCTATTTTTAGAAAGTCATTCGAGATTTTTCAGATTGATATTTTATTTAAGGAAATGTATCCATGAGCGTTATTTTTCTTTCGGAGAATAGGGATTACTCACCCCTATTTCATGCATCTTTGTGCCTTGGTAGATTAAGGACTCTGCTCCCTGATCTAATCTAAAGATTCAAGATTCCACAACTTGATATTTTTAAATATTGAGGACTCCGGGCCCTAAATATACAAGACTCCACATCTTTATATTTCTTTGATTTGGGACTCCACACCCTAATTTCCATGCTTTCTCATCTATTGTGCTTTGAAACTCCATGTTTCTCCTTATGGTATTGATTGTGAGCTTTTACCCATTTGATGGTTCGTTGGTAAGGCCTTGTTCGATGACCTGTACACATCACATTATCATAGATCAAAGGAATCATATTAATTTCATAATGAAATTAATTTAATCACATTTTACCAAGAATGGTGCATGACTTCCACAGTCATTTAGGTTTTGAAGAAATGACTTCCACATTCATTTATAATAGAACATACTTGTTGGAAAATTACCAGGTCCCCTACAACATCCTACTTAGTACAATGTTAGACATATATATAATCATACAAGTCGTGTATCATCCATAAATCATATTTTAACAATATCTTCCACATAACCATGAGCATCCATGGGTCTATGTGTCTCAATCCAATATCACCATCCATGTCATACAATTGATACATAAGTCAGATGCAAAAAGAGAAACATATGCATAACACCATATAAAACACATAATCAAATATACCATACATAAGGAAAAATAAAACTATATAAAACATTTTTCCCAAACGAGTGATCAACCTTCCAAACATAAACATAAGAGGAAATATATAACTATGTATTTAAAGCATTGTTACCCAATCGAGTGATCAATATGTCCTATATATAACTCATCAAAATCACCCTTAATACGAGTGACAAAACTATAATAGGAAAAATAGGGCACTACAGTTGGTCTCTTTATTACACCTATAAGTAAGAGTTAAATATCCTTAATATGCGCTCCTTCACTCCAATTGTTCTCTCTACATAAAGTTCTTCTGAGATTTAAAGTGATAGATTCTGTTTTTCAGCATATCATTTTGAGTTTCCCCCTTCAATTCTTCCTTTCACTCAGATATCAACATTTAATGGCATTGTGAAGTCTTTCATTATATCAGATTATTAAGGGTATTAAAGAATTAATTTCCAATGGAATTAAACAAATACCATATTATATTATAAGTTTTGTGACA
Source organism: Pinus albicaulis (assembly GCA_034641835.2). Classification (NCBI taxonomy): domain Eukaryota; kingdom Viridiplantae; phylum Streptophyta; class Pinopsida; order Pinales; family Pinaceae; genus Pinus; species Pinus albicaulis. Next base: position 1,446,776,642 of record CM076572.1, on the reverse strand, counting down.
TATATTTCTAAAATGTATTAAGCATTGATTCATTACCACAACCAAGAGATTGTCTCTTAAGAAACACTAGATCCCGAGCCGAAAAGTCCTGAACCTTTTGCACAGTTTATGGTCTTTTCACCTAATCCACTTTACGATCCATTCGTGGTCCTTCCTGAATGGGCATACAGTCCTTTTGACGATCCCAACTTTCCCTTTGGTGCTTCTCCTGTAGCATCTCGTACTACTGTTCGTTAGTTTTTTCCACCATAAATGGCATCGAGTGTCAACGAAACTCCATTCATGAGTACTCCTCAAAGTATTCCTTTGGAAACATTTGCAACCCATGTCCCAGAGGTTGACATCGCGTCTATGTTCCCTTTTGAAGGCTTTCCGTATGTTTCCACTCCTCATGATGCAGGAAGTGGAACAAGTATGCCCTCTAGTAAAGTCGCATCTTCGCTTCCACCCAAGTATACCTCTCTCAGAAACCTTGTTTCGGGAGCTTCTGGGGCTACATCCCTATTTCTAGATCTCGTTTGGTTAACGGGTGTTTCCCCATCTTCTGGCCCATTTATCTAAAATGCGGTTGTTGTTTCACAACCTGTTACTCAACCTATGGTTTATGTAGATCAAATGATTGTTTCGCTAGGATCATCTACTCCCTTGTCACTATCCACAATTACTGCGGTTCTAGCTTTGAGTGGACAATCTACAGTTTCATCTGTGCCTGGGGGAAAATCACATTCTCTATATGTACCTCGCCTTTCGGGTGGGGGGAATCTGAACTCTGGAACTATATCGGGGGCGAGACAACCCATCTCTAGTCTTAGTGGAACTTTTCTTTCACAGTCAACAAGTGTTGTCATGGGAACCTCTCTACTGGGTGGTCACCCTACTTCGGCTCAGCTTGTTTATCAACATCCCCACGTTCATTACCCTCATGTTTAGCAACCCCATGTTCAATAACCGAATGTACAATATCAGTATGTTGAACAAGCGAACATACAATATCAGTATGTTCAGCGACTGAACGTATCACAGCAGTATGTCTAGCAGCCCTGTTAGGAATCTGTAATTTTAGCAGTTTGGTGAGACTAAAACTGCAGAAGCAACATTGTTTCAACCAAATTTGGGATTCTAGGATCTAGCCCTCTTGAATCCGGAGAGGGATCTCTCCAATAAGTGCAAATATGGATTTGTCTTTGAAGTTTGAGGTAATGATATTAGGCTAGTTATGAAGGCCAAGGGTTTTGTTTGTTTTTGGATGGTTAAGCATGATTACTGTTTGAGGTGGAAAGTTATAAGTGCGAAAAATTCCAAAGGTGAGAAGTTGCAAGTGAATAGAACAACTATGGTTAAAAAGATAGATATAACGCTAGTTTTTAGTCCATTGGGCTATGGAGTAATAACAGGGCTTTAATTGAGCAACAACATCAAGAGTGATCCAAGGGGCAAGTCATCTATATCACAAGATTATTGAGATTTAAATGATGGAATGGGAACAATAAGGTGTTGGAGAGGTGGAAAATGAAGGCCCTTTAATTCTGGGAATTAGGCTTTTGATAATCATTCTTAGCCATAATTCCCAAATCTATCTTCAATCTTCATTCTGTTGTTCTCTGTCTTCAAAAACTGATACTCTTTTTAAATGTGATTTAAATCACAGTGTCTTGTCGATGTGCAGGCCGCGCAGGATTTCACGGCATCTATTCTCATAGAGCATCGACGAAAAATTGATCTTGAACCCTGTAAAACGGCTTCTTTTGATGAATCAAAGGCACAGGAAACATCTTTCCCGACCTCTGACTTTTCTTTTGTCATAACGAAAAACCATTCATCCCTGCAAACATACACAAAATATTAGAAAATCTCGTGTTTTAGGTTTAAATTCTTCAGAAGGCGGGGAAGGAGCATAGCCATTGGATGAAAGCATCCAACGGTGGAAATTAGCCGAGAGGAGGTTTACAAGCAGTGGAAGGAAGAATTGAACAAAACCGTTGATCGCGCAATGATCGACGGTGGAGATCGATTTTGAAAACCCTTTGGCGAAACGTGGAGGGCGATGTATGAAGCGAAATTAGATCCAGGCCGTCCAATCTGGACACATGGATGGTCCATATTCAATCATAGGATCACAATCGGCAGGACGAACAAAAGTATGTGATTGAAACTTTGTGATGCGATTGCGCGATCGGGAGGGCAGACTTGATTAAGCGATGTTCGTTGATCTGAGGATCAGATCAAAGGCGGGGAGCGAATCAGAGGGATGACCGATCGGGGGGACAAATCAAATATATGCGATTGAAAGTTACGATGCAATTTTGTGCGGACCGTTGGATTGAAGGATTAGATCAACGGTCGGGATTGTCTCAACTTTTGTACCGGCGAAAAAACCTTTATAACATATAAAACCCAAAGTTTTAAATAAAAAAAAGGTTTTATATGGATCAGGGCGAGATACATATATAAAGTGGATAGGCGCCTGACTGCAGCGCCTTTAGTTATATGAAGCGTAATGGGCCCAGGGCATATATATTCAAAGGATCCAATCACAATCGGAGCCTCGGGCTGGTCTTTCAATCAACCCATTTGAAATATTTCGATGTGATTGAGTGCCTCGGGACTTTGACACTTGGTCCTGGGGGAAAATCATATGAAATAAAACGGCGGGGGGGGAGTTTATATGTATGAGCCCTGATCGCATCGGAAAGTCTGATGTGGCCTTTTCAATCAACCCATCGTATTTTTCCGATGCGATTTGCGCGATCGGTCTTTTTTATCTAACCATTTCATATTAACACGTGACTTTAGTTCTTTACACCAAAACTTTGGAAAAATGGGTTTGTTTTTTACAAAGGAAAAAATGGATCGGGATGGTTTATTCAATGGTTTTAGGTGCCAAAGGCGGGCCCACGGGTTATATATATATAAGAAATGATGCGATCGGGGTTCTTTATAAAACAAATCTTAATCGTAATCGGAAATTTTTGGAACATGGTAGAGACTTGCGCTTTTGACAATTTCCAATGCGATAAGCGTCGAACAGGATTAGCGCTTGGTTCCAATGTGTGGGCATGTGGGGGGGAAGTGATTAGGTCTTAGCCCAAGGGGGCTTAGGTCCATAGTAAATAAAACTTATTTTTTATGAAATTTTCAAAGTTTTAAATGGATTTTGGAGGTTTCGGTAAGGTCAAAGAGTAAGTCTTTAACTTGTAAAAGTGATTTTCATGAGGGGAAGAAGAGGAATCATGAAAACAAAAGGGATTTTATGGAGAAAAAGGGGAGCAAATGAAGGTTAATTTTGGAAGAGGGGGAGGGGGAAAATGATGGTTTTTCAGCAGTCTTTTCTCATGAAATCAGCAAAATTTTCTGAGCATAAAATGGAAATAGTAAATGAAGATTTTGAGACAGAGGCATGAGGCCTTCAAGAGTCTTCAAGAGCCAAAAAATTTTAGCAATGAAATTTGTTCCTTGAAGGCTCCAAAAAGTCTTAGCCACCTTTTTCTATAACAAATATTATAGGTGGCTAACAGTGGCTCCACTTGGGGATGATGCCTTCTTGAAGACATCAAGAACTTCAGACTTCCATTCTCTGGGAGGCTGACCTGTGCCACATCCATTATGTTCTCTGGGAGGCTGACCTGTGCCTGATACATTGGGCTGCCCTTCCTTTGCTGGGATGATCTTCTCTGAAAAAATATTTAGCAGCTATGAAAACAATGGACCTTCATCAATACAAACTTTGTACCTACCCAATCCTACTGATCTAGCATTTTTTCTTCATCAGAGTGCACTTGGATTGGCAAACTCTTTTCACAACATTTTATTCTTTTGAAAGCAAGAAATATAATCTATTTCTACTCCTTATTTCTCCCTGAACTCAGATTAAACAGTTGAGTTCAGATGATTCTCTACCTAATCTACCATCTGTTGGGATTAACTGTCCAACAGATTTTCATTCTCTAAATTCTAAAACATAAATTTAAAAAGCACCCAAGTCAGGATTAAACAGTCTAACTTGATGCTGGTCCATGGCATGAAAGACAAGCTGCACATAGACATTTATTTTTCAGAAAATTAAATCAAAAATGGAAGGCTTAAGATCTGAAAATTTCAAAGCACTTCCTTCATCTCGTTAACAGCTCTGTTTTGACTTTGATTTGAGTTGTTCCTTCTTTGTTCTCTGGTTCAGATTTTGAGTTAATTAGAACCATATTTTTACATCTCTTGACTCAAAAAATAAAACATATTTGAGTCATCTCTCTTTGGAAACTTAGGTTCAGATTTTGAACATGTTTGAACCTTTAATTTTTGTCCTAATCTATCTACTGATAAGCCAAGATTCATTAGTTTGGTAAATCGAATTCACTATCCTATCAGCAGAAAATTTAAAGCTAATTAGTCAAGATTAGGTTGTTTGACTAACTAGAAGTGTGGTTTTCAGGAGTGGCATTTAAGCTTGCACACTTTCAGAATTTATTTCTCTTTTTTGGTATGGGACTATACCTTTCTTGTTTTGACAATCTACCCTCTTTTCTTTCTTTTCTTTGTTTTTGTATTTTTGAATCTTTGATTTCTCTTCAAAGCAAAAAACAACAACTAACTACATGCTCAAAACTGAGCTTTATTGAAATTCCTACCTAACCTATTCTAACTTGGAGTATTTACATTTATCATATGATACAAAAATGACAATGCAGCCAGCTGCGTAATGTCAAGAAGAAGTAGAAACTCTGGCTGCTTGTCAGAGGTATCCATATAACATATTGAAGATTAACCTTCAATATCAAGGCTATCACATAAGGTGACAGCTTTTCATGTCTCTGGCTCTTGCAAAGGATCACTGCTTGATAATTTGAGCCAGTTGGGATTTCCACACACTCTTCCATAGGATCAACAAATAAAATATGAAGATTCTCTTCTTTTTGGCCCTCCATGTCTAGTAGATTATTTGCTTCCAAGGCTTCAACTTTAAGGAGTATATCTTCAGAAATTTGCTTGGAAGCATCATCATCCTTAACCTGCATAATAGCAAATAGTGAAATATCTTCTTTCTCTAAATTTATGTTTTCTTCTAATATACATTCAGGTTCTTTGGATGACATTCTGACATTAATGAAGGGAGAAGTCTCTTCTTGGGAAGATGGTATATCCACAGCAGGATAGTCTGGTATTTGTTTTTCTCCCTCATCTTTTTCATTATCTGAACTAGAGGACTCATCATATTTGGCAATGTTGTCCTCTTGTATCCCTAATATGCTCTGGTTTAGTGGACTGTACTCTATGAGGAGGTTATTATATTCTTGAGCAAGGGTATGTTTAATTGCTTCCTCTTTTTCAAGAGAAAGCTCCTTGATTTCCACCTGCCCAAAAATTTCTTCATTTCTTTCCTCCTCATCCTTTGAGATGAAAGTATGTTGATTCCCAATAAAGTGAAAGCTTTTTATGATGGATCGAAAAGGATGATTGCGGCTTTCAAGCTGATGATGGTGAAACTCATAACACCAATCAAATGTTGGTTGCCCTGCATGATTAGTTTCTTCTTGGAAATCATCATCATCATAAGACTGATTGAAGTTTGAAAATTTATTAGAATAAACATTTTCATCAGTCAAACATATTGGGATATCAGTAGCTCCTTCTTCATTCTGATCCACAAAAGGACTTTCTAAATATGTACAACAAATTTCTCTATGTGAATGGGCAAGAGTGTTTGTTTTGAAAAAGGTTTTAGAGACTGACTGTTTATAAATAGTCTGATCTATTTCCTTCTCTATCAAAGGGAAAGATGTTTCTATGTTCCTTTGAACAGGAGTACAACAGTTCTTTGTCTCTTGTGAAGACTAATTTTGAGGCTGGATGTTTTCTTGAGCCTTAGCTACAAGGGATGATGAATCAATATCTGAGTTTCTAGGGATACCTTGAGGGATGTTCTTTATTTCTTGGATCATCTTTTCCTCACCTGATTCATCTATGTTCTTAAAAATTTTCAATAGGAGATTAAACTCATGAATGGTTGTTAAAAGATCTTCAGGATGCATCTCTTCCAAAGCTTCCTCATTATCTATAATGTTTTGGGTGATTTTTTGTGATGGATCATAATATATTGCACCCAATGATAATGATGTATTTTTTTCTTTATAGTTTTCATAGAACACGTATTCAAGGTCTCTTAAAGAAAACAAACTACTAGATCTTAAGCATTCATACCAATCCCTAGATTTTCCTTCTAATGTTAACATGAACATTTTCATTAGGTAGTCTTCATGCCATTCAACTTTCAACCTCCATACATGTATATGAAATTTGATGAGATGTAATAGAGGGTCATCAAACTTTTCACCTTGAAAAATAGGCAGGTTGTCATCCCAATTCACCTGGGGCATCTTATGTGGAAACCCAGGGATATGATCTCTACTCATTGGGGCATATCTTTGTTGTATTCTTGGAATCATTTTTGTAAATCAAGAAAGAGGTCACTGTGTCTAGTCAATCAGTTCAGGGTCTTATACTAGTGGAGTCATTTGGTCTTTTGGGAGTTTCAGAGTGTGGAGTCACCAGGTGGAAGTTTTCAGCTCCTAAGGAGGTAAAAATTTTAATGGTCCACCACCATGTATTTCTTGTGGAGCTGCAAGATTTTCAGGAACTGATTTAGCTCTCAAGGGTGATCTAAAAACAGTTGATAATTTGATCTTAGGAGACTTCCTAAGGATACCTTCTGGGTTATCAACTACTTCAGGTGGATCAGGGTCAGGATAGGCTCTAGTGTGAATCTTTTTAGGAGCCACTATGCTGTGTTTTTCAGACCCGAATAAACAAGTCAAGTTCAACCAGGTATGACAATATTTAAGAGTTTAACTAGTATTTTTTGCAAAAATTTTAATCCTGCAGTCTTCTGACTGAGTTTGAAAGATATTATAATGATAAGGGTTCTTCTCAGTGGAGTCTTAAGGTCTGTTCAGGATTGTGGAGTGTGGAGTCACCAGGTGGATGAATTAACTGTTTGAAGCAGGCTGTTGTCCACCATCAGCAATGCACTTAATTCTTTTGCCAATCTAACCAGAGATCTTGGGTATTTTGAGTGCCTAAGGGTGTGTAAGATAAAATGCACTTAATTCCCCAGCGGAGTCGCCAGAAATGTTAGGAATCTGTAATCAGCAAGATTGGCAAAGTCCGATCATAGAAACAACATCATTTCAACCAACTTTGGGATTCTAGGATCTAGCCCTCCTGAATCTGGAGAGGGATCTCTCCAATAAGTGAAAAGATGGATTTGTCTTTGAATTTTGGGGTAATGATATTAGGCTAGTTATGAAGGCCAAGGGTTTGTTTGATTTTTGGAGGGTTGAGCATGATTATTATTTTGGGGAGAAAGTTCTAAGTGCAAAAAGTTTCAAAAGTGAGAAGTTGCAAGTGAATAGAAAAGCTAGGATAAAAAGATAGATATAACGCTGGTTTTTAGTCCATTGGGCTATGGAATGATAACAGGGCTTTAATTGAGCAACAACATCAAGAGTGATCCAAGGGGAAAGTCATCTACACCACAAGATTATTGAGATTTAAATGATGGAATGGGAACAATAAAGTGTTGGAGGGGTGGAAACTGATAATAATTTCACAAGGGATTTATAGTCAGTCCAAACAAGAAAAAGCCTCTTAAGTAACTGTTTAAAACCAACCAAGTGCAGGGCTAACCATTGACCTCTTGGGAAAGTTTGTATTAAAGCAGCTTAATTGACAAACAATCCAGTAATCCGCATAATTACCTTCAAAAAGTATGAAAACACATAAGAGAAACAAAGTGTAACTTAAGATCAAATAAAGTACTTTTAAACCTAGTCTGCTTTCGGTCAACACCAAGGGAAACTTTCAGAATCTGCCTTTGGAGAATAGAAGCTAGAAACAGGGAAAACCATCACTTTCTAGTCTAACTTTAATAAGCAAATAAGGAAAATAACTTTCAAGAACAATGTTTAAGGCAAACAGTAGGACGAGGGAACTCCAACATTCCTAACTGCTTAACTGTATTGAATCATTCTTAAATAGACAATTTGGAGGAAAACATTGAGATAAATCTTTTCAGTCAGAGAAGGTTACTAACATACAGTAGGTCCTAACTCTATAAATGTTGTTCTTTATCAGAGAATAGTGAACAATATGACATACATAGAAGGAAAACAATAACAAAGAAAGGGGCACTTCACCAGTGATATAGACCAGGATCCCAAGAAACAGCTTGTTATTGATGTCAAACCAGTTACAGTATTCAATTCCAATGTTTTAGTTCAGCAATCATCTTCACTATTCAGCTTAACTAATCTATCACAAGCAGAGCTCCAAGGGCCAGTGAACACTATTTACAATCAGAAGTTTAAGCTCAAATTTATTTCAATGTTCTGCAACCCACAGTTTCTCATCTTCTACAAAGGTATTTATAGAAGAATGAGGAGGTGAGATCTGATAAAAGATCTCTCAAGGCAATTAATACAAATTCAAGACTTCTTGGCCTTTTGAGGGGCTCGATGAAGAAGTTTACAGGTGGATTGTTGTATTCACTGTTTTACATTTATGAATAAAACTCGGTGGGAGCTTTTGTTTGACTTCGAGGCTCTGCATAATGTTTGGAGTAACTCTGCAGATATTTCTGCATTTATTTCCTTGCAGAAGTAACTCTCTGGCTGCGCTGGAGGCGAATATCTTATTTTCTTCAATAAGTTCAGCCTCTGTTTGAATGCTTTGAGGCAACAGGTGGCTCTGTGGCAGCTGGGAGGAATCAATTCGCCTCAGATGTGGCGGTGGAGGCCTTTCCTTCTGTTTAAACACTTATGATGTTCTTTTAATGGTGCTTTATTTCTGGGAATTAGGCTTTTGATAATCATTCTTAGCTGTAATTCCCAAATTTGTCTTCAATCTTCATTCTGTTGTGCTCTGTCTTCAAAAAATGATACTCTTTTTAAATGTGATTTAAATCACAGTGTCTTGTCGATGTGCAGGTCGCGCAGGATTTCACGGCATCAATGCTCATAGAGCATCGACGAAACATTGATCTTGAACCCTGTAAAACGGCTTCTTTTGATGAATCAAAGGCACAGAAAACGTCTTTCCCGGCCTCTGAATTTTTTTTTGTCATAACGAAAAACCATTCATCCCTACAAACATACACAAAATATTAGAAAATTCTGCGTTTTAGGTTTAACTGCTTCAGAAGGCGGGGAATGAGCATAGCTGTTGGATGAAAGCATCCAACGGTGGAAATTAGCCGAGAGGAGGTTTAAAAGCAGCGGAAGGAAGAATTGAACAGAACTGTTGATCGCGCGATGATCGACAGTGGAGATCAGTTTTGAAAACCCTTTGACGAAAGGTGGAGGGTGATGGTATGAAGCGAAATTAGATCTGGGCCGTCCGATCTGGACACATGGATGGTCCAGATTCAATCGAAGGATCGCAATCGGTGGGACAAACAAAAGTATGCGATTGAAACTTTGTGATGCGATTGCGCGATTGGGAGGGCAGAGGTGATTAAGCGATGGTCGTTGATCTGAGGATCAGATCAATGGCGACGAGCGAATCGGAGGGATGACCGATCGAGGGGACAAATCAAATATATGCGATTGAAAGTTGCGATGCGATTTTGCGCAGACCATTGGATCGAAGGATTAGATAAATGGTCGAGATTGTCTCAACTTTCGTATCGGCGGAAAAACATTTATAACATATAAAACCCAAAGTTTTAAATAAAACAAAGGTTTTATATCGATCAGGGCGGGATATATATATAAATTGGATAGGCGCCCGACTGCGGGGCCTTTAGTTATATGGAGCATAATGGGCCCGAGGCATATATATTCAAAGGAGCCAATCACAATCGGAGCCTCAGGCTGGTCTTTCAATCAACCCATTTGAAATATTGCGATGCGATTGAGCGCCTCGGGACTTCGACACTTGGTCCCGGGGGAAAGTCATATGAAATAAAACGGCGGGGGGGGAGTTTATATGTATGAGCCCTAATCGCATCGAAAAGTCTAATGCGGCCTTTTCAATCAACCCATTGTATTTTTCTGATGCGATTTGCGCGATCGGTCTTTTTGATCTAACCATTTTATATTAACACGTGACTTTAGTTCTTTACACCAAAACTTTGGAAAAATGGGTTTTTGTTTTTTACAAAGGAAAAAATGGATCGGGATGGTTTATTCAATGGTTTTAGGCGCCAAAGGCGGGCCCATGGGTTATATATATATATATATATATATATATATATATATATATATATATATATATATATATATATATATAAGAAATGATGCGATCGGGGTTCTTTATAAAACAAATCTTAATTGCAATCGGAACTTTTTGGAACATGGCAGAGACTTGCGCTTTTGACAATTTCCGATGTGATAAGCACCGAACAGGATTAGCGCTTGGTTCCAATGTGTGGGCATGTGGGGGGGGAGTTGTTAGGTCTTAGCCCAAGGGGGCTTAGGTCCATAGTAAATAAAACTTTTTTTTTATGAAATTTTCAAAGTTTTCAATGGATTTTGGAGGTTTCGGTAAGGTCAAAGAGTTAGTCTTTAACTTGTAAAAGTGATTTTCATGAGGGGAAGAAGAGGAATCATGAAACAAAAGGGATTTTAGGGAGAAAAAGGGGAGCAAATGAAGGTTAATTTTGGAAGAGGGGGAGGGGAAAAATGATGGTTTTTCAGCAGTCTTTTCTTATGAAATCAGCATAATTTTCTGAGTATAAAATGGAAATAGTAAATGAAGATTTTGAGACAGAGGCATGAGGCCTTCAAGAGTCTTCAAGAGCCAACAATTTTTAGCAATGAAATTTGTTCCTTGAAGGCTCCAAAAAGACTTAGCCACCTGTTACACAGCAATTTGTCACCGTCCCTGCAATTCCCCGTCCCACACATTGGAGGGTTTATTCTGTGACCTTTGAGCAGTGACATGATCTGAAAACACTTTCATGGCATTACCCTAGACATGTACTTTCATTCCCCTGAAGACATCTCCTTTTGAAATACCCTAAAAATATCCTTTCCATCCTTGGTGCGACTAGCCAGTGTTATACCCGCGCCAATGGGGGAAATACTCCAAAGAGGGCATGCCAATTGGCGCTCTGTCTCAGAGTCGCACTCACGCCAAACTTAATAAAGGGTTTTTTTTTAAAATAAATGGCGGAAGATTGACTCCAACCAACTCCTAAACTAGTCTCTAAATTGAGTTGGGACGTTTGGCTCCAGATTTCCATGTAGAGGAAGTAGTTTGCCACCTCTCATGGAAGCTTCCTTGAGGATAGGGCCAATCCCATGATTGTAGGGATCCCAACTCCCCTTCCACCATCTATATAAGCTTTCCATTTCCCTTTGCAAGATAATCTCCAAGAGCCTTCATAGCCTAAAGAATGTTGCAAGAGTTTTGATAGTCCTCATAGTGCCAAATCCATAGCAAGGAGATTAACGATCGAAGAGAGAGGCTTGTCCTCATTCCCGACCAGCTTTACTGAGACGTATTCTGCTGACGACCCGTCGAAGGAAGGTTCAGCGTCAGAGCCAGGTTGTATTTTCCTTTGTATGAATTAATGATAAGCGACTATTGGTTATGGTTTCACTCGTATTTTTCATTATGATCATGAGTTGTGTCTTCTCTGACTGATACATAATTGCATATATATTGGGTTTTATGCTTGTGTCTGTCGTGTTTCTTGTGTGTGCAGGTGTTTGATTGCGGAGAGCGAGAGGATTGCGATCTGCTGGAGCAAGGAAACAGGAGCGCCATCTTCTCTACTAACAACAGCGTTAGACTTGAGGTAGGCCTTCATCACAAGTTGGTCTATTTCAATTAGGAACTTGCACCTTAGCATGATACGATTGTTGCTAGACCCGATCTGGGCTAGTAGGGATCGCCTCTGTCCACAGAGGGGATTTACCTCTACAACAAATTGGCGACTCCACTAGGGAGTTAGTTTCTTGTTTACTTTATAAACTACAGAAGAACCCTGAAGTTAGCCAGATAGCCTTCGAAACGCTCTTGCTCTGCATTAGCGAAAGTAGATGAATGCTGCTTCAGTCAATCTCCGATTTAGTTTATGAACTGAACACTTGGATTATTGTCTTGTCTTTCGGTCGATTCTTGACTTTACTTTCTTGATCAGCTCTTTTGGCTGGCTCTTTTCGTGAGTTTGGTTGTTGGTTTGAGCTCCAACATCACTGGTCTATTTCTTGGATTGCTTATTTTTATTTTTTACATAGAAAACTTGACTGGCGCGCTTATTATCCTGACAGTCGCGCCAATTGGTGCTAGTTTCCAGTTTACTACTCGCGCCAATCTTGTTATGGCACTAGTTTCAGCCTGACAGTTGTGCCAATGCTGAAAGGTGCTAGGGTTTGCTTGGTTTTGAGCTTTCTAAGCTTGATCTGTGGTTTTGGTTTCATTTTTTCGACTACTTGAGTGTTCTGGAGCCTTGTTTGACTGACTGCGACCTTCTTCCTTTGGTTGTTTGCCCATTTCTATCGATTTTACATTTTAGCCCTAAGGCATCTAGGTGCTATTGTGCATCGAGCCTCCCTTGGGAGTTTTTGGTTTTTGTCTGTTCAGTCAACTTTGTGATTGCTTATCTGCATTCATTTGGTGGTTGTCTATCGTTTTATTACGTTATTTGAGTGATTGGCTTCTTTTTCATTCGGATTCTGCCTTGTCTCATTCTGGGCCTAGATTACATGGTTCATTTGAGTTTTTGGGTGTCTTTTGATTTGAGAGACATTTTTTCAATTTGAGGTCTGATTGTGTGCTTACATTGAATGAAATTTGATTGTTCTTCTCTTTTTCTATTGCTTCTCAAATTGCTTCTCTCATTAGTTTCCATTTTGTTTAGTGCACTTTGCTTTTAAACATTGAAAATACAAAAAAAAAAATCTCTTTTGCTTTGGATTAGTTAGTGTGAATTAAATATTTTCGGTGTTATTAGTGATTAGTAACTTTTAAAGAAAATATTTTAGTTTCCATTAGCTGCATTAGAGACGTTATTTGTTGTTGTCTAGTCATTTTTTTATTGTGTGAAAAGCTCTTAACTCTCTCGTAATTAGCTTTCATCGAATGAAATGACATACTGTGGCATGTAGTGTGCATTTAGGAGATTTTGAGACATAACACTCGCTAGGGCCTGAAAACTGAAACATAATTGAATATAAACATTAAAATTTATTCAGTTTACACTAAGGCAGCATTGGAACATTAACGAAATATTTAATGGTCTAGGCTAGAGACGTGTTCCGGTGCCTTTAAACCCAGTAGTTGTCGTTCGCCTCTTAGCTTTAGACAGCACTAGTACGGACTTGTGCTCCCCGTACCGTCACGTATATAAAGGGAGACCCCACTAGGTTTCTATCCTTTATCCATAGGAAGCTGAGTCTGTCGCCCTATACCCGTGATACACCGGACACAGCATTCGGGGAGATTTCCTACACATACGTTAAGTCCTTGGTTTATTTCTCTTTCATTTTGAAACCAAGGTGTATATTGCAGTTCACGGTTATTTGGTACACCCTTTGCCTAGAATTCCAGAGTAGTCATTTTGATCTTTTCTGACTCCTTAAATTTGAAAAGACATTAAGCGCTTGTCCTTTCACACTTGCTTCAAAACTGAAAGAGATAGAGTCACCTTTCATCCGTTTCTCGACTCTTAAAACATGAAACGGTGAAGTTTCTAAGTTTCAATGTGGTAAAATAAATCACCCGCGATCACATGCCCTTTTAGAGTTTGCTTGTTGGCCATTTGATTGTGTGTCTTGGTTTTTGGCTCGTGTGCGGTTTTGAGTTGTTGATGGCAACTTTTCCAGAGTTCACCAACCAAGGAATCCCCTCCGATGGGAATCCTGGTCATTTTCCTCCTTTTGGAAATGTTGGTGCTCCTTACATGGAAATTTTTTCCCTTCCTGGGTTAACTGTTGGATTTCCTGTTTGTTTGTTCTCCACCTCTGTGGTCCCGAATGTCCCGGTTACCATTCAATCAGTTCCTGCACCTGAAAAACATCATGTTGATTCCAAGGTGGACCTCTCCCCTTCTTCGCTTGTTTCTGCGTCCTCCTCTTCTACTTCACCTGGTGAAAGCCTGGATTCGAGTAACCAGGTGGCTAAGAAGAAGAAGAAGAAGACAAATAAGAAGAAGTTAGATAAAGGAGAGGTTAGCTCTGTGGCTATTGCGCCTAAGAAGTCTTCCATTGATAAACCTTCCAACCCTCCACAGAAAGTCAAGTTCCCTTGCATGTTGTGCACGGGAGACCATCTTCTTCGAGATTGCCTTGGCATTCCCCAGGTGCTCGAAGTATGGTCCAACGGTTGTCCACCGTTGCCTTTGGCTTCTGGGAGTCAGGTTGGGGGCACGTCTTCAACTGGTGCTGGTAAAACTCCTAAGAAGCAGGGTACGATCACTAATCCCTGTAAGTTGTGTGAAGGGCACCATGCCATTCACCTTTGTCTGTATATGGATGAAGCCAAGCGAGTTTTGGACAACTCAGCTGTTTCTACACCATGCCTCCTGGTTGGTTATAAACATCTTTCTTTGAGTCCTCTACCAGTTGATCCTATGATTGGTCAAGAGTCATCTTTGGTCAATCCCGCTCCCTCAGAAATTCAAATTCAGGAATCCGTTCCCGACCAACCATTGGTCGCGGGATCGGTTGAACTGACCCCGTCTACAGTGCACCAAATCTTTTCCGTTGAGAGTGGATCTCCCCCCCCCCCCCCCCCCAAGGTTCTTCTTGTTTCTTCAGATTCCTTAGATTTGGAGAAAGATTCTCCTATCCCTATATCTCAAGAAGCTGCTTCTCCACCTCCCGTGATGGAGGTCCCGGAGGATTCCCCTCCCACCTTCGAGATGGAGGTCGTAGAGGATGCTCCTTCTTCTATCGTAACACCAAGGGAAGACCATATCAATTCGATGGTAAACCCTCCGAGTACTTTGGTCGCTTCCTTTGACTGGAGTCGATTTGTAGGATACCGCCTTCCATCTTATGTGCCTTTCGAGATAACGGTACAGACCTTTGATCTGGTCGTACCCAACACTATTATAGATGAAGGCACGTCTATTAGTATTCTATCCTCAACTACTTGGAAAGATTTTGGTTCGCCGCTGCTTGTGCCTGTTATGCAGAATCTGTTGGTGTTTAACAGAAGAACTAGTCAACCATTAGGGATCCTTCCAAGGTTACCTGTTCCTTTGGGAGGTAAAATCATCCATATGGACGTGATGGTTGTTCCAGGCCCCTTGGATTTCAATCTTCTCTTGGGGCACGATTACACCTATGCCATGGGAGCGCTTGTCTCCTCCCTTTTTCATGTGGTCTGTTTTCCACATGAAGGACGGATCGTGACCATTGATCAGCTTTCGTTCTTTGGTCCTGATGTGGCAACTGGCCCGCCATCACCCCTTCCTGGTTTTTATCCACCCGTTGTATCTTCCCCACCACAGGTCAACTATGTGGCTACCTACCTCGTGCCTGTGCTCAGTGATAGTGTCGTTGTGCATCAAGTGCTGGGGGAATTGGGTCCTAACTTCCAAGATGATTTCCTTCCATCGGGTGTGGAACTCTTGGAAGCGATGACTTCTTATTCATCATGATGAGTTTATGGTCGGAGCATGGTTCTTTTCCTATGTCAAGCTCCTTAAAAAATGAAACTGGGTCTGGTCGAAGCACAGTTCGTTTTCTTGTGTCAAGCTCCTTAAAAAATGAAATAAGCTGGTCGAAGCACAGTTCCTTTTCTTGTGTCAAGCTCCTTAAAAAATGAAACAAGGTTGTTGGAGCATAGTTCCTTGTCTTGTGTCAAACTCCTTAAAAAATGAAACAAGGATGTCTGAGGATAGTTATTTTAATGTGTCAACCTCGTTAAAACAATGAAACACGTTCTCGTTCAATTCGAGTCTTTGTTTAGATCTCGTAAAATCCCAGTCGAGTCTTTCTCTTGATATCGTAACTTGAACCTTCACTCCATCTTCCTTTCATATGGATTGAAGCTTGGGGGGAATGTACCTCGAATTGAGTCACCATGCTAGGGGTATGCTTACTTTTTCAAGCATAGTTTGTTTCCATTTCAAGCTTGTGTAAAAATGAAACTGGTTTCAAGCATAGTTTATCTTTGTTTCAAGCTTGTGTAAAAATGAAACCAACTTCAAGCAGAGTTTCATGATTTCAAGCTTGTGTAAAAATGAAACCGTTACCATTTTACCTCTTGTGATTGCCATTTTATCAGCCTGTTTTTTCCAGATGAGCCTTGGTTTTCTCACTCTATCGTTACTATCTGCTAGATCGATCATATGCCTTCACTTGGTTGTTTTACCCATTCCTGAGGAACCGCTGCGATGAGTGGTCTTGTTAGCCAGCCTCTTAACCTTTATTTGTTTAGAGCAGTTCCACCATTACCGGAACCAGTTGTTTCCCTTTATGCCACTCGTTCCTCCAGGAGGAGTCGACTTTCAGCTCTTTTCTGACTCCCTAAACATGAAAAGATTGTCGAGTCGCTTGTCGTTTTGATCTCGTTAAAGTGGTTACGAAACGACATCTACCCAGTATACGTTTACCCATTTTTCGGGCAGGGATAGATTATTTACGAAAAAGGAATACCCTAGCCTATCATGACTAGGAGGTTTTCTCAGACATAGTTTTCTACCTTTTCGGATCTGAGGAACTGTTTACGAAAAGGGACGGTTGGAGTTTACTTTTCAGCTGTCTTTTTAAACTCTCTAAACATGAAAAGACGCTGATTTCTTCCTTTGTCAGACTCGTTAAACCCTGATGACATCGGATTCAGTCGTAATGACGATATTCAAGTTCCTCCTTCCTAGGGCTCATTAAATGTACTAGGATGGATTCGTCCGAAGGATGGACTTATATGACAAGCATATGGTATCCTCTTCAAGCTTGTGTAAAAATAAAGAGGTACTCGCCAGAAATGGTGGGGGAAAAATGGAATCAGTATTGTCATCGTGTCGGCAGTATGTCGCTCTTGAACATGGCACTTGTCTGCATTCGTGTTGGGTTGGGGACATCTCACCTCATTATTTGTTTGCCTCCGTGGGTTTGGGTAATCCCTTTTGACCTCTCATTTGCTCTTTGCCTTGTCATCATGACTTCTAATCTTTTGATGTCAAATACTGCCAAATCCACTGTCGTGCCACCGATATGTTCAAGAGAAGTTGACCTCTGCAAAAGTCTCAACCTTCCCTGATTCTCATCTGATCCTGATTCACAAAGACATTATGTTCCTCTGTCTCGTGTCGACGATGTGGGAAACACTATGTCCCACCTTCGATCAAGGTCACTTCCTGTCGACTTCAGCTCATTATCCAGAAGCTGATCTAGAGACTCCCTTCTGGTACCTTGGAGCCTGCATGCCTCAATGGCAGGTTCTTCATGTTCGACGTGAGGTTTTCATCATTGGCCTCCGATCGAGTGATTCTACGGGTGTTCGACGCCAGCTCACTGTTTTACATGTCGTAGATTGTACCTATAGTACCTTGAGGACCATTGTCATTATTGGTGGTACCTCTCGCGTCTGTTAACAGCTTTCATCATTGGCTAGTAATCAGGCGATGTTCTTGCATGTTCGACTTCAGCTCACTTATTCGCATGCTCGAACTTGTACTTTGTTCGGGTTGAGATGGAGCACAAGACCCTAGATTTTGTCTGTAAGAATCCAGGCTACGATTTTGTGGATTATTATGATTGGTTGCATGACTCATTCATTGGATGGCTATAGCCATACCTGAGTCTATTTATCGATCCTTACTAGATGGCTGCGTCCATACCTTGGATCTTGATTATTGTATACTCTGTTATGGATGGTTGCACCCATACAACATATATCATGTATTTGGGATATCAGTTGTACTTCTCTACACAGGTTTTCCAACAACAGTGTTTTCAGTTGGACACGTTCTCATAAAGCATTTCACCCCTCTCTCTCTTTCGGGCCTCATGCTTTAGGGGGCATCTGTTACATAGCAATTTGTCACCGTCCCTGCAATTCCATGTCCTGCACATTGGAAGGCTTATTCCGTGACCTGTGAGTAGTGACATGATATGAAAACACTTTCATGGCATTCCCTTAGACATGGACTTTCATTCCCCTGAAGACATCTCCTTGTGAAAGACCCTAAAAATAGCCTTTCCATCCTTGGCGCGACTAGCTAGTGTTATACCCGCGCCAATGGGGGAAATACTCCAAAGAGGGCGCGCCAATTGGTGCTCTATCTCAGAGTCGCACTTGCTCCAAGCTTAATAAAGGGTGTTTTTAAAAAATAAATGGCAGAATATTGAATCCAACCAACTCCTGAACTAGTCTCTAAATTGGGTTGGGACGTTTGGCTCTGAATTTCCATGTAAAGGAAGTAGTTTTCCACCTCTCATGGAAGCTTCCTTGAGGATAGGGCCAATCCCATGATTGTAGGGATCCCAACTCCCCTTCCACCATCTATATAAGCTTTCCATTTCCCTTTGCAAGCTAATCTCCAAGAGCCTTCATAGCCTAAAGAATGCTGCAAGAGCTTTGATAGTCCTCATAGTGCCAAATCCATAGCAAGGAGATTGACGATCGAAGAGAGAGGCTTGTCCTCATTCCTGACAAGCTTTACTAAGACGTATTCCGCTGACAACCCATCAAAGGAAGGTTCAGTGTCAGAGCCAGGTTGTATTTTCCTTTTTATGAATTAATGATAAGCGACTATTGGTTATGGTTCCACTCGTATTGTTTATTATGATCATGAGTTGTGTCTTCTCTGACTGATACATAATTGCATATATATCGGGTTTTATGCTTGTGTCTATCATGTTTCTTGTGTGTGCATGTGTTCGATCACGGCGAGCGAGAGGATTGTGATCTGCTGGAGCAAGTAAATGGGAGCGCCATATTCTCTACGAACAACAGCGTTGGACTTGAGGTAGGCCTTCATCGCAAGTTGGTCTATTGCAATTAGGAACTTTCACCTTAGCGTGATACGATTGTTGCTAGACCCGATCTGGGCTAGTAGAGATCGCCTCTGTCCACAGAGGGGATTTACCTCTACAACACCACCTTTTGCTATAAAGAACATTATAGGTGGCTAACAAGCCCCAAAATCCATTGGGCATTGTTGCAACTAACCCTCAGTTTGGTCCTCAAACCCAAGCTGGTCCAAATCTTCCTATGGATCAAACTGGCACTTACCCTAATCATCCTAGTCTCCAATACCAACAAATTCCACAAGGTGAGTACCAGCAAGCCCAGCAAGGACCTCAAGGTGTTACTTACCCCAATCAGCCTGGTGTTCAATACCAGCGAATTCCGCAGGGTCAGCACTAGAAAGTCCAGCAAGGGCCTTATGTACAACAACGATCTATCCCTCAACAGACGTTGCAACAGAGGTTGTAGTTCCATCCCCAGTAGGGGCCTTATCAACATCTCTGGTAGGGTCCTTATGTTTAGCAACAACTGCAACAAGGTACCTGTCAGCAACCTTGGCTTCAACAAGGTCCTTACCAACAAAAATGGGACATTATGCAAATAAAGGTCAAAACCAGCCCCAATGGGGGCAGAACCCGTACCAACAAGGTTGGAACCCACAAATGGGTAACTTCCAGAGGCATCTCGCCCCTTATAACCCTTCGTTGTCATTCCTGGCTACATTGGAACTGTCTGATGTGTCTAAATTGACAAATGACCCCATCCAGCACATGCGGCATTGGCCTCCAATTCCAACTAAAATTCTCGGTGATTGTCTGAAGTTTGAAGTAAAATCTAGGGAAGACCACCAAGCCCATGTGACGTACCATTTATGGTGCTCTTCCAACTCTTGGGCTCACGATTCGATTCATCTTCATCTTTTCCAACGCACTTTGATGGGTACTTCTTCCAATTGGTACATTGAACTTCCTCGTGGTAGCTTCTACGATTTCAATGCCTTGGCCATGGCCTTCATCACCCATTTCCAGCTGCATGTCCGATATGAGGCCGACACTCATCTCTTGACATCTTTGGAGCGGTCAACTACTACTCATATTTCGGATCATATTCATGAATGGAGGCACAAGCACCTCCTTATTAAATTCGAGATCCCTAATCAATTGTTGACTGAGTGGTTCACAAAATCCTTCGTTCCTCAAATCTCCAAATATATCGTTATGGGTGGTTGTGTGACAGAAGAGAAAGTCATCGCCCGTGATCAATATCTTGATCTAATTTATTCCCAATCTGGAACTTTATATGAGCTTTTACTTGATGCATTGCAGCCTTCAACAGACCCATCATCTTCCAAATCTCCTACTAGACCTCATGTTGACGACATCATTGGGATAGTGGCCCATAATGCTAACAGTACATTAAAGGCTTCCTCGAAGTCTAAGTCTACTTCTACCATTGCGCCCTCAACTCCTTCGAACAATTCAAAGAATCATGGTAAAACCTATGAGGTTAATGTTGTTCAATCTACTACAGCAGAAAAGTCCGCAAAAGGTAAAAGTAAGGGGAAAAGTAAGGCCAAATCCAACTCCCCTAAACAAGATTCCGCGAAGTCGTTTGCTGACAATGATTCCAAACGTAAGCCTAAGTATCCTAGCCTGATATGTGATGAGGATCATTACACCAAGGATTGTCCTCAGCACACGGATATTTCTCGTCTTCTAAAAGGCACACCCAGGACACCAGTTGTCTTTAAAGAACCTTTTCCTTATCAACAGATGCAAATGGTAGATCAACCCCATTCTTCTGCATCCGAAAGCTCCCAATTCTTTATGGTTGGTATAGAACCTAGTTATGTTGCTACCCGATCGATAGAGTACCCAAATCCTTCAAAATATCCAATGGAAAAGGATGCTACCAATATTCCTTCCTCTTCCAGATTGAGAGACCTAATAGTGATTTCATTGTCTGACCACCTCCAAAGGGTGTCTTCGAAAATAATCTTATAATCAGAACGAGCGAGCTGCTTAGCACTATAACATTGTAGAGGATCTATCTCAAGCGCCTTTGGAGATGTTGGCCTTGGAAGTCTTTCAGTCGTGCCCATCAAATAAAGAAGGCACTATTATCTGTTATCGGGGGGATTGATCTGGTGGATTCAAATCTTATTATTTTCAATCTCGAGAATCATGTTCCTCATTTTCCTTCACAAGTGGATTTTCTTATCCAAATCATTGTGATGGGTAAAAACATTCATCAGATTGTTGTTAATGAAGGTGCCTCCAACTACATCATGTTTGTTGCATGTTGGAAAGCCATTGGCTCTCCTCCATTAATTCAATCCCCAAATACTCTGGAAGCTTTCGACAGTAGAGGCTCCCGGCCATATGGTATTCTCAAATCCTTTCCAAATTCAGTTGGAGGGTAAAACGGTGAACCTAGAAGTAGAGGTGGTGGATGCCAACCTCAATTACAAACCTCTGCTTGGAAATAGTTGGACTCATGCGATGATTTTTGCGGTCTCTGCACTTTTCCACATTCTCCACTTTCCTCATTAGGGGAAGATTGTCACTCTTGATCAAATTGCTTTCTTTTCCCCGGATTATTCAAGTAGAAATGTTTTGTAAGTTGGGAATGTTGATTTTGTAGCATTGGAAATTGTTCCAAGCCTCAAATTTTGTGAGGAGGCTTGGACATCAGTATTCCAAAGAACCCAGAAATGGTTTGTGTAAATTCCACTTGGTTCATATTTTATGAAAATAATTAATTATTTTAATGAGGACCCTAAGTCTAAACTTGGAGAAATTAAATAATGAAAGGGTATTAATAAAATAGAGTGAGAATCTTCTAGAGAATGAAGATCAAGTAATGTTTTATTCTCAACCATTGATTAGAGATATCATCAAGGTCGTTGATTCATCAATGAGAGGATTATAAGAGAAGGCTTGAGGGTCAGTTGGAAATCAAGCCAGGCACACACTCAGTACTCGAAGGAAATCGATTTTGAAAGAATAGAATTTGCTTTTAGAGGGAAAGTTGCAGGGCAGGGTTGTAGAGGCATAAGAAGGAAGGAGAAGTCAACAGTGACAGAAAAAGGAAATAGGAGGATGTGGAGGCAACAGAGGACAATGCTAAGCAGTAGCACTGAGTGCCCACACAGAGTCACACAGTCCAACGTAGGGGTTGCGCAAAGGATCACACAAAGTGACGCGGAGGGAGCTAGGGTGTCTTCTGGGTGTCAGAAATTCTCCAAGAAGATTCAGATAATTTATCTCATTTGTATTCTTAAGAGATATGCCTTTTTATTTCTTGTAAATATTTTTACTACTAAAAATAATACAAACCCTCATCTATTACACCGATTTTCCCACATTGGGTTTTTTCGGGGACAATTGTCCAAAAATAACTGTGTACATGTGATTGTTTATATTGTGTTATATGTGTTATGTTCTATTCTACTCTTCTTCTTAAGTGATTACTACAGTTGTATTTATTTCAGAATTTTCTGAAAGAAATTTGTAAATAACTTATCATAATAATGAGTAACCGAAATAAATCTATCACTGTAGTAGTATTTCAAATTTTAAATTTTCACATGGTATCAGATCAAAAGACAAAGTAACGAAAGAGGAGATTCTGCAATGGAACGAAAGTCTGAGATTGATGCAGCAACAACTCGGAAGGGTTCACACAATTCTTCAGAACGCATGGAGGAACAAAGGGATCATGACATTTCATTGTTGGCATCCAAAATAGAAGAGGAATTTTTTTGTGTGTCAAGCATGGATTCTCTAGAGATCTATTATATGGATAGTGGAGCATCTACTCATATTACGGGAGTTCGAGAATTTTTCTCAAGATACCAGGAGGAGCAGATGATTTTTCAAATCACTATGGGAAATGAGGAAAAATGTACCCCTCTTGGAAGAGGCACCATAATATTTCAAACAGAAGTTGGCAACAAGCTTCGGGCCACCAACGTGCTGCATGTACCAGGGTTAGGGATGAATTTATTCTCTGTGTCTCAGCTTCAGAAAAAAGGTTACGATGTATAATTTATTGGAAACAAATTTTACGTCAAACACCCAAGTTGGAAAAAGAAGGCACAAATTGGGTTCAGGATCCATAAACTATACAAGTTACAACTCGAGTCCCCAATGGCTCTGATAGGCAGTACTAATGAGAAAGGTTTGAATGAGTTATGGCATAGAAGAATGGGACATCTGCATCATGGAGCCTTGAGAATTCTCAACAAAATTGTCATGGGAGCTCCAGAACTTAGCACCAAGCGAAACGATTTCTGCAGAGGGTACATATTACGAAAGTATGCCAAGGCAGCATATCCGAGAAGCAACAATAGGGCCAAGAGTGCATTGGGATTGATACTGATCCGGGTGGATATTGGTGGCCACCCGCCTATTCCACTTGGCCCCCCACCATTGTCTCTTTCAGTTTTTCAGTTTTGGCATAACTTACTATTTTTAGCAGTTTTTCGGGTCCTGAACTTCCGGAGCCGTTTTGAGGCCCTAAACGACGTTTTTTGGGTACTAAATTTGTTGCGATTTTGATCATCAAAATTGTCACAAAAGTTGTAGTCCTCGGATAGAGCTTTCTAATGATCTATCATGTGCGTCAAACGGAGATAGTATGCCAAAGTTACGTCCCTGGGAAGTTGAAACACCAATTTACCCAAACGGGGCCCATAGTTTTGGCGCTTCATCTCCTAGGGTTAGGTTTTTGGGATGTTGAGGGCTCTCCATTGTTTCTCAATAATAAATAGGCCCTCAAGCCTCATTGGAACTCAGTTCAGAGGTCTGTAGCCACCACATCTCTTCTCAGAGATTCGCTACCAGCACCCTAGCTATTTTATTTCCATTATGTCTGTAAGCATCTTTCTGTTATTTTGATATTAATGAAATGAAGTGTTATTTCCGCTGCATCTCTGTATTTATGGTTATGTGTTTATTCTGTTGCGTTCCTGCATAAATCCGGATCAGTGGTATCAGAGCGGTCTGCTTTTCCTCGATCCTTCTTTGCATGTCCCCAACGAGGTCGGGGTATAAGGAGCTAGGGCTTGATCTGGTGGAACCTTTGCAAGATCAGCCTCGTAAACCTCGACGGACGCCCATGGGGGACGAAAAGAAAGATGAGGGAGCAGGAGATCCTATCAAAATATTGCTCGAGGAGGCCCTCGAAAAACAAAGGAACGCGATGATGGATAGCTTTGCTCGGATCCTTCAACGGCTGCCCACCGTGACGCATCACATCCGATGGCCACTGCGGGTTGGGCTCCATACAGAGTACAAGTAAATTTTGACATTCCATATTTGAGGGTCAAATAGACGCAGATGCTGTAGATAGATGGTTGAATCTATTAGAAGGATATTTCTCTGTTCATGACTTTTCAGACTGGGAGAAGATTATTTTTGCACTCCTCAAAGATACCCCCCATGTTAAGGACTGGTGGGAAACCTACTGTGAGAATAAGGACCAAACAGAACCCTCTCTGTTCTCAGTAGTACCAACTTGGAATTATTTTCGAGACGCCGTCAAGGAATAGTACTATTCCGTGGGGAGCTATGAGGACAAGTACATACAATGGACCACGCTGCGACAACAAAGGGATCAAGATGTGCATGAGCTGACGAATCTGTTCCATACCCTGTGCACAAAGTTGGGTATCAAAGATTCAGAGAAACATTTGGTGCTAAAGTATCGCAGCTGTCTGCACAGATACATTCAGGAGGAAATGGAGTTCCTCGACATCTCCTCGCTTAGTACGGCATACCGGTATGCTGCCAAGATTGAGCAGAAATTCAAACAGAAGAAGCGAGACTTTGGATCTGCGAATCAAAAGCAAGGAAAAGGTGCTTCCAAACCGCAGAACAAAGGACAAAGCATGGCGGCTAAGGACAACCCGTCAAAGCCACAAGACAAGAAAAACACAGTAAAGCCAAAGAAGGACACGGGAAAGTGGTGTGAGTTCCATAAGATCTCCACTCACAACACAAGTGAGTGTCGGGCCAAGCAGTCGCTAGTGGCCGAGATGAGGGCTTCTGAGTCAGATGCATGCTCTGACTCCGAATCAGAACCTGAAAAGGGGAATGAAAAAGGGAAACATATTATTGATGCGGAGCCCAACGCCATTGTTGCCACTACAAAGATCCAGAAGGAGGAACCGGAAGATCTAGAGGAGGAGGAACGTCTCTTCCACTCCCAGATGTGGGTAAAGGGCTCCCCTGTACAGTTCATTGTCGAAAATGGGAGCCAAAAGAACCTCATTTCAGCAGACGCCGTGAAGCGGTTGGGCTTGCGGACCACAGCTCACCCACATCCATACACCATCGGGTGGCTTCACCAAGGACGAGATCTCCGCGTCAGCCAGCAGTGCCGCCTTCCCTATAGCATCAAGCCCTTCAAGGATGAGGTATTATGTGGCGTTGCTCCTATTGATGTTTCTGATGTATTATTAGGACAACCATACTTGTGGAAGCGTCATGCTGTGTATGAGTCTCGACCTCGTGCTGTTATTATTACTTTGGGAAATAAGTTGTACAGGATACCAGAGGTACCACCTCCTACGACTATCTCTTTGGTTACTGCAAAACAATGCAGTAAGCTCATTTTCCAAACCAGGAAATTCGTTTTCCTGATGATCCGCCCCCAGGGCAAGAAGAAGACTGTGGCCACGACCTCCAGACAGGGCCCCTCTGCACGACAACAACAAATGGATAAGGTCATGGAGGAGTACGGGGACATCTTCACCTCACCCACAGGGGTTCCTCTGCACTGCCAGGTCAAGCACTCGATTGATCTGACCCCAGGTGCGCCACTACCCAATGGACCGATCTATCGACGCTCTGTTCTGGAAAATGATGAAATCAAGAAGCAGATTCAGGAGCTGTTGCAGAAAGGTCACATCAGACCAAGTTCATCGCCCTGTGGGAGCCCGATCGTGTTGGTACAGAAGAAGGATGGGACGTGGAGACTCTGTATTGACTATCGGGCGCTGAACAAGATCACTGTCCGGAATAGGTACCCAATCCCGCGGATTGATGACCTTCTGGACCAACTCCAAGGTGCAAAATATTTCAGTAAGATCGACCTGAAGTCTGGGTATCACCAAGTACCAATTGAACCCTCTGATGTGTGGAAGACTGCCTTCAAGGCTAAGGAAGGCCTTTTTGAATGGCTGGTCATGCCTTTCGGGTTGACGAATGCTCCCGCAACCTTCATGAGGATGATGGACGACATCTTGCGGCCATTCACAAACTCATTCGTAGTGGTGTACTTGGATGACATTCTGATCTTCAGCAAGACTTGGGAAGAGCACCTTCATCACATCCGACAAGTCCTCCAAACACTGTGGCAACACAAGTTGTGTGCCAATTTGGAGAAGTGCACGTTTGGCATGGCCCAGGTTCAATATCTGGGATACATTATTGATGAAAGGGGGGTGCATGTGGATCCAGCCAAGATCCAAGTCATTCGGGATTGGCCAGCCCCGACTACTATAACAAAGCTTCGCAGCTTTCTGGGTCTTGCTAATTTCTACCGTAGATTAGTGTTGGGATTCTCTCATATCACTTGGCCCTTGAGTCAAGTCACCAAAGGAGGAGCGAGAGCAAAATTATTTTGGTCGGAACCTCAACAGAAGGCGTTCAAAGAATTGAAAAATCGCCTCTGTTCTGCCCCAGTGCTCACCTTACCAGACTTGCAGCAGCCATTTGAGATCGAGACAGATGCCTCTGACTATGCTATTGGGGCAGTTCTTACTCAACAGGGACATCCAGTGGCATATCACGGTGAGACATTGTCTGAGACAGTTCGCAAGTATCCCACCTATGACAAAGAAATGTATTCCATTGTGCAAGCCTGTCGACAATGGAAGCATTACATTTTGGGGAAGGAAGCAATCATCCACACAGACCACCGGCCCCTGCAGTTCATACAGACACAAGGGAAGTTGCAGAATGATCGCCATCAGAAGTGGTCCACATATCTGCAACAGTCTCATTTGAACATCAAGTACAAGAAGGGTAGCACCAATAATGTTGCAGACTGCCTCAGCCGACCACCGATCGTGGCGCTCACCACCGTGCTCAACTCTTGTGGGCACGAGACTTCTGATTGGCCGCTTCTCTATGAGAGTGACCCAGAATTCGGCCACACTTACAAGGCACTCTTAGGGGGCACACCAGTTCCAAATTTTCACCTCCAAGATGCACTTTTATGTCACCTGGGACACCTTTGTGTTCCTTCAAGCGAGCGTGCCAAGATGATATGGGAAGCACACTACAGTCGAGTCGCTGGGCATTTCGGGGTCGAGAAAACGGTAGCAATACTACAGAAGTATTTCTATTGGCCGAACCTTCGAAAGGATGTCGAGAAGCACATCAGATCCTGCACTGCTTGTGCCATTGCCAAACCGACCATCAAGAAGCAAGGCCTATATGCTCCACTACCTACCCCTAGTCGACCGTGGGAATCCATCTCCATGGATTACATGTCGGGCCTGCCTTCTACTAAGAATGGAAATGACTGTGTTTTCGTGGTCGTTGACAGATTCTCGAAGATGGCAATCATGGCGGCCTGTAAGAAGAATATCACAGCAGAAGCCACTGCTAAACTCTTCTTTGAACGAGTGTGGGTGCACTTTGGGATCCCACAGTCTATCATATCAGATCGAGATAGCAGGTTCCTCAGCACATTTTGGTCCAACCTCTGGTCAATGTTGGACACAAATCTCACCAAGTCCACAGCTTTCCATCCCCAAACAGATGGCCAGACAGAGGTAGTCAACAGAATGATTGTACACATTCTGCGCATGTACAACTCAAAGCATCCACGCACATGGGACGAGAGCCTCCCCTATGTACAACACAGTTATAACCGGGCTCTCCACAGTTCAATTGGCCATAGCCCCTTTCAGGTGGGCTTGGGATTCCAGCCACTATGTCCCATTGACATAGCCATGCCGTTTGCAGCTGCTCAGGCCGATTCAGCTCATGTCCAGTCTGAAGTTCACAAAGCAAGTAGCTTCATCGAGCGCATTCAACACATCCGCCAACAGGTTCATGAGATATTGGACAGAGCCAATGCGAAGTACAAACAACGCCATGATCAACACCGGGTGCCACACCACTTCCAGGTGGGCGACAAAGTATGGCTACATTTTCAGAAGGAGCGCCTCACTGGACCTCACCGCAAGCTTCGCCCGCTCCGATACGGGCCGTACACCATCACCAAGGCTGTAGGTAACAATGCCTTCGAGCTTAGTATTCCACCATTCCTTGGTCTGCACCCAGTCTTCAATGTGGATCGCCTTCGTCCTTACTTTCCACCTCTACTGGACACCTCGGACATTGCAGAACAACTCACACCAACAGAGTTAAACCCAGACTGCATGGAACAGGCCACCACAGATTGTATCATGGACATGCAAATCGAGAACACTCGTCAACAACAGATCCAACTGTATCGGGTTGTCAAAGCTGGCCAACTCCTGCACCAAGGAAAGTGGTTCACCAGGGACCAAGTTCAGCAGAAATTTCCTCATCTCATGGAGGAACTTAACGCCATGGGGACCATTGCTTCCTAAGGGGGGAGGAATGATCCAGGTGGATATTGGTGGCCACCCGCCTATTCCACTTGGGCCCCCACCATTGTCTCTTTCAGTTTTTCAGTTTTTGCATAACTTACTATTTTTAGCAGTTTTTCGGGTCCTGAACTTCCGGAGCCGTTTTAAGGCCCTAAACGACGACGTTTTTTGGGTATGAAATTTGTTGCGATTTTGATCATCAAAATCGTCACAAAAGTTGTAGTCCTCGGATAGAGATTTCTAATGATGTATCATGTGCGTCAAATGGAGATAGTATGCCAAAGTTACGTCCCTGGGAAGTTGAAACACCAATTTACCCAAACGGGGCCCATAGTTTTGGCGCTTCATCTCCTAGGGTTAGGTTTTTGGGATGTTGAGGGCTCTCCATTGTTTCTCAATAATAAATAGGCCCTCGAGCCTCATTGTAACTCAATTCAGAGGTCTGTAGCCACCACATCTCTTCTCAGAGATTCGCTACCAGCACCCTAGCTATTTTATTTCCATTATGTCTGTAAGCATCTTTCTGTTATTTTGATATTAATGAAATGAAGTGTTATTTCCGTTGCATATCTGTATTTAGGGTTATGTGTTATTCTGTTGCGTTCCTGCATAAATCCGGATCAGATACACTCAGACATTTGCAGACCAATTTCCATGAATGCTCTTAGTGGTGCAAAGTATTTTGTCACCTTCATCGATGACCATTACATAAAGACATGGATCTACTTTATGAAGACCAAAGGCAAGGTATTTGATCGATTCAAGGAGTTTAAAGCTCTTGTGGAGAATCTGACAGGAAATAATATCAAGACACTACGATCAGACAATGGTGGAGAATACATTAACAAGGACTTCACAAAGTTCTGTGCAGGGGAAGGCATCAAAAGAGAATGGAACGCTATATATAATCAGAGCATAATGGAGTCGCAGAAATTAAAAACGAGACTATTATCGAAGCTGCAAGGGAAATGTTGTATGATCAAGACATGCCCAAATTCCTATGGGTTGAGGCTTGTAATACAGCCATGTATGTGGAGAATAGGGTTCCTCATAACACATTGGTAAGGTTACTCTTGAGGGCGTGTTCACTGGCAGCAAGCTTGAAGTGAGCCACTTTAGGATATTTGGCAGTATAGTGTATTTCCATGTAACCGATGAGAAGAAGACGAAATTGGATTAGACTATAGAGAAAGGATACCTAGTGAGATATAGCGAGAATGCAAAGGCCTACTACATCTATATTCCCGAGAGTAGGAATATAGTAGTGAGACGGGACGTGAAGTTCATGGAGGAAAGAGCCTTCAAGAAATCCCAAGAAATGTCTTCAGCTACGCAGTCTAAGGAGGATCTGCTAGTCCAGCCACAATGACCTGCGGAAGATGGCTCTAGTGCCTCTCCAAGGCATAAGGATCGTAAGGATAGCTTTTCTGAGGAAGTGCAAGAAGGATAGCAGTTAAATCCACCCACCACCAGTGGAAGGATGAGAAGAGAACTACAACAAACTTTGAGGGATGCAGAGGAGTTTTGTGGAGCTCCTAGAAATGAGAAAAGGCAGCGCGGACAGCCATACATGTACCAGGAATTGGTCGCACAAGTTGGAAAATCCTCTAGTTTTCAGGAAGTAGCTCAGTATCAGGTGTGGGTAGATGCGATGGTGGAGGCGTATAACTCAATCATGACAAATGATGTCTGGGAAATAGTTCCTAGACCTCAGGATAGATCGGTTGTAGGTTCGAGATGGATCTACAAGATTAAATATGTTGCAGATGGCAGTATAGAGAAATTTAAAGCTAGGTTTGTAGCTAAGGGGTACGCTTAGAAGGAAGGGATAGACTATGAAGAAACATTCTCCCAGTAGCTCGGTATACTTCAATCGGATCTTTCATATCTCTTGCAGCGCAAATGGGATGGGAGATTCACCAGATGGATCTCAAGATTACATTCTTGAATGGGGTGATAGAAGAGGAAGTATACATAGAAAAACTAGAGGGCTTTGAGACGCATGAGA
This sequence comes from Pinus albicaulis, assembly GCA_034641835.2. Taxonomy (NCBI): domain Eukaryota; kingdom Viridiplantae; phylum Streptophyta; class Pinopsida; order Pinales; family Pinaceae; genus Pinus; species Pinus albicaulis. The sequence continues at coordinate 1,446,746,121 of CM076572.1, read as the reverse complement.
AGAAAACTAATGTGTGAAAGCTTGAGAAACCCTTGTACGAACTGAAGCAAACCCCTATATCTTGGTATGGTTGAATTGACAGCTACCTACAGAAAAGGGATTTGTCAAGAGTGACGTAGATCTCAATCTCTACTATATGAGAGTAGGGTATGAACCTCTAATACTGGTCTTATATGTAGATGATATGAATTTGATTGGATCATCTAGGCTCATCAAAGACTGCAAAGAAAAATCTAGCAATAGAATTCCACATGAAGGGTCTAGGGAGGATGCACTATTTTCTGGGTTTGGAATTTTGGCAGCAAAAGGGAGAAATATTCCTTGGACAAGGAAGATATACTACAAAGCTTCTAAAGAGATTTCAGCTGGAGGACTGTAGACCCATGGCTACTGTTATCACTCATTAGTCTTAAAATTTTCATTTATAGGGTCTTACATGTCATTTACCTAGGTTCCATGTTGTTTCAAAGTAAAATTCATGAAATTTATAAATAAATAAATAAAAACACATGTGGTAAGGTTTACCCTAAGTCTAAACCCACCTTGAGCCTTGTCATATCAGTAAAAGCCATCCCATATCATCTAGTTTTTGCTCCCATACTTTCAAATTAAAAAAATAATCCACTTGTCAGTTTTTCACCCTTTCGTAGCGAATTGTATGGAAAAACAACATATTTTGCTATGAAACTGCGTGACAGTTCCGTAGTGGATATGTCAGCAATTTAATTGTTTTCGCTACGAAATTGGGTTTTTCTCCAAAAATTGACAGAGCACTATGAGATGTCAAGTTTTGATGGCTAAAGACAAAGGTGAGGTTAGCAAATTAGTTATCATAATCACTAAGCATGCAAGATCGTATTTTCTGTAATCATTTCCTTTTGTGGTCACATGTGTCATCATTCTCCCTCAAGTTGTCGAATTTCTTTTTAAACCTTGCCCCTAAGCTTCTCTTTTTCATTCATCATCCAAATTATTGCATGTAAAGCATCTCATTGTCATCTTTGGAGAGTTGGTTCACCACGCAAAATAGGTTGTTTTCTAGTTTTGATTCTGCAGGTGTCACAAGCAAGGAGGCAGCAAGAGTATAAAGGATGAATAGCATCGAAGAAGAGATTAAACAAAGGAGGTTACTGTGTGAGGTACAAACCTATGGATTTGAAATTGTTAAATGAAGATCCCAATTCTATGGAGGCCTTTAGGAAGGTTGGTCACCTACAGTTTTGTAAGAAGTTGCAAGGTTTTTGTGCCCAGATATCCAAAGACTTTGCAACAAATTTTACAGGGATAACCTCAAAGGTTGGTGTATTGAACCTCACAGTGCCACTTGATGCTATATCTCAAGCTACAGGAATACCTAGAGGTGGTGAGGAATGGTTCAAAGGTACTAAATTCAGAATGAAAAGCTGTGAATAATTTCTCAAACAAGAGCACAGAGGAGCTGACATGACAAATGGCATCCCCAGGGGTTATATGAAAGAAAATTATGAAAAACTATTGTCGGTGGTCCAGAAATATTTTACCTACGAAGGGATGTTTCACATGGTCTACTCTTATCATTTTAGACTCCTTTTGCATTTCATTGGTAAGAAACCACTTGACCTACCTTTCTTTTTATTTAGAAGTTTGGGGAAGATGCCAGATAAGGTCCAGGCCAATGCTCAAGGTAGTGAAACATCAGTTTTTCACCATGGCCTGATCAAATTATTAGTACTAAAGGATTACAAAGGTTAAACAAATATTTGGCCTCTTTTTTTTTCATGAGTGGATATGAAGTAGACTTAGTGACACCAAAGAAGATTTAAAAACCAAAGAGTACTCCATCTCTAGTTGTAATAGAAGAAATTAATGAAGAAGGAGGATAGCCTCCTGTGGAACCAATGGACATTGAATTTGAACCTCTACAAGAGACTAATATCCCTCGGCCATCACCTACAAGACAAAAATAGAGAATTAGTAAACACAATAGCAGGAGGATAACAAGGAGACAAACCCTTTCCAAGGGAAACCTTGAAGTCATCCTCCAGGAAATAGACATTGAAGAATCCCCAATTGTACAGGTAGAAGACATTGAAGGAGATAGAAGAAAAATGCAGAAAGGTAAGTCTGTCAAAAAGTTGAATTTTGTAAGAAATGATGTTGGTTTCATTTTCCAGCCAAGGAAGCCAATGACCAAGTCACAGCTGGCAAAGGATGCCATGGAAAATAAAAGAGCAGAAAATATGAGTGAAGGTAAGCAGCCAGAAAACATCATAGACCTATCTCCAGCAACAAAAGAGGTCTTTGTACAAAGGAAAGGAAAAGAACATGTTGAGGAAAAAACTGAAGTGCAAATTTTACAAGAGAAATTAAGAAAGGCTAGGGAAGAAGTAGTTGAAGTCAAGTTGGAATTAAAATAGGCCAAAGTGGACAGACATCTAATGGCAGATTTTGAGAAAGATATGAAGGAGCAGTTGGACAAGTATGATAAAACTTTTTCAAATGCCAAGAAGATGTTGAAGAGTAAGTCTTCCTCTGAGGAAGGTGGTGAAAAACACAAGGAAAAGGAATCTATGGTTACAGTTTGAGAGAAAAAATCTCAAAGGGTAGGTCAAAGAGTTGGAAGACCAAATGGACATGATCCAAGAAGAACTAAAGAAAAGAGGGTTGAAGATTAGATTGGTAGATGAACCTGAGGTACAACCTGTTGTTGTTGAAGATGAAATACCCAAGGACTAAGGAGTTGATCTAAAATATTTTTTATTGAGTTTACAACTTGCAGGTAACACCAATTTTTGTTTAGAATATGATTTTTTGAAGAAAATTGCCAAATCTGTACTTTCAGCCAGATCAGGCAGTTTCATAGCGAGGTCCAGGCTTGAGGGCCGAAAGTCACTATGAAATTTCTGAAGAATGCCTTTTATGTAAAAAAATCATTTTAATGGAGATCCAAGTAGGTAAATCGATGGTATTTAGCTATTATGACCTGATAAATACATTTTTATTAGCAGAGGAGGCAGAAAAGGAGGTTAAGTGGCAGCAGTGGACATGCTACAAAATTTCACTATGAAACTACCTAAGGTCACTCTGTTTTTGTAGTGAAATATTTTTTGAGAGTTTTGAAGGTTTGAATATAATATGGAAGGACAACCAGCCACCTGGAGACATCCAAGCAGACAGTGGGCCATCCCAACAAAGATCCATTACTTGGCAGATGTGTCACTCATCCAAATCAACATGAAGACAAAGTTCTAAATAGTGTTTATATTTTCCTAAAAAATAGGACATTTGTTTCTTAAATCTTGGGGTACATTCATGTCTTAGTGATGGAGAATGCCACTCAAGCATCTCATATTTATCCATGTAATTGTTCCACTACTAGAGAAGTGGATGAAATAAATGTAAAGTAGAGTCCTATTAGGAGAGTAATTCTTTAGAGACTAGGTGTCTTTTTCTGTTCCGTAGTTTTTAGTTATGATTAGGGGTCAAAGTCATGGTTCGGTGATCTAGCCAGTTGGGAAAATCCTATGTAAGCAAAAGAGGTCTATTTATAGACAGAAAAACGAATGAGAAAGGGTTGGATAATGCTTTTGACACTGCTACTATTGTAAATATTTTATATCAATAATAGACAGACAGCGACTGTGTTTCTGCTTCACCTGAGATTCTTAAGATGTTTCAATGATTTTATGTGTTTCCTTTTATCTTACTTACAGTATCTTGATGTTAAATTACTCAGAATTCATGTTATGCATGCTCTGACTTCCTTTTAGAATTGAGCTATTGGTTATCTCCATGTGTTAATGTTGTCCTTTCGTTGAAATAGAAAAAGCCTTAGTTTCCATAAGTAGATATATTTGTCATTGAATTCTATTTTACTGACTCCATGAGCCCAATGGTAGTGAAATATTTCCCATTTTTCACCTACAAATCAAATACACTAAGACACTCATAGAGTTAGCCCTCTGTTTTAATTCCTAATTGAGAAGATCATTAGCTAAATTGAGAGAGCCCTCTCGGGCTAAAGAGGCTAATCCTCAGTCAAAATTTGGTTTGAAAGAGTTACTCTAAGTTTTCTAGTGGAGTAGCCAATCGGGACCAATTTAGAGATAACAGCTACACCAATGACCACAAACCGGAAGAAAATTGATACGTCCAAGTATGATGAAGTTGATCCTACCTTGTATAGGCAGCTCATAGGATCGTTGATGTACCTGGTCAATACTAGACTAGACATTTGTTATGTCGTGAATACCCTCAGTCAGGCCATGGTAGAACCAAGGAGGGCTCATTGGACAGAAGCAAAACATGTTCTTAGGTACTTGACAGGGGACAGTCGAACTTGGACTGAGGTACACCAAGGGACATGACATCCAGTTGAGTGGGTTCACTGACGCAGGCTGGGCTGGAAGTCCAATAGATCAGAAGAGTAGCAGTGGGTATTGTTTCAGTGTCAGATCAGGAATGACTTCCTAGTGCAGTAGGAAACAGAAATTCGTGGTGTTGAGGTCAGCCGAGGAAGAATATATGGCAGCTAGCACAGTTTCGTGTGAGGCCATATGGATTCGTACGCTGCTCATCAACTTACTCAAGAAAAGGATGGAAGCGACCAGTATTTTGTGTGATAATTAGAGTTGCATCAAGCTCTTTTAAAATCCAGTGTTTCATGATCAGTTGAATTACATTGACTTCAGGTGTCACTTCATCAGAGACTATGTCCAACGGAGAGTTTTATGGGAGAGTAGGTGACAGATATCCTCACAAAAGCTTTGGGTAAGACTAAGTTTACTTACTTCAGAGAAAATATCGGGATGGTCAAGAATCCATTCCAGTAGGAGGAATGGATAGGCTCGAAATTCAGAGGGAGCCGCATTGCAGATGAGGCAGTGACAATGATGGTGTCATGAGCAGCAGTACAGAGGGAAACAGCAGTACAGAGGGCAGCAGCGTAGCAGATGAGGGGCAGTAGTCAAGACATCAACAGTGCATTAAATGCTTCAGGTCAGAGCAGATGCAGTTGGCATTTTTGCTAGAACACTTTCCTCGCTAAGAGAGAGTGTTGATTTTGTAGCATTGGAAAGTGTTCCAAGCCTCAAATTTTGTGAGGATGCTTGGACATAATTATTCCAAAGAACCCAGAAACCATTTGTGGAAATTCCACTCGGTTCATGTTTTATTAAAATAATTAAGACCCTAAATCTAAACTTAGGGAAATTAAATAATTAAAGGGTATTAATAAAACAGAGTGAGAATATTCTAAAGAACGAAGATCAAGTCATGTTTTAATCTCATCCATTGATTAGAGATCTAATCTGAGTCGTTGATTCATCAACGAGAGGATTATAAGAAAAGGCTTGAGGGTCATTTTGAAATCAAGCCAGGCACACACTCAATACATGAAAAAAATCGATTCTAAAGGAATATAATTTGATTTCATAGGGAGAGTTGCAGGGCAGGGTTGCAGAGGAAAAAGAAGGAAGCGGAAGTCATAAGTGACAGAGAAAGGCAAGAGGAGGACGCAGAGGGACACAGAGGGTAGCGTTGAGTAGCAGCACTGAGTGCCCACGGAGAGTGATGCATTCCAACATAGGGACTGCACAGAGTGACGCAAAGGGAACTAGGGTGTCTTCCGGGTGTCAGAAATTCTCCAAGAATATTCAAAGAATTTATCTCAGGTGTATTCTTAAGAGATCTGCCTATCTATTTCTAGTAAATATTTTTACTGCTAAATAATAATACAAACCCTCATCTGTTGCACCGATTTTCCCATATTGGGTTTTTTCGAGGACAATTGTCCAAAAATAACTATGTACATGTGATTGTTTCTATTGTGTTATATATGTTCTGTTCTATTCTCTGCTTCTAGTTAAGTGATTAATGCAGTTGTGTTTATGTCATAATTTACTGAAAGAAATTTTTAAATAACTTATCATAATAATAAGTATGTGAAATAAATCTATCACTGCAATAGTATTTCAGATTTGAAATTTTCACAGTGAATACCTCTACTCCTTATGATAGCGTTGGGTCAGGTCTTTTCAAGGACTCGTCCCTAATGGGAATTTTTCCACTCCTGCCTCCTAATGTTGGCTTTTTTAACATGATATCATCTCGTCATGATCCATGGATTATTCCTAGTCCCGACCAGATTGACAGTTTTGGTGATGTTATTCCCCTCAACCCTAAAAAACAAATATATCAAAGAATTATTCTAGTTTTTTCGGCTTCTTCTGAAACCAATGATAAATTTGTTTCATCTCTAGACACGTATTCGCAATCCCCCTGGTTTGGTTCTTGGAATTCACATGATCCCTTGAATGAGACATTCCCCACTAACGAGAGTATTGTGGAAGTTATGTCTCTCGAAGAAACCCCATGGGATGGTGGTAATCATCATTCCTCGTTTCTCCCAAGCCTGGGTGAAATCTCTACTTGTCTAGAAACGTGTGTTTCATCTAAATTGACTGGCCCACTTCAGTATTCCATTCTGGTTCATGAAGTGTTTTCTGAAGGAAACATGGGTAACATCTCTGCCACCATTCCAATCGAAATCTCTGTCAAACCATGGATTTTCACACTTATTCATGTTGGGGCTTCTCGTTCTCCTGCTAAGATCAAGATTTACACTTCTTTCTTCAAAAAACTCACCCCACCCACTCCCTTCGACCCTATTTCTACTGTTTGGTCATTTTCCCACAGGGTAATTATTTCCATGCTTCATAACCATTACTCGGTCAGGGGGCATGGGCACTTCATCGTTGTTGTGAATTATCTCATAAAATTGGTCGATTTAATGCTTAGAAGCAATATCAACAGTAAAACTGTCGGTTTATTTTTGTTTATCATGAGGCAAATCAGCTAACCGAGTCTTGTATTGGAATCCATCTGAGAATTACTATGCTTGATCACAAGTACAATACTTTGTACATTAGTGTGCTTTTATATTTTTTAGTGTGAGTGTTTGTTTTGCAAACATGTTTCCTCTTCTTACATTGTGTTCCACTTAGTTTTCAGATGTCATCGAACCATTATGTCAGTTTTGTTGATGGTGCTTGCCATAGCACACGGAACTTATCTTCCGCAACATGGGCACTCTTTTTCCCTGATCGCGAGTTGGTTAATCTACAAGGTATTTGTATGGGTCAAACAACTAATAATATTTTCGAATATAGTGCGGTCATCGAACTATTATCAAATGCAATTTCTCTCGGTATAAGATACTTGGTTGTCAAGCTAGACTCACAAATAGTTTGTTACAGTTAAATGGTTATTACTCAGTGAGAAACCCTCATATTTTGCGCATCTATTTACGTGTTCAATTACTAGAAAGAAATTTTGATTACATTACATATCAACACATTCCACGAAATTTGAATAAATTAACAGATACATTGGAAAATTATGTATTAGATCGACATTTGCGTCATATGTAAAAACCAAACACATCACCATGATACAAGAACACTTAGTGATTGTAGTAGCATATATATATATATATACTGGGTCTATAAAATTTTGTTACATCAAAAAATCAAAAGATATGTGTTTTGTGACATAATGGCTCCACGAGCCTGTTAGCACTCCACCAGTTCTCCCAAGGCTGAAAAGGAGATTGACAAAGGTAACCACATACCACTTTGACCTAGTAGCTAGCCCTACCAGGCTGAGAGGGCTCTCTCTATGAGATCACATTCAAGGATTGACTATGATATGAAAGATATTAGGCTAGATATGATAAGCTCAGGTAGTTTTTGAGTGTTTAATGGTTTGATGTTAGATCAGGGATGAAACCAAGTAGCTAGGTCTAAATATCAAAAGGGTTTACAGCTGAAAATATATAAAGGAGCAAGGTAGTAGTGGATCTATGATGGATTTAGGGTTTTGTAGGTATGGTGGAGGGTCTAAAAAAGTAGAGGGATTTAATGAGCATGTTTAATAATGAATTCATTAAACTGGAAGCATGAAACATAAAATGACATTCCCATATAAATAGAGCTAAATGAATAGAATTTTTCCTATGAACTGTAAGGAAAGCCACCAAAGATACAATATATGGAAAGAGGAGATATATATCATTCATTAAATACTATAACAGAGAAAACATGTGATCATAAGCTCACTGCACATGAATTCCTAGATAATAGTTGCCACTGCATCCTTTGATTTATGAATATGAAAGTGAAAGTACAAGCTACAAGAGTTACAATCCTCTAATGTCCATCCAATCAAATGACTCTGAAAATGATAGATATAGACCAAAAAAACCTCTCCCCTGTCTCAGGGGTCAAATCCCTTAGTTGTGGAGTTGATTACATGATATGCTCAACAAAACCCTAATGTATAAGGAGGTCAACCAATTCACCTCATCATAGGAAACTACATAATTTGACCAAAAATTACATCAACAAGAATGTATATACCCTATTTTACTATTCACCTACTGAAATACACTTCATGACATCATAAGATCATCATCATTCATCAATTACACACGTAAAAATTCAAAATTGTTCAAACTGCGAGTGAAAAAACTATACTGGAGAAAACACAACATGCTTGGGAAAAAGGCAATTTGAAGGTCTTCCAGGTGTCCAAATGTTGTTCTAAAAGTTGCTATGAATAGCCTTAGATGTATGCTACATGATAGGATGTTCAATCACTCAAAAAGGTGGCTTCTATATCTCAAAAACTTCATTCACCCAAGAGTACTCAAAAAACACAGCGTGGCCTCCAAAAAGAAGGCAAAAAGGCCATTTTTTGCTAGTTTTGGGCATTTTGACCCTCCAAAAGTTGCTGACATGGCTCCACCGCTGACTAGGATTGAAGTATGTGTCAAGAGGAATCCACCAATGTTGAGAATGCATCCATTGGACCTGCCCAATAAAAGCGCAGTGTGGCCCACGCTGTGTATTTGCCAGTAGGAGTCGTTTTCAAAATTGTCAATTTTGACCAAAAACTCACAAAAACCAAAATTTGCTCCAAAACTCTCCAAAATTGGTCCAAAGATGCCTGATAAGTTATTCTATGCTACTAAGGAAGCATCAACAAGCAGATCCAATTTACCCTTCTCCTTTTCACTAATTAGGGTTTCCTTCGATTTTGCTTGCAATTATTTGACTTTGACTTAGCAAATTTGATTTCTTATGTAGTCGTGGGAAACCATGTGTTTTTGCAACTTTTTGTCTCTGTTAGCCTTGTCAAGGAGATACTCCAAGTGACTATTCACTTTATCAAGCCAAAACTCCCTATTTTCATTGATTTCCATGGCTATCCTTTCTTCAAATTTCAACTCGTCATCTGGTGGATTTTTCTCTCTTTCTTTTTGAAGTGCCCTTCGGAGATCCATGGTCCTTGGCCTTTTCCTTGTCACCTGTTCTTCATGCTTATCTAAGTATTCACTGTCAACCACTGTTTTTCCTTTCACATCTTTCATACTAGCTTTAAACTGATTTTTCTCTAAAGACAATTGCTTTACCTTCAACTGATTGTTCTCTTGCTCTAGGAAGGAAATTACGAAATTATCCCTTGCCAAATTGTCCTTGAGTTATTTGATCTGAGCATCTTTCTCCTTAATGATCTGCTCTAGGTTTTCATGCTCTTCACTGGCCTCCAACTCTACTATGTCAATGTCATGATGGATGGGCTCCTCATCATGCAAAGATGTCTCATGTTGTAATCGTAATCCCTATTCTGTTGATGTGGGTTTGGCCCCTTCCTCAATCTGAGGAGAAAACATAAGAATTCTTCCTCTCTGGTATGTTTGAGTGACCTTAATCCTCCTCCTCACTGAAACTATGCTAGGTGAGCCAACATCCACATGTCTAGATGGTGTTGATGGTGCTAATGGTGAACTAAGCTAGTAGGTTGGCTACTAGAAGGCAAAAAGACGTTTGATTGCATGAAGGTTTCCTAAGTGATGCTCTTTTGTTCAAGTTGGTGTAAAACAATGATTTTGATAAGAGAATGGTGGAAGAGGCTGACTTCAAGACCACTATGCCTATGCTGAACTTTTTATGTCATCTTTGCCAGACTTTTGTAGAGGTAGTAGGGAAAATTGAGTGGCTTTACACCTGTGAAATGCATAAGTAGTCTAACATGATACACGTATAGTCTAGAAAATCTTCCCTCACAAGTGAAGGACTTCATGATGATCTTCATTAGTAGTTTATACTTCTCAAGGAGCTGCCCAACAGGAAAAACATTCTTCATGTGTTGTTGATAGTGTCTTCTAAGGTAGGGCTTGTAGTTTTGAATCTCTAGGTCCTAGTTCTTGAACCATTTCTCACCATGATTGGGTATCCCTGTGGCCTCTGCTCCTACATCAGTTGATATAGTGAATGTAACCCATACAATCATTACCTTGTCCTTTTTGAACTGAGTGGCAAACAATTTAGTCAATGTGACATGGTATTTGACTCTCTCAACTTGCTCACAAAAAGGAAGACACCCTACCCTTTGAAAACATTGCTTGGATAATGGTGAAGACATCACTTCATGAGTGAATAAGGGCTCATATCTTGACATTTGGCCTCCCTTATTCTAAGGCCTTTTATCTCCCTTCATGTGTGCTTTGCAAGGGGAAAACCCTAATAGTGAAAAACAGGGGAATGGAGAAATGGAGTAGGATGGAGGGGTTAGGAGAGGGAAATGGGTATGGGAAAAATTAGGGAGGTAGGGAAGGGTGTTGGGAATGTTTAGGAAGTTGAATGAGAGGGAATTATGGTAGAAGTAGACCTAGGGAATTTTATTACAAATCTAGGTCTAGGCAGCTTCCAAAAACACAACGTACGGATAGTGAGGGGGTTTGAGGGCTTCACGGAGTGTATGTGGATGTGGGGAAAGGGAAAATTACTAAGGTAAGGTTTTACTTAACTTACAAACTTGCAAAGAAGAGCTCTCCCACAAAATGCAGCATGGGGCTCTTTGGAGGAATTACACCTTGAAAAATGGAAAATTCAACTGATGAAAAGGCTTAAAGATACATTACTTACTTGTAGAAGGTTGAAGAACATTTTAAATTGGTTTGCAAACCTTAAAACTTGGATTTTTTCCTCTTAAAGGAAAATGCAGCATAGGAGGGGGAAACGCAGTGTGAAGGCTAGGAAAGACAGCTGGTTGCCTTTGCATCAAACTCTAAAGTGTGCTCTGACCTTGGAACAGATAACGAAGAGTTTTTTTAACTGAGAGAGGTCTTTGACAATGAGATGAATGAGAAAAATTAGTGAATTGGTCTTTTATAGCTTTGTTTGGAGTCATTTTCTTCAAAGAGGTAGAGTGGCCCACCTCATGATTTTCACTTTGTTTTGGAACCTTGTAGCTTTGGAACTTTCAATTGAAGCTTTAGAACTTTGAAACTTATTACATAATTGAAACATAAATTACATTTTGAAACCAAATTTCATTGAAAAACTTTTACCTATTACCACTCCTCATTTGTCGGATTTATGCATGGAATGACATATTCTGGTGACCTTAATCCTAATGAACTAATAGTGACACTGCGCTGAATGAAGACCATGATGATGTTGACTGAAGTGATGATGATGATCTTTCAATGATGGTACACTCAACTGAGTGATGACAAGGATCGGCATGTAAATTTTTTGAAAGAGTGGAAATAGCCCTAGACACACTATCCAATGACCAAATTTTTATTTTAAGACCTAATGAAATGGAAAAAATTTGACTTTGAGAACCTAACAAGACATTGTAAGATCATATTTGATCACTGGTGACAGGTTGAATAGACTTACACTAACAGAGCCTACATCAGGGCAGAAAAATAAACTAAAGGCAGTGATCTGCCCACATGGTGCTCATGGTAGCAAGTGACCGCCCAGATAACTCGAGATAGTAATCGAAGAAGTCTGCTTAAGACTCCTACAATGTGCCTCTAAAAGCATAGTGGTATCTCATCAAAAGTCGCATACTCTGGAATGCCTCTAGTCAGGCCCTCCAGGTTGCGCTCAACCTCTACGATTGGGTTTGCTCCCTCCTCATAAGGAGCATCCTCAATCTAGTGTGCTACCCTCCTCACAATCGGGGACATACTTGCTGGTCTCTCTGGTCCAACATTTTCAAAATAATCATAAGTTTAGATCTTAGAACACATAACAAAAAACATTAAAAAAGTAAAAAATTCCAAAAATAAGTTTTTTACCTGCATCGAACCATTGTGCACCTATCGAAAGGGGAATATCTAGATCTCCTCGAAAATTCGTACCAGCATATGCGTAGTCGTCCACTACAATCATTTGATGGTGTAACCAACTGAAAAATGTTGTAGGGAGATGCATCTGTTGGCCACCTCCATGGCGAGGCATGATCTCACACCATCTAAGCAGCCTCGGGTCTCTCGAGTCCGGATCATATACCTCAATCCGCTGTTACTAAAACAATGGCACTCACTCCAAGAAGAAAGTGAACAATATGGATCCATACCCAAATTGTTTCAGTTGTCCCATTTTTCACTTTGTAAGTTGGCTTTTGATATTAGCCAATAGTCCCTCACACCAATTGAACACGGTGACAGAAAGACAATCGACAGCAGAATGAAATTAAGACTTTGTTGCCTCATGCAATGCATGAGCCCCAGCCACACAGGCCATAGTGTGTAAAATCATCCTCAAAGGAAGATTGGTGATAGTTTTGATGTCCACCTTTCTGCTTGAATACCTTCTAGCACCAGGAAAATGTATTTGAATGAGCATACTCGTGCTCTTGCCTCCAGTACAAGCTACAGAGAGTTGATTTCTCTCCCCTCTCCTGGACAATCCAATTATGAAATAAATGTCTGAAATATCTATTTCGAGCTCTTGGTCCCCAATGATGAAAATTTTACGATCAACGTCCCATAGTCCAATGAGATAGTCTAGTAGCTCAAGTTGAACTATGAGTCTGGAGATTTGAAATAACTTGAGAAAACCACAGTTTCTCAAGGCATTGATACAATGTGGATCTTGTATAACTTCATGATCTTCTACCTCATGGCCTCTTTCTTTCCATTCAGTGACCATATTCGCCGAAAACAGCTACAAAACATTCATAAATGACATTTTATGATTTTTCAACGGATCAAAAATGGAAATAAATCATTAAGAATGGAGAAATTTCATTTTTAAAATTATTCTCTGCACTCAGCAAGTTTTTCAGAATTAAAAACGCGTTGACGATGCGTTGGCCTAACGACCTATGGGCGATCGGTGCAGGTCCAATAGGTCAAACCCGCGTTGATCGCCCATGACATAAAATTTTGAAATCTTCTTCTTAGCACCAAAATTTCCAAAACAAATGGCTTAAAAATGGCATGAAAATGATGAGAAGAGATAGAGCTCTTACCTGCAACTGACGAATCGTCAAATGGTGTCATGGATTGGTTGCACCGCTTGTCTGAAGTTCGAAGGAAAATGGGGTAAAAATGTGCTCTCCAATTTACTCAAAGTGAAATGGTAAAAATGTTTTTACTTTGTCTATTTATAAGTTTTAAACATATTTTTACCAATATTTTATTATATTTCTCGATATCAGTGATGTGTGGTTCTCTTTGTGCAGCAACTGGATCTTTTTAATGGTGACAGTGATCATTTTGACTGATGTAACAAGTATTATCTTATCTCTTTTTCAGACTCGTTAAAAATAAACGAAAAAGCAACCCCTTGGAGTCATCTTTAAGCTCTTTTCTGACTCTCGAAAAATGAAAATATCGTCGAGTACTTGTCATTTCGAACTCATTAAATTAAATGAATTAACGTGGTCTCAGTATGCATTTACCCATTTTTCAGGATGAAATTGACTATTTACGAAAAAGGAATACCTAGATCGAACATGGTCAAGAGGTTCTCCCAGATATTGTTTTCTACCTTTTCGGATTCGAGGGACGAATTATGAAAAGGGACTTGATAGAGTTTCTTTTATGTTTCTTTTTCAAACTCCCTAAATATGAAAAAGACACTAAGTTACTCTTCCTTCGGACTTGTAAAACTTAAACGGCGAAAGACTTATCACCATGACGAGACCGAGTTACTCCTTCCTAGGGCTCGTTAAACTTACTAGGATGGGTTCATTCAAATAATGAACTTATACTCTAATCATATGATATCCTCTTCACATTGGATATCAAAAATAAAGAGGTATTCGTTAGCAATAACGGGGGGAAATTGAAAGTGGAACTTCCTGTGTGTTTTTAGATAGCATGTCACTCTTGAACATGACATTCATCTGCATATCATGTCGAGTTGGGGATATCCTTCATTCGTCAATTGCCTTCCTGGGTTTGGGAAATATATTTGCCTCTCATTCAATCATTATATGTCGTCATCATGACCTTTGATCCCATTTTGGGTCAAATGCTACCACACTCCGGAGTCGTGTCACCAATATGTTCAAGAGAATTCCTCTGTACAAGTCAAACATCCTCTGCTTCTTTGACCCTCTCTGCAACAGTCCTTAATCACTCCTATCAACTTGAGAAATCCATGTTTCATGTCAATGATGTGGGAATCATTATGGCCCTCCTTCAACGAATCACTTCCTCTCGACTTCAGCTCATTATCTAGGAAGATGGTTTAGAAACTCCTTTTCAGTACCTTGGAGCTTGCATGCCTCAATGGCAAGTTCTTCGTGTTCGACCATGGGTTCACATCATTGGCCTTCGATCGGATGATTCTGCAAGTGTTCGACTTCAACACATTTATTCACACTTGTATATTATTTTGTCGTACCTTGAGGGCCATCATCATTATTGATGGTTTCTCTCATGCCTGTTAACGATTTTCATCATTGGCTGGTAATCAGGTGGTTTCTACCATGTTCGACATTAGTACATCTGTTCACATGGTTAGATTCGTACAGTGGGTAGATTGAGATCGAGAAGACCCTGGATCACATATGTTATTAACCAGGTTGTGTGGAGTTACTGAGTATTCATGATTGTACACATGATCCTTTCTATACGGATGGTTGCGACAATAACATGGATCTATTTCCATGATCTCCTTCAGACAGATGGTTGTGACCATGTCGTGGGTTCATGTGTTATTTGATGCTTATTCAGAGATATGTTATTAGGCATGTTTATATTAGAGATATCATATATTGTATTGTGTTTGATTTGGAAGGTCTCATGGCAGTATTCCGAGTCATTGCCTTGGTTTGTAAAGCATTTCACCCATCACTCCATGTTATGCCTTCATGCTTTAGGGGGCATCTATTACATAGTAATTTGTCACCCCGTTCACTTCTCGTCCCCGATCCTGAAGTGCCCTGAGATGACAACTGTGTAGTATATCCACCACGGAAAATACATCAAGATATCCCTTGAAGACCAAAAGAAAGTTGCCTTGAAGATTTTGTGAAGAAGCTTATCTTAAACCTAAATTTTTGGGTCAGCGCTCTTTGCTAGTTTCCTTCCCGTGTTGATAGCAAGTTGCAACACTCTGACCTGCCATTGTCGGCACTCTTCTGATTGGAAAAAGCGCGTTGATCATCTTCTGGAAGAATTTCATCAAATGGAGGAGAAACTTCTTGCACTAGAAGCTTCCAAAACGGTGAAATGGTTGTTCGGTGGGGATATCGTCGAGCTCTCCCATTTGGAGCTCTTGATCTTATCATTAGGGGATTTTCCCTTTAGAAGTGGGCCTTCCTCCTTTTATGGACTCCTAACTCCTTCTCCTTACCTATAAATTGAATCGCATCCTTCAACTATTGGTTAGCCATTGTTGGCATGGCTTGATCATTAATCCTTTGCAACCCTATATTGTGATAACACCTAAACTGCCACTTGGGAGAAGGATTGCTTGAAGAGCCTCGATTTGGACTTGGACATCACCAAAGGGAGCACTCCAACATCAAGGCCACGGTTGTATGCTTCCTTTTCTGTAATTAATAATACATTTGATGTTTCACTTTCCATATTTGTCTATATATCTATGCAAGTGGCCTAATACTCCTTGATCTACTAGGTAGTTTGTATTTGATGTATGCTATGTATCTTGTCAAGTTTCTTGTTGTTGCCTCTTAATCTCCTATAGGTATTCGAACGCCACAAGCAGCGAGGAGTGAGACTGAAGGATTATGGATCAAGGTCTTCACCAAAGTAATGGATGATAGCATTAGGAAAATGTAGGTTCTTCTTCTTCTTCTTCCGCTTTGAATGTAAACTAGGAAAGGCTTCATTAGTTTGTCTCATGCGTTGCTAGACCCACTCTAGGGCTATAGAGATCGCCTCTGTCTGTAGAGGGGATTGTCTTCACAATACCTTTTCTTCCATGCAAGAAAGTTTGAAACCCCAACTAGTTTGTTGCTTTATTTGCAAAAAGACATTTTGATAGAATCAAAACAAGTCATAAATATACTCACTTGAATAGATGTTTTTCTTCTACAACCAGCTTCCTTGTTGATGATGATATAGATAGTAGTAGGAGCTCCCTCTTAGATAGACTTCTTCAAGAGTGGTGTAAAGCAGTAGATCACCTTGGATAGCTTTATGACTTCAGCAAAATGATGATTTGATGATGTCTCCAACAATGTTGACTTGGCTTCCATTAGGGGAATTTTGAGGTCTAAAATGGGCCTCCTAAGAAAAATGTGTTGAGATTTTGTGTATTTGGGGAAGCATCAATTGTGCTCTAGCTCCCAAATTTTGTGGAGGGACTAGAGTACACTTGATCTACAAGACCCAGAAAGGGACTTGGGAAATTTCATCTGGTTTGGGAGATATTTAATTAATTAATTATTTTAATGTATTTCCTAAGTCTAAACTTAGGAAAATGAAATAATTAAAGTTAATTAAATTAAACATGTGATGAAATTGTCTTAAGTCACACGGATCAAGATTTCTTTTAATCTTAGCCATTGATTCAAGATCGAAAAGTATAAAGGAAAGGCTTGGAGTCATTTGTAAAGACACACAGAGGCAGAGCACTGAAGCTAAGCTAAGATTCTAGAGCGAGTTTGCTAACAATTCTCAGAAGTGTTTCAGCTGCAGAGAGGGGAGGTTAGACAAAGGGGATGATCTGATCCCAGTGTCTAGGATCAGCAAGAGACAAAGATCAACTCAGAGAGGTAGCATAGAGAAGTAGAAGAAGCAGCAGCAGAGAGGGCAGCAGTTGCGTAGCGCAGAGGCAGCTTCAGCTACGCAAGGGTTGCACAGTCCCTCCCATGGAAACGTAAGTCAACTGGAAACCCTAGAGGGTTACGCAGAGACCCTTAGGGGCAGCGTAGGGACTGTGTTACCCAGTGTGGGGTAACGCAGCCCTTTCCAAGCCAGTGCTGAGAGACGCAGGGGCTACAGAGGCTGACGCAGGGCCTTCAGGGGCAGCGCTGGGGTTTCTAGAGCCTAATTTTGGTTGAGTTCTGTAAATCCCATTTAAGGGTGTGGATCAAACATTATTTTGGCTTCAGAACAACTGGTCAGTTGCAGATCTATTTCATCTCTATCGGGTTTTCTAGATCTGGAACCCAGATTTGTTGTATTCAGAAAACTCTTAATAATAAAACCCTCCAACAGCCAGCAAATTGGTTTTCCCGCATTGGGTTTTTCTGGGGACTATTTATCCAGAAAATCATTGTGTCACTTTGTCTGTGTGCATGTACTTTTTCTAGATCTGAATTGGTCAAAGTCAGTTATGTGTTTTGCTTCGATATTAATCAAAAAATTTTAGTTAATAACTTAATTAAGTAGGAGGAGCATAACCAAATCTAACAGTAGATTTCTGCATAATTGTAACATTCAGAAATTTTCACATGGTATCAGAGAAATTGCAGATCTAGGAGGGTCACCAGCAGAAGACTGAAAGTTCTTGATGCAAAAAGCAACAGGAAAAGCAGCAGAAGGACAAATCTGAAGGGATAGTGTAGTTTTCAGAGAAGCAGAGTTACGCAGAGGGCAGGGTGACGCAGGCTAACATTGTCTCCCAATAGGCCCACACACTTATTGCGCAGAAGCGCGCTGGAATTGTCTGAAGCCAGCCAGTGTGACACATATCCGAATCTGTCATATCCAAAAGAGCCTGAAGCAGCGCTGCAAAAATTCAGAAGGTGCTGGTGGGGTTAAATTTCTGAAGTCTTCATATTTTTAGCCTAAGCACTAGTGACAAAGAGCGGGATGAGATCAGCTTCTCAGAGAGTTTCTAGCCAAAGCAACTTGCAGATTGATCAGAGGATCAAAGAGAGCTGAATCATTGTTGATATGGCATATTTCTAAGAAGGGAAATTAGTTATCAGAGGGAGCAAAAGGTGCATGTTTCGCCAAGGGCCTTAGATCCAAATCTCTAGCAAAGAGAAAGGAAGCTCCGACACATTTCTGAGCAGATGGCTCCTCATGGGCTGTGTGATCAGGACAGATTGGATGGCCTATCCAACTTTTCAGTTTGGAAGGCTAGGATCCTGATAGTCCTAGAGGCATATCATCTAAGAGACCATACAGAACAAACTTTGGCCACACCAACTGATGCAGATCTCCTAAGGAAGCATAATGAAGTTGTTGGGCATGTCAAGCGGCTGATCATGGATGGAATTAAGGACCATATTGTCCCACGCATAGCTGAAAAGAAGACAGCTAATGAGATTTGGAAAGCCTTAACTTCCCTATATGAAGGAAATTTTTTCCAAAGGAATATGTTGTTGGAGACTCAGATGCAGTCACTCATGATGACAAAGGGTGAAGACGTGGAACATTTCCTCTTCAGATTGCAGTGGATCAGAGATCAGTTGACTGCAATGGGTGCTAAGGTGGAAGATGAGTTGATGGTCAGGACTACTCTCAATGCAATCATAGATGAGTGGGAAACCTTTTTCCAAAGAATCTTGGGTAGAGCGGACCTCCCAGATTGGGACAGCTTATGGGCAACTCTACGTCAAGAAGAACTCTGCAGAATCACCAAGCAGTACAGCTCTGGATCAAGAAAAGTGAAGAAGGAAGATGAAGAAGATGCAACTTTGGCATCAAAGAGGTAGTAGGGAAAGAAGAAGAAGCATCTGTCAAAGATGAAGTGCTTCCAGTGTGGTGAATTAGGACACTTTGCTAGCAATTGTCCTCAGAAGAAAAGGGACAAGGAAGCTTCTTCTTCTTACAAGGCTGTTGTGGCGGATGATGGGTCGGAAGATGATGCAGCCATGAGCGCTCATGAACCACGAAAGTGGGGTGACATGGATCTATAGAGGAGCTACAGAATGTAGGGCGGGATCCTTGAGTAGCTCATCTCTTAGATCACATCCAAGCTACGGGAGCCTTAAAACAATAGCGGGACAAGTGGAGCAGTGGGTGCATAGATCACGGATGAAGCAGAGGCAAATCTGAAGGCTGGAAGGAGCAGCGCAGTGCAGATGCAGCAGCAGCGTAGAGGAAACAACAGTGTAGGGGTTGATGTGACTTCAGAAACACAAAGCAAAGCTACTTATGCATAGCAGAGCTGCAGCAGCGTGGAGGCTTCAAGAAAACAGTGCAGCACAGCAGCAACATGAGAGATTTCAGCACAAGGGGATGATTTGACTTCAGCAGTGCAGAGGGAGTCTGCTTATGCAGTGCAAAGTTGTTCTTGTGCATCATCCTTCAAATGCCAGCACAGATCAGCAGCGTATGGAGCTTCAGTGATGAGGATGCAGAACAACTGAATTGTCTGTCAAAGATTACGTAGGAGATTCAGTTGTTTCTCTCAACAATTGAAGTTGCAGTGCAGCAAATCAACAATGGCAGTGCTATGAGCAGCATAGATGCAGCGAATTGAGAGATAGTTGCAGTACAGATGGTGCAGTGGCAGTGCTATGAGCAGCATAGATGCAGCGAATTGAGAGGGAGTTGCAGTACAGATGGTGCAGTGGCAGTGGCAGTGGCAGTGTCATGGGAAGCTGTACAAAATGGCAACAGCAGTGCATAGTTGAGTGGCAACAGGCCAAGCATTAGCAGCACAAAAAGCAATGCCCAAAATCTTGTAATGCATGTGTGATGTATTGCTAGAGCACACTCGTGATGCTAAGAGGGAGTGTTGAGATTTTGTGTATTTGGGGTAGCATCAGCTGTGCTCTAGCTCCCAAATTTTGTGGAGGGACTAGAGTACACTTGATCTACGAGACCCAGAAAGGGACTTGGGAAATTTCATCTGGTTTGGGAGATATTTAATTATTTATTTATTTTAATGTATTTTCTAAGTCTAAACTTAGGAAAATGAAATAATTAAAGTTACTTAAATTAAACATGTGATGAAATTGTCTTAAGTCACACGGATCAAATTTTCTTTTAATCTTAGCCATTGATTCGAGATTCGATCATGGTCATTGGTTCCCAACGAGAAAATTATAGAGGAAAGGCTTGGGGTCATTTGTAAAGACACACACAGGCAGAGCACTGAAGCTAAGTTGAAATTCTAGGGTGGGTTTTCTAAGAATTCTCAAAAGTGTTTTAGCTGCAGAGAGGGTAGTTTAGACAAAGGGGATGATATGATCCCAGTGTCTAGAATCAACAAGAGACAGAGATCATTTTAGAGAGGCAATGCAGAGAAGTGGGAGAAGCAGCAGCAGAGAGGGTAGCAGCTACGCAGTGCAGAGGCAACTTCAGCTAAGGTGATGCGCAGTCCCTCCCAGAGCAGTGTAAGTCAGCTGGAAACCCTCAGGGGTTACGCAGAGACCCTTAGGGGCAGCGTAGGTATTACACTCAGAAAAAAAATGAAACATCATTTAACATTGTCTTAGAGGTTCATGTGTCAAAGGTATGGTCATAGAATTCATTTTTCATTACTTGGTAAAGGAAAATTTTAAATTTTTCTTATTAGCCTATCCTAAGGTCTAACCCCACCCCCATTCAAGTCTTTTCATGTTACATCAGTCATTATTTCCTAATATATTTCATTTCTCAAGCTTACAACTCCAAAAAGGTCATTTTAGCCAAGGATTCCTACTTTCGTAGTGAATTACACACAAAAAACGCACTTTTCGCTATGAAATTGCTAATACTTTCGTAGCAAAACTGCCCAGGAATACACTAAGTACGCTATGAAAGGAGGTATTCATGTTTGTCTTTTCAAAACAGGTGCTAGGTATCAGTCAATTATTGAAAGGGTTAGGATAGATGCTTTTCGAGTCAGTTAGGGTTAAATCAAGGTACAATGGTCATGGATGAAGTCATTATTGCCATTTTAAGCATGTATGAGTCATGATTATGCCATGAGTTGTCATCAAAAATTTAAAATCTTTCCCAATTGAGTCATTTTTCATTCTATGCTCCCTCTTTGCATGTTACTGAGCTCTGGAGAGCTATTTCACTAAGCCCAAGCTATGGCTGGCATTTTCAAAAGTTTGCAGGTATCACTGATCAAGCGAGGCAGAGAAGACATAAAAGTATCATGGCTGCAAAGAGGAAGACCAACAAAGGTGGCCACTGTCTCAGATATGAGCCATCAGACATGAACTTGATAAATGAAGACCCAACAGCCTTAGAAGTTTTCAGAAGAACAGGGTGTTTGTAGTTTTTCCAGAGATTGCAAGGATGTCATGTGCAAGTTTCTAAGGAGTTTGCCATCAATTTCAATGGGATAGCTGCAAAAGTGGGAATGTTGAACTTCACTATAAGTCCAGATACCATTGCAGCAGCAACAAGTATTCCAAGAGGAGAAGAACAATTGTTCAAAGATTTCAAATTCAACATGCAGGAATGTAAAGAATTTATCAAGCCAAAACATAGTGAGGTTGACCTTACAAATTCCATTCCAAGGAGCTACATGAAAGACAATTTCTCAAAGCCACTGCTTATCATTCAGAAGTACTTCACTTGTGAAGGGAGGTATCATAAGGTTTATTCTTACCACTTCAGGCTTCTGCTACATTTTGTTGGTAAGAAATATCTTCATCTACCTTTTTATTTATACAAAAGCTTAACAAAAATGGAAAATAAAGTTCAAGCTAAATCTGAAGGAAGTGAAACCTCACTCTTTCATCATGCTTTAATCAAGTTGTTGGTTTTAGAGGAGTTAAGAAGATTAGGCGGAGATTGGTCTTCTTTTCTGTTTGTCAGTGGTTTTTAAGTGGATGTCATTACCCCTAAAAGAACTCCTAAACCTAGAGGTATACCATCACCTTCAGTGGTAGAACAAAGTGAACCTTTAGTGGCAGAACAAAGTGAACCAGTAATCATGGAAACAGAGCAATTGAAAAAACTTGATACACCTGTTGTTTCACCTGCAAAACAAAAGCCAATGGTGAGAAAACCTGCAAAACAAGAGCCAACTGTGAGTAAACATGGCAGCAAAAGGATTACAAGAAGCCAAACAGTGGCTAAGGGAAATTTAGAAGACATTTTGCATGTTATTGATATTGAAGAGACTCCCATAGTCCAAGTTGAGGTTATAGATGAGGGAGGAAAGAAGTTTAAGAAATCCAAATCAGCAAAGAAATTAGAGTTTGAAGGTGAGGATGCAGGTTTCATGTTTCATGCTAGGAAACCCATGACAAGGCATGCCAGGAAGGCCTTGGAAAAAAGTAAGGAAGCTCAGAAGGCCACTGAAACTGTCCAACCACCACCAATTACCATTGATCTATCATCACCTGCAAAAGAAGATCCAGTTATCAAGCAAAAGAAAGGAAAGGAGAAAATCATTGAAAAAACAGAGATTGAGGCCCTTAAGGAGCAGTTGAAGTTACCAAATCATGAAACAACAACCTTGAAGAAAGAGGAAAGGAAGCATAATGTTCAAAAGGTGCAGTTTGAGAAAATGAAATAAGTTTGGGAAGGGCAGGTTAATAGTGTGTCAAAGACCTTAGATAACACACGGCAACTAATCAAATGGACTCAGTCATTGAGAGGATAGGTGAAGCATCTCAAAAGAATGAACCTGCACTTGAAATCTAGGAACAGAAAACTGAAAGACCAAGTTATAGATCTCCAAGAGCAGTTAGAATTGATCCATGAGGAGCTGGAGAAGAAGGGCTTAAAGATGACTGTAGTTGAGGAACCCATAGCTCAACTCATCATTAATGAAGAAGAAACTCCTCAAGGCTTTTAAGTTAAGTTTGATTATGTTTTAAGAGGTTAATGGCATGTTGAAAACCAAGTTTCAACCGCTGGAGGGTACATTTTTTAGAAAGGGTCAAAATCTGGAAATTTCACAATTTTCCACAGTTTCGTAGAGTTTCCTAGGCTTGAATCTAGGAAAACGCTACGAAAATTTCTGTAGTTGTCTTTTTGCCTTTAAAACCACTTTTTGCAACTTTCAAGAGGGGAGAATGGTGATGATGAGGTGTCATGTCATGATGAACACCATGCAAGAGCAAAGAAGCAGAAATTCTGAATGAAAAGGTCATTTTTTGGACGCTACGAAACTGCCCTATTTTCGTAGCGAGCTGTCTTTGAAGGTTTCTGAGTAGTTTAAATGCAGTTTTGGACAAGTGGACA
Organism: Pinus albicaulis; assembly: GCA_034641835.2. Taxonomy (NCBI): domain Eukaryota; kingdom Viridiplantae; phylum Streptophyta; class Pinopsida; order Pinales; family Pinaceae; genus Pinus; species Pinus albicaulis. The sequence goes on along the minus strand of CM076572.1, from coordinate 1,446,722,765 downwards.
CATCCAACAGGTCAAGGGACCTTGCCAGCAAACATCCATGACTTGAAGACCATGCAATGGAGACAAATCATTAGTGGAAGCCTTTGTTGAAGATAGGGTCATGTTTTCCTAAAAAATAGGGTTTGTTTCCAAATGTTGAGGAGGATATTTAAAATGTCAAGTAGTGATGAGCTATGTCATAGCCTATTCGAACATGTGAGGCTTAGTTGTCATATATGTAACTGTTTCAAAAGATAAGGTAGTTTGATGTAATAAATAGGAGTTTGAGTCCTATTAGGAAAAGGTTTGTTTTAGAGTATAGCTGCCATTTTCTAATTAAGAGACATGTTTTTTTTCTGTTATGTAAAGTGTTATTAGAAGAGTTCGATGAATCTAGCCAAGAGGCAAATCATCTCTGATGTAAGAAGGTCTATTTAAAGGCAGATTATCGAAGTTGTAGAAGGTTGGAGATTTTTTGCACTACTGCTGCTTTATGTAATTTGTCTTATATTAGTAATACAGAGGACTTCTTCTTGACAGACCTGAGATTATCATGGAGTTTTTAATGTCTTTCTGATCTATATCTTTGTGTGTACCATTTGCAGTAGATTTCATCTTTAATACTTAGAATTCATATGTTTATGCTCTGACTTCCTTTATTGGTGAAATCACTGTGTTGCCCTATGTTTTATATGTGAATTACCTTTGTTAAAAACTCTTATCTGCCTCAGCTTCCATGTCAAGAAACCTTGCCACTGAATCTATTGATTTTTTGACTCCATAAGCCCAATAGTTGCAGACCTATACTCTTTTCAACCTACATACATCATAATCAAGTTACTTTTCAAATAGAGTTAGCCATCTAATCTTATCATTATCTAATATCACAAACCCCTTTGAGATAGCCCTCTCAGACTAGAGAGGCTAAGCTTCAGTCAAAAGCTGGTTTGAAACAGTTACATAGAGTTGTCTGATTAGCAGCCAATCAAGTGCAATTTTGTGATAGCAGTAGGGACTCTCACCCAATCTGCGGTAATGCAGCGCTTTCCAAGCCAACGCTGAGGGACACAGGGGCTGCAGAGGCTGACGCGGAGGCTTCAGGGGCAGCGCTGGGGTTTCTAGGCCTAATTTTGGTTGAGTCCTGTAAATCTCATTTGTGGGTGTGGATCAATCATTATTTTGGCTTCAGAATAGTCGGTGAGTTGCAGATCTATTTTATCTATGTCGGGTTTTCCAGATCTGGAACTCAGATTTGTTGTATTAAAAAAACTCTTAATAATAAAACCCTCCAGCAGCCAGGTTTTCCCACATTGGGTTTTTCTAGGGACTATTTGTCCATAAAATCATTGTGTCACTTTTTCTATGTGTGCATGTAATTTTTCTAGATCTGAATTGGTTAAAAGTTTGTTATTTGTTTTGCTTCGATATTAATCCGAAATTTTCAACTAATAACTTAATTAAGTAGGAGCATAACCAGATCTAACGGTAGATTTCTGCATGATTGTAATATTCAGAAATTTTCACAAAATGTACAACCAAAATAACTTTATAAGTACCAATAGAATTCAATATGATTATGTCAATCATGGGGGATGATTCACCATTTTTGGAGTAAAAAAGTAAAAGATTAAAAAATAATAAAATAATACTACTTTTTCAACTCGTGTTTTCAGCTTATATCCCTAAGGTTTTACTCAAATTTCGATTATGAGTACTCATCGGATGCAACATTTAATTCTTCATCCAAGGAGTACCCATGTTGCATACTTTCGATGGACCCTGCTACACGAAAAATGAGAAATACATGAAAAAGCATGTTTGCAATCACATTTTTCATGTATTCCTCATTTTTCATGTATGAGGGTACATCTAAAGTATACAAATTGGGTACTCCTTAGATGAGAAATCAAATTATGCATCCAATGAGTGTTTCCGCTCGAAATTTGAGTAAACCCATATGGAGATAGATTGAAAATACGAGTTGAAATAATAGTCTTTTCTTTTTTCCCTCTAAACTTTGATGATGTAATCTAGTCTTATTTTATTATTTCCAATATTATTTTATAACTTCCTTAGGAGGCCCATTTTAGACCTCAAAATTCCCCTAATGAATGAGATAGCTTTATATTCCTTGAATATAAAGATCACTTCCTTGATCTTGTTTTTCTTCTTGAAAGGACCTTCATGTATAAGTCTTTTGAGTAAAGCCCTTGATCTTCTTGATATGGCTTGATGGTTTTCCAATTTCTGCAAGCTGCTCTTTGAATGGAGGTCTTCTTCCTTGGATCTAGGGTTTTGACGTTTTAGTGTAGATCTCTTTTCTTTGAAGCATCCCTTGAAAATTGATCTTAGACCTCCATCCCAATATTCGATACTTGTGTCTTCTTGCAAAACTTCCCTTTCTTGTCTTCCACACCTTAGCTCTGATACCATGTTGATAAATTAGGGTGTTTAATTCAAATTTCTCTTCTTGATAATTACTTGTGATTTCATTATACTTCTTTCACTTAGATCTTATCTTTGTTAGCTTATTATATCTTTCATCGAGTCAATTATCAAAACACAAGAGACACAAATTTTAGGCTCTTCAAGCCAAGGCCAAATCCTCTCCCTCTTGGAGAGAAAAACCCGATAATAATTCTTCTAAAAGATCTTCAATCGACGAGTATCATGACCATGACCTAGACCTATAAGTCACTCCAAGACCAAGACACTAGTCTTCTGCTTCTCCTCTTCAATCTCCTTATCTTTGAGATACCATCATGATGTCACTGCACCGAACTGTGGATTCCATTGTAGCAACGAATTGTAGTTTCCATGTATCTTTTGTCTAAACTGTATTTCTATGCTTATTAGCATTGAGACCTTTACCAAGACTGAGATAGTTTCATAGCATTGTATTGACACACCAATGAACTACTGCACCACTACAATTTGAGCTTGCCACCATTCTGACCATAATACAGAGAGGGACTGAAATTGTACGGATGTATAGTCACCCAAGAATCTCATATGCATGCCCTTGTTGTCCCTTCATTTCCTCATTGTCCCTTCCTTTGCTTGTTGTCTCTTCCACGGGTACCATCCGAAATCTCAGACCCAAACTGTCTTGTTATACCATAACTCCAAAAAACTCAGAGATGTCTCACCAAAAATCTCAAAGAAGATATACAAAAAAAAATTGCCTTTCTATGCTGACCCCAGCGCATATTTATAGTGGTTGGTGCTCTATAAATGAGCCGACATGATCAACGAATAGGTGTGTGCCATAATTTGAGCTGACATGAACATTATATATATATATATATATATATATATATATATATATATATATATTTGAGGCCGACATCAATAGCAGGGGAATTGTGCTTGTCTTGGAGGACTTTCTAGACATTTTCTAAGTGTAACATCACTTAATTTACATGACTCTAATTATCTTTATGACAAATACCTAAAGACATCAAGAAGAAGTCTTTGACCTATAATAAAATCTCCTTGCTCATGAAATCCATGATGTAAGTATTACAATAAATACATTTTATCATATTTGTCTCTTCATTACATAAATTCATAATTACAAGTCATTATGAAGACCGAACCTAGTTACACTTTTCAACACGATGGGTACTTCAGTTTTGAATATAGACGGTTGCCATGGCTGCTTCTCCCCATAATAATGTTGGTAGGTCTTGGTCAAGGAGCATTGTCTTAATGAATTCTTCAATAAACCTATTCTTCCTTTCAACAACTCCATTTTTTTCGAGATAGTAGGGAACAATGAGCTCCCTCTTAATTTATGATTCCTTACAATATGCAATCAATTCCTTGGATGTGTATTCCCCACCATTGTCGGATCTTAGAGTTTTTATCTTTCTTTCAGTGAGGTTTTCCACTTCAGCTTGAAACTCCTTGAATTTCTCAAATACTTTGTCCTTTGTCTTGAGAAGATAGATGTGTCTTTCTAGAATGATCATCTATGAATGTCACATAATAGAGATGGCCTCCAAGAGATTTGTCAGACATGGGCCCCCACACATCAGAGTGAATAAGATCCAAAATTTCTTTGGACCCAAATTCACTATTTGGAAATGGCTTTCTTGTATGTTTTCCCAAAGAGCATCCCTTGCACACACCTTCATGGTCTTCCTTTATATTGAGGATGCCATTAACCAATTGATTAAGAGTAGGATTAAGCATGTAGTGTAGATGACCATGCCTCCTATGTCATAGCTCAATAGGACTAACTTCCATATGAACTAAAGCTTGAGGAGGTGCAGTAGTAACCTTATACAAACTTCCTTCACGAACTCCAATAATTCTAGCTTTGTCAATGCTAGAGTCTTTGCCCCAATCCAATACTTTTTCCATCAACAAAAGCATTTCTTTCTCCTATATCTTCTAAACAAGAAATAGAAAGCAAATTATTTTTCAAACCTGGAACATATAGTGTGTTTTTGAGGTGCAGCTTCAATCCACTTTCAAATTCCAGTGATGTCGATCCTAGGCCTTTAACAACATAGCTTTTGTTGTCACCCAATTCCACTGCATGAGAAGATGACTCCCTTGATAGTGTATGTAATTGTTTACTTTCTCTTGTCATGTGGCTTGATGCTCCACTATCAATTATCCATGCATTGTCATCATGAAGAGATCATGTAAGAGCAGCGAAAAATCCTTGACTTTTGACTTTGATGAAAAAGTAATGGATGACCTTCTTGATCCATCTTCCAGCAGTGTTGATACCCACTCTTATATAGCTTAAGAAAGAGGGAGAACCCATGATCAAACCCTTGGATCCAACAAAGTGATCTTTGTCCTTTCCTGGCCTTAGCTCCCATACCATGTTGAGAAATCAAAGCAAGTAGATTAGGGTTTGATTTCTCTTTCTTGATAATTACTTGTGAATTATGTTGGCTTCTATTATTTCTTTATTAGATTAGCTTTCATCAAGCAATTACCAATGTGTGTATGCACAAAGATCACAAGAACACAAGAGACAAGATGTAGGAACTGTGTCAGGGCCAAACCCCTCTCTAAGGTAAAAACCAGGTCAAAATTCTCTTTCTTCAATAGTATTCTTTGAGACTCTTCACACTAGACATAGACCAAACCTTCCCTCCACACCAAGTCAGCCTTCCAAACCATAGACCCAACAACAACATCAACTTGTCCTCCAGCAACTTTGACTAGGCAGCAGCTCCAACAACAACAACAACAACAAACACTAAAAGGATTCGATCTCCCAAGAGAGGGCAAGAAATGGAGAGAGACCACCACCAAAACTTTGATTTTTCCTTCCTCTATCTTCTTGACCCAACTCGCACTCCTTTCAGCTTCCTTCTTCCACTTAGACTTTTTCCTATGCAACAGTAGATATCGAACTGGCTTGAGAAGTGATGCTCAAAATGAATTCGATATCCTTCCTTTTATAGGCTTCAGGTGAGGTCGAATAGGTCCCTTTGAGGCCGACTTGATCTCCTTAAGGCTGACTTGATGTGGAGGTACTCTAAACCATTTTTTACCCAAATTTAAACCTAATTACACGATTCAAAAGCCCAAGCTGGGTCAATATAAATCTATAATGTCTAGAATAAAAACTAGAATTCCACAATGGGGACTTAGCCCTATAATAATATGGCCCAAGCATGAAACCCATGCTTTAATAAGTCATTTAATAATAATAATAATAATATAAATTCTTTTTCTTTAATTCTTTTGATGAGTACAATAAATATTAATTTATGAAGACCACACCTAGTTACAATCTTCAACACAACATTCAATGGATCCCCATAGTCATTCAAAGATTGCTCGTAGTTCACCTATTGGACGAGGAAGATGCACCTGGTTCACCATGCCTAGTCGGCCCCACAGCTACATCATGCACTTGGCAAATAACCCGGGACCTATATGATGATGTGGCATCACTTATACCATCATCTCAGGCCTTGCAGATGGTCTACAGAAATCTTCGATTTGTTTGCAGACCCATGAGGACACTTGTGTGCCCCCCCACACCCATTTGGGAGCACCACAGGTTTATTATTTGGAGAACAAGGGGCCAACCCCTTGTCCATTACTTTTGGGAGTCCTACTTCACATTATGGCACATATGGACTTCATTAGGCATCCTCAAAGGCCCAACGACATGTATTATTGATCATTTGACCTCTTGAGAGGCTTACTCTTTTGATTTGGAGCTAGTTTGGTGGGCTTGTCACCAAAAGATTGTTATTTTGAACATTATTTTATTTTAGGGGTTCAATTAGGCCTAATTAGCCAAATCAAATTCATTTGGACATGTATAAATACAAGTGAGATTACTTCATTTCATCATCATTACTTGGTTTGGACTTGTATCTCTTGAGAGAACTTCATTATCCTTCTTAGAGGACGAAATTTTGGAGCATGGAATGAATTTTGATGTTTGGATCATTTTCTTTTGTCTTTGAGCTTCTTGATTGACAAAATTTTGATGGTTGGATATACTCTTATACATGTAAGTGAAATTTAATGCTATTCTTTCTTTTTATTTTGTCTCATACATTGTTGTTGGGATTTCGTTATACTAGAGCTAATTTACTGCATCCATTTATGTGAAGTCGTGGAAATTTTGTTTCTAGATAGTGATGCTTCATGTATGGGCCATGTATAATGAATGAATGTTACTAGGGATATTTCATTGTTGAAATTCATCTTGATAAGCCATATATTTTGCAAAACAAAGTGTACATTCGTTGAAGTTGCTTTTCTTCTACCCTAATACTAAGCAAAGTTGTCTTTAAGGCCTCCTTGACCTAGAAAATCAAATCTGAATCCCTAATCATCCTTGACTCCAATCTCCCCAAAGGATTAGGCACTGGTCCACCATAGGTGATCACCCTAAAACCCTAAACTTTTCCCCTCTTCTTTCCTTTTCTAGGTCTAGCCCCATTGGGTCTCCTAGGGCATCAAATTTCTTGCAAACCACTGATCAAAAAAAACTGACCTCTTGGTTCCTACTGTGTTGGTGTGTCTCCTAGGTGCCCTCTAATTTTTAAGAAATTCCGACGGTGGGATTTTGAGATATCTCAAGCCCTAATCTCAAGATTGAATCTTTCCCTTGGTTCCCTTTGGCTAGAAGCCTCACTGGGATCATTGCATTACCTTGCATTGAAAATCCCTTCCTTGATCCCCTTCTCCTCCCTAATTAGGTCAGGCACATCATTGGTTGCTCAACCCCATTCTCTTGACCTAACCTCGAGTCCACTTGATCCCGTATGGTCCCACAACTTATTGAAGTTAATTTCAGAAACAACACTTGGGGGCCAAGTTCCCACAAGGATTTTAGGAGCTAAGAATCTTCTTAATAAGGCATACACTCAAACCCTAGCTCTTAGAATTCCCCTAAGCCCTTCGTAGAGAGCCTTTCATCTTTCTTTCAAAAGCAAAGAAGCCATATATCTAAGTCTCTCTTGTGAATAGGCTTCTAGAATCACCTCTCACCCTATCATTGATCTATTCATTTCGGTGATCCTTATTATAACGAGTCTCCTCCCATCAGTGAAAATTTGTAAAGAGTAGGGAGCCTTAGTCAAGATGACAGTGAGCTATTGCTCCATTGTTTCCCTTGACCTAGTAGTAGCCCTTCAAGAATCCCCTTTAGGAACCCCTGCTAGTTTGAGCGGTAATAAAGCCTAAGGAAATTTCAAGTGGGGGGGAGTCCAAACTCAGTGTTGCCTATGGACTCAAATATGAATGAAGTCGGGTTGATCCTTGCAACAATATGCCCACATTGAACCACATATGGATCAAGATGCATCTTATAATCTTGTTGACCTAATAGTATATGTTTCTCATTAAGCGTTGCTCCTAGTGGAGGCAAGTCTCCTAGTCTAATTGCAACCTTATCCAAACCTTGAACATACGAAAGGCACTCATAAATACATAAACAAAATACCTTCACCTAGATAAGCAAAAAAGGGGGAACATTGTTGCAAGATCCTTTGCAACATGAATGAATGCAAATGCCATAAGCCCTAATGACAAAGATGATGCAAAACAAGCACACACAGGCAATGTGCTTTATGAACATATAAGCAATTGTAATTTCGTTGATAGTTGAGTTATTTAAGGATTTTCACTAGTTCAAGCCACAAGGATACTTGTTATGACCTTGAAAAGCACAGGGGGGCCCAAAATTAGATATACAAGCTAAAAAATTTGGGTGTTATTATAACAGCTACAACACCTTAGAATAAAATACTGCAAAAAAATAAGGATATTTCACCCAAATATGAGATATATCATATTTTCAAGATAGACATTTATTAACTGATAAGGACATTAAAAAGTCTTATTTAGCCTATCATTGACTTGGTATAATCGTTACTATGGAAATATTTTACTCTAAATGTGGCACATATTTTTTTGCGGTGTAGCACATATTTCTGTAAGATTTGCCTCTAGATAGTGTAGCACTTATTTTCTGTAAATCAAGATAATCTACCATTTCAATGGTTATCCAAAGATAAGAAAAGGGAAGCCTCCTTGATGAAATGGATTTACGAGATGCCTTAGTAGTGTATGATTTTTTATTTATTTTCAAAGCTATAAACTAGACCATGTTGAACATAACATATGAATGCAAATTACTCACAAGACTTGATATTTTTGTTCGTTTCCAAAAAAGACATAAGACTTCATATTTTTGTTCATTTCCCAAAAAAAAAAAAAATAGACCATACCATGCTAAAATTTAAACATAGCATATCAATGCAAACTATTCCAAAATAAACAATAAAATAGACCATAACATGCTAAAGTTTAAATATAACATGTCAATGCAAACTATTCCTAATAATAATAAAAAATATACCATACCATGCTGAAGTTTAAACATAACATATCAATGCAAACTACTCAGAAGACTAGATATTTTTTTTCCTTTCCCAAACTAGGAGACAGACTAGTTCTTTTAAAAAAATATATAAAATAGACCACACCGTGCTCAAGCTTACATAACGTATGAATGCAACCTACTGACAAAACTAGAGATTTTTGTTCCTCCCAAACTAGGAGACAGACCAAGATGAACATGACGTGAATAAAAAGAAAAACTACCAATACGACTTGCTTTTGTGATTTGACATATAATTGGGTAATTTGGGGTAGAGATTTTCATGGTCTAGTGAAGTTCATCGTCTAGTGAAGAGCAGTTATGTTGAAATAAGAGTGTCATAATAACATGGTTTGATATACAATTGTGTATTTTGTTATTAGGATTTTCATGGCCGAGTGAAAAGCAATTACGTTGAAATAATATAATCAAAAAATAACTTAGAACGAAAACCTTAACAAGGGATATGTTTGTTTTTTTAAGGTTTCAACACACAATGTACACAAGCACCTTTAAGCCATGTTAGTATTGGGTTCCAAAGGATACTATCACATCAACCCAAGCACTTGCACCTCATAGCAAGCTAGCTTCTAGATTGGCAAGTCTTTTGGTGCATGTAATGCTTCATAAACCATCCTTCTCTCACAACTATTGCCAACGTGGAATTTGAACACTCAGATACTCATTAAGCTCTCCCTAATCAATTGCCTTGAGCAGAGAATTAAATAAAAAAAATCTGCAAAACAAACAAGAGCTGTCAGATAACACAAGCTTAATTACAAACTAACAAATTTAAAGCTAACATAATCAGAAGGCAATTGGAAGTATTAGGAGAGTTTATGAGAACAATTTCTACTTTGAATCTGGGATCCAGGATAACATCTTAAGTTAACTTCATGACCTTACGAAATCTAATGTATTCAGAAGAAACAGGTGATGCTTTATCCTTAAAAAATTGTAAAATGCACCAATGGTACCAATCTTATAGAGAGAAAGTAGATATGAAGCACTATGAAAAAAAGGAAAAAGTAGGATTTTTGTAGCTTATACGTGATCTTAAGGACTTTCTAAAAATTTAGGATTGCTTTTGAATTAATTATAATTTTCTAAGTCAATAAAACAATTCACTGTGGATAAAATTTCTTGGTAGTAATAATAGCGCTTGAAATCAGAGATTTTTTTTTCAATAATATATATATTAAGATTCCTGTAATTTTCTTCAATCGTTTTTGGAAAGAAAAAAAAAAATCAAAAATAGCCAATGGAAAAAATTAAAATATATTCAAGATTCTCAAAGTTTCAGATAGTATGGCAGCGGGCAGATTGGCAAGTCTGAATGCTAGTGCCCATGGCGGTATACAAGTTGTTGAAGAACTGGTCATGACAAGTTCCTGAGAATATTAGTCTCAGAGACACAGAATATTAGTCTCAGAAAATTTAATTGATCTGATAGTAACGACAAAAATATCTCTTCAATTTTGTTAACTGTACCATTAGGTGCAAATATTAACTATTTGTTATTATCATGTATAGCAATCCAACTTCACATCTGATTCAGAGCTTTCTAGAGTACCAGACTCAACAGCACATCCATCATGCAGAGGGGTGCTGTTTTGAAATACTGTGTACTCGGTTATCTTCGGTTTTGCAATTGCCAATTGTATGTGCAGAAATCATAATGTGCACGTGAGATTCAATTATAACAGGAATTTGATATTTATGTCCTCAGACAAGCCAATCTTTTGTAAACAATATAGCAAAAAGTGACAAGTCTTTGCGATTTCTGTATCTCACGCGTTGTGACGTGTCTTCGACGCTGTGATTACCTGCAATGCAGGCCTGACGCAATTGTGTACTACTCTATTTTTCAGGTTAATATAAGTTCCTTTCCTTGCACAAAAAAAAGGCACAAGGCCAAGAAATTCCCATTATGCACTACAGAATTTTATTGAAAAATAAACGTGGCATATTCTAGCAAAAGAGAAATATTGGATCACTCGGAAATGTCAAAATGTCATTTCAAAAGATTTCCTGCCCCCCAAGTTGCATGTATCCTGATTGCAATGTAATGCTGCAAAAGCCATTGACTAAATATTGACAATTGCTGATTAAATTAGAAGATTCAGGACATAAAATATATCTACAAGTCATCTTACAGAATTATTAACTTCATGGTAGTTCTAGTAAGCAATATATTCTCATCGGTCAATAATTTATACTTGATAGAACAATTCAAAACTCAAAAGAAAATCAGTATGAAGTGATGTAGCTAGTAATGGATTGTGACCATTATCCACCATACAGGCTTTCTAATTGGAACATTTAAGCGACAGGTATTCTTCCCAGAACCTCAAAAATGCCATGGTTCCCACCGGGCCTACCTGTCAATTCAAGGTTCCCTGGAGCCTACCTGTCACTGCAAGGTTCTTGCAGAAAATCTGCATGGTGCTTAACTTTTGGCATTAATGGACATGTTTTCCTCGGGTGTGTGATGTGTTGGCAAAGACATTTGGGATGTAAGATTACATCAAGATTAAACATCAATATCTATGGGGCACTACTTTCAAATGAACATTGATACAGGACCATACCTTGAACTGAGATAGTAGCAAAAGCTAAAAGCCTAGATGCCGTCCTGGATACTTAATAGCCCACAGATTCCCAACCTTTCTTCTCCAAAGATAATCGTAAAGCCTGAATAGTCACAAAACCCTTGATATGTTACAATAAAATTAAAAATGCAAGAAAAATTTTAAAAACTATAACCATCAGTGATAGCAACTACCACCTTGATTCTCTTTCGGTTGATATCAAAGTCATAGTTTCCTAATCGGGAACCAGATCGATATTCAACAATTGGACGGTTTCCAGGAGGGAACCAAAATTCTACATCATCGACAAACTGCAAATATAACACGATTTGAAGGTTTTTAGTAACGGACGAACAGAAATTAAACTCTATTTAGTATTTGCAACTCCATATATACTCAATCAAAAGGTAAATTAGTGCCAAAACACATCTTACCCCCAATATAGGGCTTTCATACTCCACATGAATGTAGTCATCAGTCTTTTCTACTATATGCGGTGTAAAGTTATCAGGCTTTGTAGATTGAATCTGGATATTAAGATGTCCATATTAAATTTAAAAAAAAAAAGACGTGTAGGTATCTATTGTGAAGATAGATACCTAAAACTCAGGCAACTCTTTTAACAACAGCTCTGCTTTAGCCTGTATTTTACTATATTTATTCTGACCAAGCCTTCTTTCCTTCATGATTTTTTAAGCAACATAGGAAGAAAAAGAAACAGGTAAGAATCTTTCCACATGTTCGAAGTCACGTGCAGCCTCACAAAAAATATATGCAAGCAAGCACTAGATAATGTATGTTGCATCTCAATGTCATGCTTCTGAAGTATTTAAATCACTGAATTGCCTAGCCAATACCACTTCTAGTAGCTCTGACATGGCTTGTTCCTTTGATGCAGGTTTTTTCCTTCCACGTCCATCTTCTGGATTGTAATTCCTACAAAACAGCAGCATGTTGACCATCATTCAAATATTTTAGAAGTTTCCAGGTATAGAAATAGAGTTGGTAGAAAGCTAAAATGATACACCAAATTTCCGGGATGGAGGAGCAGCATGGGAGTATGGAAATGCACATGGGGGACATGGGAGCCACCCCCAAATTTAGGGAAATTCATGGGGATGAGGGGACATCTGGGTTCCCATTTCTAAAATTATAAAAATAATAATAAAATCCCAACAATAACAATTCATTCCATGCAAATTCATTATTGTGCAATGTAAATAGTAAACTGGAAAATACTAAATTCAAATTTGTAAATCACATAAACCCAATTCAGATTCAGTTTAGAAATGAAATACATTGATTCATAAATGAAATACAGTATACATAGACTTTTATTCATCATTCTAGAATATAATTACTACGAAGCAAAATAGTAGACACTGAGGTCTGGAATAGTAATTTGAAATTAATCAAAGTCAAAAATTGTAAATATGAAAGTGTGATGAGACAAAGACTAGTTCTCAGGTCATCAATATCTTATCTAGAGTCAAGATTAAAAATTTAAAATAGATAATTAACAATGGAGAAATAACACCAAAAATAAAATGAGCATCAAGGAGCCAATCTTATTGACTGGCTCTGTACATCCATCTGTTGCATGAAGGCATCAAGTCAATCACTGGGAGTAATTGTACCTAAGTCAGAGCCACTCTCATGAGTAACCAATGGCACACCAACCAAAACACTATGCAGCTCATCCAGTCCATCCTCCTCATCCATCAGTGCACCATCCTCCAGTTCCACCTCCCATCGTGTCATTCGTCTTGTTGCCACAAAATCTAGCAGGCCTTGGAGAGGGGTACCCTACAAGGCAAGCACTAGACTAAGTGACAAGAATGGTTGATGGCCCACTATCACAACAGCCAAAACCCCCTACTCTTTATAGATTTTCACCAATGGCAGGAGTCTCTATATATAACAAGTCACCTAATAGGTCTTCTAAGCTTAAAGGTGAAAGGTGACAAAGAGGCCTTCAAGGGAAAGACACAATTTAGGTACAAGGCACCAAGAGGAAGCAATTCATTTTCCTTGAAAATGCCAAATTAGGGCAACACAAGACCTAGGGTTTGATTGATAGGTTGAGAATTGGGATGGCCAAAGGTCAAGCTGCCAAGAAAGAGTTTCCTACAATGTATTCCAACAAGGTTAAGGAACATGAAATACTCAAGAAACCCCCAAGTTGAAGATATAACCAAACTAGGGTTTCCCTAGGGCAAACAACTAGGGCAAGGTAAATTATGGGTACAAATGGAATGAATGCCCACCAAAGGGGAATGATTTTGTGGCAACCACTTGACCCTCGATGTTTAAACTCAAATTTCCTCTCCTTGTTAATTCACACTAAGCCCATGTTGGTCGCTTGGCCTTAAGAGGGTCGAACTAGGTAAGAAAGAGAGTAAAATTTATAGATGAAAATTGACTTGATCACCAACAATGGACGGCCAGTGCTTTATTCATTTGGTGGATGGAGTCTATGAATGTTTAAGGTCAGCTATTCCTTTCAAAGAATGATATTTTCATACCCTAGCATCAAAACCCTAGCTATTATCTTTGCTCACCAAGGGGAATACCATTCGCATGTTGCATAATGAGTAATGCATGCAATAATGATATCTAGCTTCTATGCAATTGATTTTCTGTAATATTCCCATTTTAGCACACAGCTAAATGGAATATTAAAATTTTGTTTCTATCACCTAGTAGCTTAATAAATGGGTAAGGGAACCCATTCTTATTGAAGACATGAATAAAATCCCTCATAATGTGAAAGAGATCATCAGAGTAGCTTTATTTTGCACCCTCAAATGTGAAAAGGGGCAAATGCATGAAGACAAGGTCAGGTTTGACCAAGTCAACAGCGCTGCCATAGGAGTGGATCACTTTGGAAGACAGTGCAGTGTGAATGAGGAAGAGGATATTTGGTGGAGGAAACCCTAATGAGTGGGACCCATGGGGAGAGAGCTTTCACTTGTTTAAAAGGAGGTCAAGGCAGCCATTGTTATTCATGAATTGGATTATTGATTTCATTGTCTATGCAAACATTGTGCATTCTTTTGCTATTTAGCAAAGTTGTCGAGGGAATTCCTGCTTAGGATTTATTCACCTTCTTGAGGGGCCTCTTGAGGGATTGTTCTTCATTCTCCACATTTCTTGGCTCAAGGCCAAAGAATCCTCCTTCAGCTACAGCGCGGTTTCTGTTGAGAGCTAGGTTGTGTTGCAGGGTGTTGCAGTGGGGGACTCCACAACACCATTTCCTTGGCTCATTTTTCAGAGGAGGGAGCTTCTATTCCTCTAGGAGGTTAATGAGGGATATTCCAGAGCTGATTGCAGATCATTGGCATCAGGCCAAGCACTTCCCTTCACCAACAGCACAGTCCCTTCTCTAGACTGCGTTATTTCTAAGTGCAATTGCAGTGGGGGCTTGCTCCACTATTTTGAGAGGTGAGATCTTCAAGGATTGGATCAGCCTTTCACCTGAGAGATCCTTTGGATGAGATTCAGCCATCAATTGCAGCATCATCAGCTATCTACATTCATTTCCAGTTTCTGAGTTGCAGCTGCTACCCAGCAACTCCGACGTTTATGCAGATTTGCCATTTTGTATGTATTTCAGCCAATCCTTCTAAGCATTGTGCATTGTTGTTTCCAGGGGTTGAGATCTTGCTTCCCCTATTGTATTGGAGCTATATATTGTCATATCCATGTATTGACATCTTTTTGCAGCAGTTCTACTTCATAGACTGCGCAGTCATAGCCAGGGCTTCTTTTGTATAGCAATATTTCTCCATTTGTCATGTACATGTTTCATTGACGCTGCATTGCCTAGCTTGAGTGATCATTTCCTCAAGATCTTGTATACATTGTGGCTGCTATAATCTAATGTAATGGTTATGTGGATCTTCCGGCATCCTTGTATTAATGTATTCACTGCTATTTTCCAGCTCATGTTTATGTATTGTTGATCTCCACATTGGTAATATCTTGAGATATTCCCAATAGTGTAGTTGTTCCTAATTTGGAATATTACAGTGGTATCAAAACATGATCTCTGGCTCAGCCCGTGAGTCTCAGCCAAAAAAGATCAAGATGATGAAAAAGATGAGTTTACTCTCATCAATTTTCAGATCTAGAGAGAACCTCTCCAAGGAGGTCAAGAAGATGAAGAAGGAGAAATGGAAGGACCATGCACTTCCTATTTTCACAGAGAAGAAGGCATGAAGCATGAAGAACACTTGGAATTCGAAATTCTGAGCGAGTACATTGCTTAATACCAAGCTAAACCTAGAGCCTTCAAGGAAACTCTAGCTTTGCCACAATTTATTCAGCAGAAAGAAGAAATAAGACCCCACAGCTTCGGGATGATGGGAGGCAATAGATTTCTATTGTCAACATTTGATGGATCACTCACATGTGCAGCAAAGGTTTGGGTGAAGAAGCTAGAGGCTTTCTTCCTGCTACATCCTGTAGTAGACAGAGAGGCTGTAGAAATTGCAGCGCTACACGTGGAAGGTGAAGCAAGTACTTGGTGGATCAATCATTCAAGCCATACAAGGGTTTCTACTCTTGTTGAGTTTTCTCAAAGATTGATCAGAAGATTTGGCCAGAAGAGGGAGGAGCCCTCACCACCAGTTAATGAGGCATGTACCAGCGCTGTTGAGACCATGGAGGAGCAGCCTTCATCTTCAGCAGTTTGGGAGGCCAACACTTATGAGGAGGAAACTCTTGCAGCCCTGCAAGGAGCTTCCACATTTCACCAAGGTATGATTGCAAATCCATCTCTTGTCATTTCAGCAAACACTATGGATGGCTCTATATCATTGCATGCAGTTGATCTAGAGCAGCAGAATAGCACTGCGTTATGCAATGATGAAGAAAGGAGGAATCATTCCTCATGTGAGCAGTCAAAGGACAGCTTCATTCAGGAAACCATGAAGGAAGCAGTGAGAAGGAGTAGACATCTCGAGATAAGAAACTCTTTCTCCTCTCTAGATGACACTCTCTCAATGAGCATGCCACAGCTCAAAGAGAGACTTCTACTAGCAGCAGATCCAAGGCCTCTTTGGTTTTGGAAGGCCATGCATGAGGAGGAGATCTCCCAGAGATTTCAGTAGAGGTGCACTCCCACACATCATAGAGTGCAAGATTCTTCAACAGTTTGAGGAGGTTCTTCCCTTCTCACAGGAGCAGATAGTAGACAGAGGACATCTTCGGATGGATAACATCTCTCATGATTGTGTTGGACATTTCTTGAGCCATGCACATCATGATGGGAGGTTTTTGCCTACCACCTATTTGGGTCCTCATAGGGTAAAATTGATCCTCGGGAAGATTGCATTTCAAGATCCCATGAAATGCAAGAATCTGATTTGGGATGATGGTAGCTCTCATGGGAAGAGTACCAAGATGAAGGGTGGAAGAAAACATCCACAATTGGTTGAGTGGATGATGAGCAAGGCGCTGGTGAGCTACTTGCAGATTTATGATACTAGGCAACAAGAGGCTTGGCTGCACTGGTTACTCTTGAAGGAGTTTGGCCATCACTTGGCATACACTCTTTCCAAGGGTATGAGGATGGAGAAGATGTGGCGGGATGTTGGCATCTTGGAGCAGCAAAGAGTATGGATGCATAGTGATGATGCAACATTCATATCATTCACTGTCTTCATCACATATCTTGTATGATGAGAGCATGAGAAAGCAACAGAAACTTATGTTTCTTGGGTTGTTCTTCGGAGAGCAAGGACAGATTTGCTCTCATTTCTTGTATGATGTTGCAGGAGTAGGAGATGGCACTATCATGATGCAAAGGAGATACTCCTTGACCTTGAATGATCACGAATTACTTCCACCTTGGGAGAGATTCCATATTTGCAGCAACATTTTTGGAGGGTTGCCTAGTAATGTTGAGGGCAATAACGTTGTGCCATTTAGAGATTATCTAGTGCCTCATGCAAAGGAAGGAGGAGCTCTTGCTCCAAGTAGAAGGATTCTTGCATCTTTGCAAGGAAGTCCCCAGGATCTCATGTATGGAGATCAAGGCACAACTCATGTTTTACATGTGTCATTGTTGAGGAGGTGTGGAACCTTGGAGAAACAAGGAAAAGATAGGGAGGAGACCTAGCATCATGAGATGAGGAGTACACATCCCTATTCATTTCTGGGGGTTGATGCACCTAAGAAGGTGATTGGATTGCACAGTGGAAGCATGGAGAGTTTTTCTCCATTCACATATTCAGTCATCTCTTGTTGAGGATGTTTCATTGCATGGAGACATTTTGCCGGGGAGACCACTGGATCAGCAAAGGAGGATGGATGCTTCACCAGTTGAGGCACCACTCAGTGATTTCAGAGGAGTGGAAACCTTGGGAGACAACTTCACAGCATTGAGAGCCTTGGGTAGACTCAAGGAGTAGAGAGCAATTCTCTCAACATCATTTTCACCCACTCTCATTTCAGATTTTGCACTGTGGCAGAAGCAGCAGGGGAAGGATAGCAACCTTCCAACTTGCATCTTTGGCATGGGAGATGTCAAAGAAGGAGATGACCATATGACAGATGTCCTTCATGAGGAATCATTAGCGCTGTCACTATGGAAGATAGATCCATGTTGGAGCTCCGAGTTGTTGGTGGAGTATTCCCAGGATCATCTTGCTTGCATGATATTGACAGATCAACATATGAGGAGATGCAGAGATCATGTGCAGATGGAGGAGATTCACAACTCTTTGGAGGAGTTAGCACAGCCACCTCTTTTCTCTTTGAGGATGAGAGGGGACTCATTTTTGAGCCACTCCATTTGCATGGGCAGAACTTATGGTAAGGGTATTGTTTATTTGCATGATGATTTGTATATTCATCCCTTAACCATATATGTACAGGATGTTGCTCCGAGGAGGAGCATTCTTTTCTCTAGACCCCATGGTCTACTTGAGGCCATGAGCACTATTGGTGACCACTCCCTAGGAGGACTTGGGTAGGAAATGTATCTTGGAGGACATACTCACCTTGCACCATACATCATTCACTTTCTCCATACATTTGAGGAGAGTAGGACAGCAAACAAGTGGTTGAGAAGCCACACTTTTTGTCATACTCTTTTGCAGTTGAGGGTCAAACTGCATTGGTTACAATTGAGGGACCATTGTCCTTCTCCCTTGCTACACATAACAGCAAGCATGGTTCTCATTATGGTTCATTATGTTGCTGTTTTTTCTATATTTGTTGAGAGCATGATTGGGGGAATGGCACATTGGTTGAATGTGTCCCTTGGGGGAGAAATCTCCCACATTATTTGCATTGCATGTTTTGATGGGAGCATGAGAGGACATGTGGCCACTACAGAAAAACCTTTGTTTCCATTTGAAGTGAGCCATATGCTTGATTGGATGCCATATGATGGTGACTTCCAACTCATCACATATGAGATGATTGGGGACAGCATGTTTCATAACGCTGGAGAAGAGATCCTTGGAGGTCTAGTCTTCATCTTGCCACTTGAGGGCAACATTATTGCAGCTCAAGATCAGCATATACTCTGCACTTATCCTAAGTGGAGAGGAGGACAGCGTGGGGTAGGCTATTTTGTCTACCAAGATCAGAGTTTCAGCCCACCTATATTACAGGAGCCAAAGGTGGAAGATGATTGAGAGTGCAAGCTTCTGTGATCCATAACATTATAATTATAAATCTTCCGGGAAATCACAAACGAAATTTTTAGAACCGACGCGTTTTTGAACTACCAACTGTAGTTCATGATTGTCAGGAGTTGTCATGTTGGGAGGTAACTCATTTTGTTTGGATGATTGCTTGGGGGATGGAGGATCCACATGGGGAAGATGTTCCTCAACATATTTCAGACTCCATGCCTTGGGTGGAGATTTTTCAGTTCTATCCTTGCAGTTGCTTGAGGACAAGGGGAGGACTGTAATATTCCCATTTTAGCACACAGCTAAATGGAATATTAAAATTTTGTTTCTATCACCTAGCAGCTTAATAAATGGGTAAGGGAACCCATTCTTATTGAAGACATGAATAAAATCCCTCATAATGTGAAAGGGATCATCATAGTAGCTTTATTTTTCACCCTCAAGTGTGAAAAGGGGCAAATGCATGAAGACAAGGTCAGGTTTGACCAAGTCAACAGTGCTGCCATAGGAGGAGTGGATCACTTTGGAAGACAGCGCGGTGTGAATGAGGAAGAGGATATTTGGTGGAGGAAACCTTAATGAGTGGGACCCATGGGGAGAGAGCTTTCACTTGTTTAAAAGGAGGGCAAGGCAGCCATTGTTATTCATGAATTGGATCATTGATTTCATTGTCTATGCAGACATTGTGCATTCTTTTACTATTTAGCAAAGTTGCCGAGGGAATTCCTGTTTAGGATTTCTTCACCTTCTTGAGGGGCCTCTTGAGGGATTGTTCTTCATTCTCCACATTTCTTGGCTCAAGGCCAAAGCATCCTCCTTCAGCTACAGCGCAATTTCTGTTGAGAGCTGGGTTGTGTTGCAGGGTGTTGCAGTGGGGGACTCCACAACACCATTTCCGTGGCTCATCTTTCAGAGGAGGGAGCTTCTATTCCTCTGGGAGGTTAATGAGGGATATTCCGGAGCTGATTGTAGATCATTGGCATCAAGCCAAGCACTTCCCTTCACCAACAACACAGTCCCTTCTCTAGACTGCGTTATTTCTAAGTGCAATTGCAGTGGGGGCTTGCTCCACTATTTTGAGAGGTGAGATCTTCAGGGATTGGATCAGCCTTTCACCTGAGAGATCCTTTGGATGAGATTCAGCCATCAATTGCAGCATCATCAGCTATCTACATCCATTTCCAGTTTCTGAGTTGCAGCTGCTATCCAGCAACTCCGGCATTTCTGCAGATTTGCCATTTTGTATGTATTTCAGCCAATCCTTCTAAGGATTGTGCATTGTTGTTTCCAGGGGTTGAGATCTTGCTTCCCCTATTGTATTTGAGCTATATATTGTCATATCCATGTATTGACATCTTTTTGCAGCAGTTTTACTTCACAGACTACGTAGTCATAGCCAGGGCTTCTTTTGTATAGCAGTATTTCTCCATTTGTCATGTATATGTTTCATTGAGGCTGCATTGCCTAACTTGAGTGATCATTTCCTCAAGATCTTGTATACATTGTGGTTGCTATAATCTAATGTAATGGTTATGTGGATCTTCCGACATCCTTGTATTAATGTATTCACTGCTATTTTCCAGCTCATGTTTATGTATTGTTGATCTCCACATTGATAATATCTTGAGATATTCCCAATACTGTAGCTGTTCCTAATTTGGAATATTACATTTTCAACAAATTAGGGCACAATAGAAAAACCCTATATTACCAATATATTCCACACACTAGACATAACGCAAATATTTGTCAAATACAAGGCTCACTTACAAGATAAGTGGCATGAGTAATCCATCATTGATCCAAGATAACTTCTCCAAAGACAAAGACATAGCTCCAATACAAAACTTGTTCCATAGATTACATCTCTCCACAAGTAAAGAAGGCGGAAATTCTCCTAAGAGAGACCGAAATGTCCTAGTGATGATGATGATAATGACAAGGTCCTCTCCTCTACTTATATGAGGAGGAAGAGTTCCTAATTAGCCCAAAAAACCCTAACCAACAAGTAAAATCATAATGGTGTGTTGGATTACAAGCCAACTCAACTAGCTTAAACATAAACTCAAAAGAAAACCCACACGTGTGAGTTGTGAGGCCTCAAAACGCTGACATCATCCAATAAATGAGCTCCATATGGCATGCATTGAGGGTCTAGGGTGCCATGAGTTGTGTAGAAACCTCTAAAAATCATGATGTGAGGGTTGGCCCTCAAATCTTGTTAAAATTTAGGTACCAGAGGACAAGTGGTTCCCTAAGGCTTTGATCATTGGCCTAAGGAAAAGTGTCCAAATGTATTTAACTTTTTCTCCTAAAGTGACTTGATAAGTGGTAAAGTCAAATCTAATTTAAAAGTGACTTTATAAGTGATAAAGTTACTAAGTCTAATTTTAAAGTGATTTTATTAAAGTCAATGTGAAATTTGAAAGTGAAAAGTGACTTTGGAAATAAAAGGCTAAGTGGGTCTTTATTAAAGTGGGGTGAATTAAAAAATAAAAAGTGAGATTTAAATGCACATATAATCTCAGCCCTAGATCTAAAGCTATCTCAGCCATTGGAATTAGGGATTCCCCGAAAGTCACTTAGGGTTAGGTTAAAGGAGGAAAAGAAGAGAAGATAATTCAGTCTTTCATGAGTAGATTGAGAGAAGGAGGAGAAGAGAGCTGGAGAAATTTTTGGGCTTGAAAAAGTGAAGGAGAGGAGCAGTTCAACAAATCTGTACAGTAGATAGAGGTTGCACGCATTTCGAGGCAGCAGCCCATACAACATTAATTAGCACAGATTTCAAGGTAGATTTCTGTATAGCAACTTGAGGCATGATTTTCGAGGAGAGGGACAGCACAGAAATCGAGGAGAAGGTACAACAAACTAAAGGCATGATTTCCGAGATTGCTAGGCACAGCTTTTGAGACAGCGGACACAATTTTCGAGGAGGTACTAATGTACTTTTCCGTACAGTGCATCAGTCTGTACGACCGTACAGCTAAGTATTGGGCACGAGTTTCAAAGCTGTTCACTGTTGTAATAAATTTTTATTTTGACTGTTTTGCTAATTTGGCACATTTTCCGAGGTGGAGGCAAGCACGAAAACAAGATAAGTTTGTACATTGTTTGCTGGAATTTTTCTGTATATTTCACTTCTTCGTAAAAGCATTTTCCAAAAATAAAGAAGAGCATTCGAACTGGTTTTCCCCAAGAGTTGTATGGGGTTTTTCCAGAGTCATTGACCAAAAATCAGCATGTTATTGTCTGTGTGTGTGGCTGAAATTATTTCTGAGTTTTTATTTCTGCATTTTCCAACACTTTGAAATTTCCAGAATTCGTGTTTGCAGAAATATTTATTATTTCCAGTTTGTTGAATATATGTTTATGGGAATGGGCATTTAACTACATGGGAGTAATAAGAAAAAACTGATAACCGGAGTTGGACTAAAATTTCTACATGGTATTAGAGCTTGGGTAGCTGAAAAGTGCAATTTGGGACAGCAAGTGAAAAATTACAGCAAACTTATATTTCACACAGAAAACTAAACCTTTACCACTACAGTGAAATTTTCAGTTTGTTAAGACAGCAAGCATGTCTTTGGGCTTGAGGGTGGAGGATAGGTTGGATGGGCATAGCAACAGTACATGGAAGGAGAAAATCCAGAGCATCTTTGAGGAGGCAGAAGTCTGGGGCATCATGGTTCAAACTTCATACCCAACAGCACCCAATAGCAGTGCCTACTGATGTTGTTCAATTGGCTGAGTTTAATAAAAAGAATGTCAGAGGAAAGAGACTGATTCTGGATAGTATTAAAGACCATGTCATTCCTCATGTGAGAGGAAAGACATTTGCACACGAGATGTGGACAACCTTGACCAATCTCTATCAGAGTACCAATGAAAACAGAAAAATGGTCCTAAGGGAGAAGCTGAAGGCCATTAAGATGGCAAAGACTGATAGTGTTACTGCATACCTCACAAAGATCACTAATGTGAGAGATGAGTTGGCAACAGTTGGAGAGGTCATTCCACCCACTGAGTTGGTGCGGATTACAGTGAATGATCTTCCCAGTACATGGCTGAACTTTGTTGATGGGATTGTTGCACGGGAGACCCTTGCCACTTGGGAAAGGTTGTGGGATGATTGCATTCAGAATGAAATCAGAAAGAACCAGCTTGGGGTAGCCAAACCAGTTGAGGAGGATGACAATGTGGCATTGTTAGCAGGAGGCAAGAAGGGCAAGGGAAAGAAGCAAGCTTCCACAAGTGGTGGTGGGGGCAAAGGAAATGGTAAAGATAAGCCAGTGAACACGCAGAAGGACAATTCCAATGTGAATTGTTGGAATTGTCAGAAGATGGGACACTACGCAGTTGTGTGTCCAGAGAAGAAGAAGGGGGGAAAGAACAAGACCATGGCAGCATCAACAGAGATAGAGGACTTTTTGGAGAGCTTTGACCGAGAGTTTGGGTTCATTGCGTGTGAGTCCACTAGTGCAGGATCACCTGCCACAGAGGTTGAGAGGGAGTGTGCATTTCCCTCCACTAGTGGAGCATCTTCAAGTATTTGGTATGTTGACAGTGGGGCTTCACATCATATAACAGAAGTCTGTGAGTACTTCTCAGAGCTTTCAGAGAGTGGCACTGATATAGAGGTAGTACTCGGAGACGACAGCATTGTTAGAGCAGTCGATGTGGGGACATTGACATTTGATAGGGAACCCAAACCTCCCTCGAAAGTGTTGGATGTTCTAGATGTGCCAGGGATGAGGAAGAACCTTATATCCGTCTCAACATTGGAGGACAAAGGGTATGAGGTGTTGTTCAGGAGAGGACAGGTGCTTATATATCCCAAGGGCACTCCAGCTTCTTCAGCTAGAGTGATTGGTGTACGCCATGCCAAGTTGTACAAGTTTTCATTTCAGCCCCTTTTGGCATTGAGCAGTGGTACCGACAGCAAAGCTAGCTATTCAGA
Organism: Pinus albicaulis; assembly: GCA_034641835.2. Classification (NCBI taxonomy): domain Eukaryota; kingdom Viridiplantae; phylum Streptophyta; class Pinopsida; order Pinales; family Pinaceae; genus Pinus; species Pinus albicaulis. Next base: position 1,446,698,711 of record CM076572.1, on the reverse strand, counting down.
GGTGTGCGAGATTTGGCATCGCGGGATGGGGCACATGTATCATGAGGCCTTGAGGACATTGTGGGAGATCAGCACAGGTGTGCCAAATTTCAATTCTGATCACATTGATACATGCAGAGGATGTGCTATGGGGAAGTTTGCCAAATCCCCTTTTCCCAGCAGTGACAGCAGATCGACTGGGATTCTTGATTTGATTCATACCGATGTGAGCGGTCAAATGTCTCATGTTTCTTTGAGTGGATATGAGTACTATGTTTTATTCATTGATGATCACTCCAGGAAGACCTGGATTTATTTCTTGAAGACCAAGAGTGAGGTCTTCAAGTGGTTTCAGGGATTCAGAGCTCTTGTGGAGACTCAGACAGGTCGGAAGATCAAGTCCCTCAGGTCTGACAATAAAGGGGAGTACACCCTTCGTGAGTTTGTTGATTATTGTGCAGAGGCAGGCATCAGGAGGGAGTTCACAGTTCCTTACAACCCCCAGCGGAATGGGGTTGCAGAGAGGAAGAACAGATCCATCGTTGGGGCTACCAAAGCCATGCTACATGATCAGGGGTTACCGTTGTTTTTGTGGGCAGAGGCCTGCAACACTGCTGTGTATTTGCAAAACAAGAGTCCACATCGTGCCTTGGGGCATGTGACTCCAAAGGAGGCTTTTTCTGGGACGAACCCTGATGTTGGTCACTTTTGTATCTTTGGGTGTATTGCATACTCCTATGTACCCAAGGAGAAGAGGACCAAGCTAGAGCCCACTACAAAGAAGGGCATCTTTGTGGGCTACATCGAGACCTTGAAAGCCTTTCGGATTTATATTCCTGCACTGAGGAGTTGTTGTCAGGCGAGATGTGAAGTTCGAGGAGGATAGGGCTTTCAGAAGGTCACGGGAGTTAGAGTATCTAGATTCACCAAACCCTCAGGAGCAGTTGAGTCAGTCACAGGGATCCAGTGGGCAGGGATCAGGAGGTACATCGATTACGGTGTCAGGTCCATCAATGAGCAGTGGCTTGCAAAGTCAGAGGGGTGGTGCTTCGGGCAGCATGCAGAGCAGTCCGCAAAGCAGTTCACTAGGTAGTCCACTGATGGGCAGTTCACACGGCACTTCAGCATCTACAGGTACAGGTTCAGGCAAGAGGACAGCAGACAGACATTCAAGAGTTCAAGCCTCTGATGAGGATGAGGGGTTTCATTCTCCGGTGGGAGAAGTGTGCTCAGGGAAGAGGAAGCCCAAGTGGCTTCAGGATACCTTGAGAGAGGCCACATCTGTTGTTGGGTCGAAGAGACCAGTTAGAGAGAGCAGACCACCTGAGTGGTTTTGTAGCTATATGGCAATGGTTTCTAACATCGTTGACTCTGAGCCTTCTAGCTATGAGGAGGCAGCTAGCCAGCAGGTCTGGAGAGAGGCCATGCAGGAGGAGTATTCTTCTATCATGAAGAATGATGTTTGAGAGGTGGTGCCGAGGCTTGAGGGCAAATCCGCGGTTTCTTCCAGATGGCTTTAAAAGGTAAAGCATGTTGCAGATGGCAGCATCGAGAAGTTCAAGGCAAGGTTTGTGGCTAGAGGATTCTCCCAGGTAGAGGGAGTAGACTATGAGGAGACCTTCACTCCCGTGGCTCGATATACGTCCATTCGCTCCATTATATCGATAACAGCTGAGATGGGTTGGAAGATCCACCAGATATATGTGAAGACCGCGTTTCTCAATGGCTTCATACAGGAGGAGGTGTATATTGAGCAGCCACAGGGCTTTGAGGTGCATGGGAATGAGTCCCATGTATGCAGACTGAAGAAGGCACTTTATGGCCTGAAGCAAGCTCCTAGAGCTTGGTATTCCAGGATTGATATGTACTTGCAGGAGATGGGTTTCACAAAGAGTGATGCAAATCCGAACCTATACTTTATTGTGATAGGTGAGGAGCCTCTCATTCTGGTGTTGTATGTCGATGACTTGGTCATTACAGGTGCAGAGAGACTCATAGAGCGCTGCAAGAGAGATCTTGCTTCGGAGTTCGAGATGAAGGACATTGGCTTGATGCATTACTTTTTGGGTTTGGAGGTGTGGCAAGAGGAGGGGCATTTCTTACTGGGACAAGGGAAGTATATTGTGGACATCCTTAGCAGATTTCACATGGAGGATTGTAGACCCATGTTGACACCTATGATCACTAACTGGAAGAAGCTTCACGCTTCAGATTCCGAGTTGGTGGATCCCACATTGTATAGACGGCTGATTGGTTCCTTGATGTATTTGGTCAACACTAGACCATATATATGTTTTGCAGTCAACACGATGAGCCAGTACATGTGTGAGCCCAGAGAGTGCATTGGGTTGCTGCAAAACACATTTTGCGTTACTTGCAGGGGATAGTGGACTATGGTTTGGATTATAGACAGGGAGATGGAGTGAGATTGGCAGGGTACACTGATTCTGATTGGGCAGGTTGTGCTTCTGATAGGAAGAGCACTTCAGGGTGTTGTTTTGGGTTGGGTTCGGCAGTTGTGTCGTGGTTCAGCCGAAAGCATCAGTCAGTAGCATTGAGTTCAGCGGAAGCAGAGTACATGGCAACCAGTCTAGCTAGTTGTGAGGCCATCTGGCTTCGCAAGATGTTGTTTGGCTTATTTGGTCAACCGTTGAGACCTCCAGTGATTTACTGTGATAACCAGAGTTGCATTAAACTCGCAGAGAATCCAATATTTCATGACAGGTCAAAGCATATCGGGATCAAATATCATTTCATCAGAGACTATGTTCAGAAGGGAGTTGTGAAGCTTGAGTATATTCCCACAGATGAGCAGGTAGCAGATATTTTCCCCAAAGCCTTACCACGAGGCAAGCATGTCTACTTCAGAGACAAGATGGGTGTGGTGAGGAACACTTTCCTCGGTAAGAGGGAGTGTTAAAATTTGGGTACCAGAGGACAAGTGGTTCCCTAAGGCTTTGATCTTTGGCCTAGGGAAAAGTGTCCAAATGTATTTAACTTTCTCTCCTAAAGTGACTTTATAAGTGGTAAAGTCAAATATAATTTAAAAGTCACTTTATAAGTAATAAAGTTACTAAGCCTAATTTTAAAGTGACTTTATCAAAGTCAATGTGAAATTAGAAAGTGAAAAGTGATTTTGGAAATAAAAGACTAAGTGGGTCTTTATTAAAGTGGGGTGAACTAAAAAATAGAAAGTGATATTTAAATGCACATTTAATCTCAACCTTAGATCTAAAGTTATCTCAACCATTGGATTTAGGGATTCCCCAAAAATCACTTAGGGTTAGGTTAAAGGAGGAAAAGAAGAGAAAAGATCATTCAGTCTTTCATGAGCAGATTGAAAGGAGGAGGAGAAGAGAGTTGGAGAAATTTTTGGGCTTGAGAAAGTGAAGGAGAGGAGCAGTCTATCAAATTCATACAGCAACTAGAGGTTGCACGCATTTCGAGGCAGCAGTCCATACAGCATTAATTAGAATAGATTTCGAGGCAGATTTTCGTACAATAGCTTGAGGCATGATTTTCGAGGAGAGGGACAGCACAGAAATCGAGATGGTACAGCAAACTAAAGGCACGATTTCCGAGATTGCTGGGCACAATTTTCGAGATAGCAGGCATAGTTTTCGAGGATGAGGTATTGTTGTACTTTTTCGTGCAGTCCGTATAGCCGTACAGCTAAGTATTGGGCACGAGTTTCAAGGTTGTTCACTGCTGTAATAAATTTTTGTTTTGATTATTTTGCTAAATTTGGCACATTTTTTGAGGTGAAGGCAAGCACGAAAACGAGATAAGTCTGTACATTGTTTGTTGGAATTTTTCTGTATATTTAACTTCTTTGTAAAAGCATTTTCCAGAAATAAAGAAGAGCTTTTGAATTGGTTTTCCCCAAGAGTTGTAGGGGGTTTTTCCAGGGTCATATTGACCAAAAATTAGCGTGCCATTTTGTGTGTGTGAGACTGAAATTATTTCTGAGATTTTATTTATGCATTTTCTAGCTCTTTGAAATTTCCAGAATTTGTGTTTTCAGAAATATTTATTATTTCCAGCTTGTTGAATGTATGTTTATAGGAATAGGCATTCAACTACATGGGAGTAATAAGGAGAAACTGATAACCGGGGTTGGGCTAAAACTTCTACAAATCTCTGTCAATATCCCTCTGTGAACCCCAAAATCCAACCTGGGCACCAAAGGTGGTCTCTTAGGTCTCCAACTGCTCAAAATATCCATCTCTGGTCCAACGTTGAGGGCTTTCCAGTTGCTACTAGTCCTCCCAAGTCTCTGAAGGTGAGACCATCCTCATCTATGCTAGTTTATGTAGCTCGGATAGGTGTTCTAGTCTCAAATGGTGTCTATGAGGCTAGGGAACATATTTTCTCCAATACCCATAAAAGGTTTCTAAGGAAAAGGCCTTCATTAGAATTGATTAGCCAATTTATTAATTTTCCAAAGCTAACTTAGGGAAATGGCTTAATTAATCATAATTAACTGAGATAAATGTCGGAAAAGGTAACTAGGTTCGGTCTTCATTGTACTTGAAGTCAAAAATGTAATATATTTGTCAAAAGAAAAGAATTTTATTATTGTTAAATTGACTTGTTAAAGCATGGGTTTCATGCTTGGGTCAATGGTTATAGTTCAAGCCTCCATTGAAGGCTTTAAGATTAAGTCAAAGTCAATTTGTTGTTTGTACCAAGGTTGCGGGGGAGCAGCTACCCCCCCACCCTCAAATCCACTTCCGGAGCGAATGCTTAGAGGGTGATATTAATGACAAAGATCCCTATACATATCCAACGGTAATGACAAAGATACCTCTGGATATTAATGACAAAGATCATGATTTTCCAACAAGACTCAAAAATTAGACATTTCTTGTTGCAGCAAGAGGCCCAAACATTAGCAATAGATAATATTACTTGTCTTTTCTAGTTTCTAGTAGTTTTTATAACTGTTGACTCTTTCATATTTATTAAGATATTTTTTTAAAACAATATATGACAATTTAAGTTTGAAGTATGAAGTTGGCAATTATAACTCATTGGTAATGAATTATGAATACCATGCTTCGTGAAAGTTGAAAGTTATTTCATTTCATTTCATTTTATAACATTTCATTTCATGTTAGATATTCTTTGTTGTAATGGTTACACTTAGCTTACAAGTACAACTTTGGTGATCAATGATGATAAATGTTATATATTGAATTTCGAAAGCTTGAAACTTTAATATTGATGAATCCTGAGACTCAATATGTTGTATGTTACTAACTTGTGGACGTGGTTGATGAAGATTATAACTTCTAGATGATTGATGTTATATGGTTCAATCTATGTTTTTACACTTTTTTATATCTAATTCATCATTCTACAGTTGACATATATGGATCAAAATATAAAAAATATATATTATATAAAAATTCGCTCCCAAACCGGGAGCTTCTGAAAATGTCGCTCCCGCTCCCGCTCCCAAGTAACCTTGGTTTGTACTCCTCCATCAAGTCATCCTCCTCTCCAGCGTTCTCAAGTCGGCCTCAAACAAATGATCTATAAGTCGGTTTCCTCATCAAGTTCATGTCGGCCTGAAATAATATGTTGAGATTTTGTGTATTTGGGATAGCATCAGTTGTGCTCTAGCTCCCAAATTTTGTGGAAGGACTAGAGTTCACTTGATCTACAAGACCATGAAATGGATTTGGGAAATTTCATCTGGTTTAGGATATATTAAATTAATTTATTATTTTAATATAATTCATAACGAATATAATAAATATAATTATTAATAGTTAAATAGGGATTATGTAAGCAGTCATTAAGTTAATGAAAGGGCATGTCTAAAAGACATGCCCATTCATTAAAGGCCACCTGTGTAGGTATATAAGCAGGGCCTCATTGTAACATTCAATCATCTACAATACATTTTATATATAATATATTATTATTACAATACCTTTTGTGTATTTTATAACTTAAATCAACAAGCCTACGGCATTGCTCCATTTAGTATCGACGGTGCTCTTCGGGCTGCAATGTGATCACTACTATTGCCACACCTCTCCGGTTTCATTACCCTATCGCAACCAGAACACCATTATCAACCCCCGCACACGCTCACCGTCATCAGAACAGCGATCTTCTCGCCTGGAAGGAAGCACCTACGCCATTGTTGGCTACCTTCAGTTGTTACATGCAGTGCCTCGAAATTGTTGCCGCTCGATGTCTTCATCAATGACAATGGACGATTTCAACAAAAAGTTGATCTATCTGAAGAGTAAGATCAATAATTCTGATAAATTCACTAAACAATTAGCCAATCTTGAGGATAAGGTTACAAGAAATTCTGACGACATCAAACAACTTCAAGACACGACAAATCGGATAGACAGACTAATGTTGAAGATCCGTAGCGAGTCCAGAGGCAATGCAGAAGATGAACGCCATTTTGGACAAGATAAATCTAATGCAAAAACCAATATTCCCGAATATTGAACATAGTCAACAGAACAATTCAGCTGATTCAGAAAATATAAAGGATAATCATGAAAAATCACTACATTCTGAAGAAGATCAGGGTACGGAAATTCCAACTTATGAGAATGAAGGTGATCTAAAAAATAAAGATGAGCCTGCTAGTCAGGAAACTGTCGAAGAAACAGAAAAAGATGAAGCTGATGTGGATGAAGATTATGAAGATCACGATGATTCAGATGAAGATAATATGGAAGAAGGATGTCTTGAGAAACAAAAAGATAAAGAATATTATAACAATGAGGGAGAGACAAAAGAAGACATTGAATCAGATGAAGACATAGTTGTAAAGGCAGAAAGTGATTTTGGAAGAAATGAATCTATAAATGATGAAGAAAGTTCTGCAAATGAATATGATGTTGAAATTGAATCTGCATCTGCAAGAGCTGACAAAGCTGATAAAGAAAATAGTGTGGACTTCTGTGTTGTTGATCTTGATAGAAGAAGACGAGATCAGTAGGAAAACATTATGACTTGTTCTGGAGGATTCAGGAATGGTTCTCTTCGCGTGTTCAAACATGGCATAAGAATCAACGAGGAGGCATCTACAGAGCTTCCAGGCATAAAGGCAATATGGTCTTTACGATCCTCAACTCTTGATAGTTTTGATACTTTTTTGGTGCTTGTTCAGGTAACAGCAAGTTTTGTGAGATTGATTTTATTGGCCACTAGAAAGGGTAATCTTGTCTACCTGGAAATTGGAGAGGGATCCCTTACAGAAGTGAAACATTTGACCATTGAGTTTGATGTATCATGCCTCGATATCAGTCCTATTGGTGATGATCCTCTGCGTACTGAATGGGCGGTTGTTGGTATCTAGAAAGAGTATAGCATTAGGATTTACTCTCTTCCCCATCTGAAATTGATTAAAACACTGAAGTTTGAGGAAAATGTACTCCCTCGGTCTATTCTTCTTTGTAGATTTGAAGGGATTTGTTACTTGCTAGGTGGTCTTGGAGATGGGCACTTATTTCACTTTATATTTGATATGAGAAGTAGGGAATTATTGGATAAGAAGAAGATTCAATTGGGTACGAAAGCTATTAGTCTTCACCCTTTTCGCTCTAAGAATTCAACACATGTTTTTGCAGCATCAGACAGGCCCACAGTTATTTACAGTAAAAAAAAGAAATTGATCTACACAAATGTGAATCAGAATGAAGTTAATCACATGCGTTCATTCAATTCAGAGGCATTTCCAAGCAGTCTTGCCATTGCAAATGAAGAAATGCCTACTACTGGGTCAATAGACGACATTCAGAAACTTCACATTCGTGCAGTTTCACATGGAGAACATCATCGTAGAATTTTCCATCAGGAGCAGTCTCGCACATTTGGCCTTTACAGTGTGAAATATTCTGCTCATCCATACATGCATTTTGTGCGATTAATTGATCAAACATTTGAAATTATTTCATCATATCCACTTGATGTTTATGAAAATGGATGGTCAATCTTAAGTTGTTCATTTATAGATGACAACAATGAATATTATTGTGTCGGGACAGCTTATGTGTTGCCTGAGGAGTCTGAATCTAGCAAAGGCCGAATTCTGGTCTTTTTGGTTGAAGATGGGAAATTGAAGCTTGTGACTCAGATGGAAACAAAGGGAGCTGTATATAATTTGAATGCATTTAATGGAAAGTTGCTTCAGTGGTTGGCAACGATAGAGAAATTATTGGTGCCCGAAGGCATAGACATAGGAATACACCCTGGCTACTCCATCCTCGACCCAATAAAAAAAGCAATAGTCGGAAAAATGTGGCCCGTGCCCCGGAATTTCGAATTTCGCTGGTACCTGAAAAATTTGGACACCTTAGAACGACTCTCAGACAGCCACGAATTCTCAGAGCGCATGTTTAATTTAGAAGTGGTCTGGTTGTTGCTCCTTATAAGGGATTTTGGAATTTCTTCCATTGAAAAAATTAAAGAGGGCGATGGTCGAGCAGCGGCTTCACATGCAATTGGGAGGTGTATGAGAATTCTGGAAAGAGTGTGTCATCATTCTTCACGAGCATGAACGTAGTTGAGACATAGGGTTTTAGATGTAATAGGGATGCTCTGCATTCCTCTTTCGGGTCATTTGAAGCTTATAGGGAATTATCTGGAAGGCTATGACTTTCTTGACAAATTATTGGGCTAGCCTGGGTTGAAATTCCGGATCAATCTCCACGTATGCCCTCAATGTTCAGTTTAGTGGGAGCCTTCAAAACTGGACAATCAGAACAATAAGTTCAACCATCAAAAAAATCCGCGACATTTAACTTATCACCAGCGATTCCGGGCGTCCACACAGTAAAACTCCACGCTATCCATAGATAGACACGACTGTCCAAAAGGGATAAACACGACAGTCCAGGCATTTAATAAAATAAAAATAAAAATAAATTATTATAAGTTCTTTATAAAAGGGATTATAATTTAACTTGTTAACTTATAAAGTTAAATTATAATAAAATTTTATTAAGTTACTTTAAAAATTAATAAAAAATAATATTTATATAATAAAAATCATAATTTAATATATATATATATATAATAAAATCAAAAATAAATGTGGGTAGTATTAAATAATAATAATAATAATAGAACAAACAAACAAACAAAAAACTTATTTAAAAAAAATAAATAAATAAATAAAAGAGACGGGTGAATAACTATAACTTCGAGTTACACATGCCAAGATAACAAATACAAGACAAAGAAATTATTATCCATAAAACTTTGAGGACAAATTTTTGAAGGAAGGGTCAATTCATAACTGAAGGAAAGTGTCAACTATAAGGTTTGAGGACAAAGCTTTTGAAGGAAGGGGCAATGTTACGAATATAATTCATAATGAATATAATAAATATAGTTATTAATAGTTAAATAGGGATTATGTAAGTAATCATTAAGTTAGTGAAAGGGCATGTCTAAAAGACATGCCCATTAATGAAAGGCCACCTGCGTAGGTATATAAGCAGGGCCTCATTGTAACATTTTATCATCATCTCTTATACATTTTATATATAATATATTATTATTACAATACCTCTTGTGTATTTTACAATTAAGTCAACAAGCCTACAACTTTGTTGCTCCATTTGGTATCAGAGCGGTCGCTCTTCAGGATCTGTGTGATCACTACTATTGCCACCTGCTTTCTGGTTTCATTACCCTATCGCAACTAGAACATCGTTATCAACCCCCGCACACCCTCACCGTCACCGGAGCAGCGATCTTCTCGCCTGGAAGGAAGCACCTACGCCACTGTTGGCTACCTTCAGCTATTACATGCGGTGCCTCGAAATCATTGCCGCTCGATGTCTTCATCAATGACAATGGACAATTTCAACAAAAAGTTGATCTATCTGGAGAGTAAGATCAATAATTCCGATAAATTTACTAAACGATTAGTCAATCTTGAGGATAAGGTTACAAGAAATTCTGACAACATCAAACAACTTCAAGACACGACAAATCGGATAGACAGACTAATGTTGAAAATCCGTAGTGAGTCCAGAGACAATTATAAAGAGGCAATGCAGAAGATGAACGCCATTTTGGACAAGATAAATCTAATGCAAAAACCAATATTCCCGAATATTGAACATAGTCAACAGAACAATTCAGCTAATTCAGAAAATTCAAAGGATAATCATGAAAAATCACTACATTCTGAAGAAGATAAGGTTACGGAAATTCCAACTTATGAGAATGAAGGTGATCTAAAAAATAAAGATGAGCCTGCTAGTCAGGAAACTATTGAAGAAACAGAAAAAGATGAAGCTGATGTGGATGAAGATTATGAAGATCATGATGATTAAGATAAAGATAATATGGAAAAAGGATATCTTGAGAAACAAAAAGATAAAGAATATTATAACAATGAGGGAGAGACAGAAGAAGACATTGAATCTGACGAAGACAGAGTTGTAAAGGTAGAAAGTGATTTTGGAAGAAATGAATCTATAAATGATGAAGAAAGTTCTGTAGATGAATATGATGCTGAAATTGAATCTGCATCTGCAAGAGCTGACAAAGATGATAAAGAAAATAGTGTGGACTTCTGTGTTGTTGATCTTGATAGAAGAAGATGAGATCGGCAGGAATGCATTATGACTTGTTCTGGAGGATTCAAGAATGGTTCTCTTCGCGTGTTCAAACATGGCATAAGAATCAACGAGGAGGCATCTACAGAGCTTCCAGGCATAAAGGCAATATGGTATTTACGATCCTCAACTCTTGATGGTTTTGATACTTTTTTGGTGCTTGTTCAGGTAACAGCAAGTTCTGCGAGATTGATTTTATTGGCCACTAGAAAGGGTAATCTTGTCTACCTGGAAATTGGAGAGGGATCCCTTACAGAAATGAAACATTTGACCATTGAGTTTGATGTATCATGCCTCGATATCAGTCCTATTGGTGATGATCCTCTGCATACTGAATGGGCGGTTGTTGGTCTCTGGAAAGAGTATAGCATTAGGATTTACTCTCTTCCCCATCTGAAATTGATTAAAACACTGAAGTTTGAAGAAAATGTACTCCCTCGGTCTATTCTTCTTTGTAGATTTGAAGGGATTTGTTACTTGCTAGGTGGTCTTGGAGATGGGCACTTATTTCACTTTATATTTGATATGAGAAGTAAAGAATTATCGGATAAGAAGAAGATTCAGTTGGGTATGAAAGCTATTAGTCTTCACCCTTTTTGCTCTAAGAATTCAACACATGTTTTTGCAGCATCAGGCGGGCCCACAGTTATTTACAGTGAAAAAGGAAATTGATCTACACAAACGTGAATCAAAATGAAGTTAATCACATGTGTTCATTCAGTTCAGAGGCATTTCCAAGCGGTCTTGCCATTGAAAATGAATAAATGCCTACTACTGGGTCAATAGACGACATTCAGAAACTTCACATTCGTGCAATTTCACATGGAGAACATCATCGCAGAATTTGCCATCAGGAGCAGTCTCGCACATTTGGCCTTTACAGTGTGAAATATTCTGCTCATCCAAACATGCATTTTGTACGATTATTAATTGATCAAACATTTGAAATTATTTCATCATATCCACTTAATGTTAATAAAAATAGATGGTCAATCTTAAGTTGTTCATTTATAGATGACAACAATGAATATTATTGTGTCGGGACAGCTTATGTGTTGCCTGAGGAGTCTGAATCTAGCAAAGGCCGAATTCTGGTCTTTTTGGTTGAAAATGGGAAATTGAAGCTTGTGACTCAAATGGAAACAAAGGGAGTTGTATATAATTTGAATGCATTTGATGGAAAGTTGCTTCAGTGATTGGCAATGATAGAGAAATTATTGGTGCCCGAAGGCGTAGACATAGGAATACACCCTGGCTACTCCATCCTCGACCCAATAAAAAAAGCACTGGTCGGAAACATGTGGCCCGTGCCCTGGAATTTCGAATTTGGCTAGTCCCTGAAAAATTTGGACACCTTAGAATGACTCTCAAACAGCCACGAATTCTCAGAGCGCATGTTTAATTCAGAAGTGGTCTGGTTGTTGCTCCTTATAAGGGATTTTGGTATTTCTTCCATTGAAAAAATTAAAGAGGGCGATGGTCGAGCAGCGACTTCGCATGCAATTGGGAGGTGTGAGAATTCTGGAGAGAGTGTGTCATCATTCTTCACGAGCATGAACGTAGTTGAGACATAGGGTTTTAGATGTAATAGGGATGCTCTGCAAGCCTCTTTCGGGTCATTTGAAGCTTATAGGGAATTATCTGGAAGGCTCTGACTTTCTTGACAAATTATTGGGCGAGCCTGGGTTGAAATTCCGAATCAATCTCCACATATGCCCTCAATGTTCAGTTTAGTGGGAGCCTTCAAAACTGGACAATCAGAACAATAAGTTCAACCATCAAAAAAATCCACGACATTTAACTTATCACCAACAATTCTGGTCGTCCACACAGTAAAACTCCACGCTGTCCATAGATAGAGACACGACTATCCACAAGGGATAGACACGACTGTCCAGGAATTTAATAAAATAAAAATAAAAATAAATTATTATAAGTTCTTTATACAAGGGATTATAGTTTAACTTGTTAACTTGTAAAGTTAAATTATAATAAAATTTTATAAAGTTACTTTCAAAATTAATAAAAAATAATATTTATATAATAAAAATCATAATTTAATATATATATATAATAAAATCAAAAATAAATGTGGGTAGTATTAAATAAATAAATAAAAACAAAAACAAAAAAGAGACAGGTAAATAACTATAACTTCGAGTTACACATGCCAAGATAACAAATACAAGACAAAGAAATTATTATCCATAAAACTTTGAGGACAAAGTTCTGAAGGAAGGGCCAATTCATAACTGAAGGAAAGTGTCAACTATAAGCTTTGGGGACAAAGCTTTTGAAGGAAGGGGCAATGTTATGAATATAATTCATAATGAATATAATAAATATAATTATTAATAGTTAAATAGGGATTATGTAAGTAATCATTGAGTTAGTGACTGCGTAGGTATATAAGCAGGGCCTCATTGTAACATTTTATCATCATCTCTTATACATTTTATATATAATATATTATTATTACAATACCTCTTGTGTATTTTACAATTAAGTCAACTAGCCTACAGCTTTGTTGCTCCAATTATTTTAATGTATTTCCTAAGTTAAAACTTAGGGAACTGAAATATTTAAAGTGAATTTAATTAAACATGTGATGAAATTGTCTTAAGTCACACGGATCAAGTTGTGTTTTAATCTTAGCCATTGATTCAAAATCTGATAATGGTCGTTGGTTTTCCAACGAAAAAAGTATAAAGGAAAGGTTTGGGGTCATTTGTAACGACACATAGAGGCAAAGCACTGAAGCTAAGCTGAGATTCTAGGGTGGGTTTGCTAAGAAATCTTAGAAGTGTTTCAGCTACAGAGAGGGTAATTTAGGCCAAGGGGATGATCTAATCCCAGGGTCTAGAATCAGCAAGAGGCAGAGATCAGCTCAGAGAGAGCGCAGAGAAGCTGGAGGGGAGCAACTTGTGCTACGCAGGTGCTGCGCAATCCCTCGAGGACAGCGTAATTGCTGCAGGAAACCCTCAGGGGTTACATAGAGACCCTAAGGGGCAGCGTAGGGACTGCATCACCCAGTCTGGAGTAACGCAGCCCTTTTCGAAGCAGCGCTGAGGGTTAGAGGAGCTTCAAAGGCTAACGTAGAGGCTTCAGGGGAAACGCTGGGGTTTCTAGGCCCTAATTTTGGCTGAGTTTTGTAAATCCCATTTGAGGGTGTGGATCAGTCATTATTTTGGCCCTAGATCAGCCAGTTAGTTGTAGATCTACTATTTCTCTGTCAGGTTTTCCAGATCTGGAAACCAAGCTTGTTGTATTTAGAAAATTCTTAATGATAAAACCCTCCAACAGCCAGAAGACCGGTTTTCCCGCATTGGGTTTTTCCGGGGACTATTTGTCCAAAAATAACTGTCACTTTGTCTATGTGTGCATGAACTTATTCTAGATCTGGATTGGTGGAGATCTGTTATGTGTTTTGCTTCGATTTTAACTTGAATTTTATTCAGTTAATAACTTATCTAAGTAGGAGGAGTATAACCAGATTAACAATAATAATTTCTACATAAAGTGAAAATATTCAGAAATTTCCACATGGTATCGAAGCAATTGTAGATCTAGGAGGGTCACCAGCAATAATCTAAAGGTTCTAGCTGCAGGAAGCAACTAGAAAAGCAGCAGAAATGAAGATTTGAAGAGATAGTGCAGTTTTCAGACGCAGATTCACGCAGAGGGAAGGGTGACGCAGTATAACGCTATCTCTTAACAAGCCCACGCAATTACTGCACAGAGGCAGCTCAGAAATAGCGTTGGAATAGTCTGAAGCCAGCCAGTGTAATGCAAATCTAAATTTGTCAAGTCCAGAAAAGACTAAAGAAAAGCTACAGAAATTCAAAAGGTGCTGGTGGGGTTAAATTTCTGAAGTTTTCAAATTTCTAGCCTAAGCACAAGTGACAAAGAGCGGGAGGAGATCAGCTTCTCAGAGAGTTTCTAGCCAAAGAAACTTGCAGTTTGATCAGAGGATCAAAGAGAGTTAAATCATAGTTGATTTGGCAGATTTCCGAGGAGGGAAATCAGTTGTCAGAGGGAACAGAAGGTGTCTGTTTCACCAAGGGCCTTAGATCCATTTCTCTAGCAAAGAGAAAAGGAAGTTCCGACACATTCTCAGCAAATGGCTCCTCATGGACTGCGTGATCAGGACAAACTAGATGGCCTCTCAAACTTTTCAGTTTGGAAGGCAAGGATCCTGATAGTCCTTGAGGCATACAATCTTAGAGACCATGCAAAGCAAACTCTGGCCACACCAACATATCCGGATCTCCTTCAGAAGCATAGGGAGGCTGTTGGGCATGCCAAGCAGTTGATTATGGATGGAATCAAGGACCATATTGTACCACACTTAGCTGAGAAGAAGATAGCTAATGAGATGTGGAAGGCCTTGATCTCCCTATATGAGGGAAAATCTGTCCAAAGGAAGATGTTGGAGACACAAATGAGGTCATTCATGATGGCCAAGGGAGAAGACATGGAGCATTTCCTCTTCAGACTGCAGTCGATCAGAGATCAGTTGACTGCAACTGGTGAGAAGGTGGAAGACAATGTGATGGTTAGGACTGCCCTCGATGCAATCACAGATGAGTGGGAAACCTTTGTCCAAAGTATCTTGGGCAAAGCGGACCTCCTAGATTGGGACAGCCTGTGGTCAGTTCTGTGTCAAGAAGAACTCCGCAGATTTACCAAGAAGTAGTATAGCTCTGGATCGAGCAAAGTGAAGAAGGAAGATGAGAAAGATGCAGCCTTGGCATTGAAGAAGCATCCAAAGAAGAAGGATCTCTCAAATATCAAGTGCTTCCAGTGTGGTGAAATGGGACATTTTACCTGCAATTGTCCTCAGAAGAAAAAGTACAAGGAAGCCTCTTCTTCCAAAGCTGCAGTGGCAGATGATGGGTTGAAAGATGATGCAGCCATGAGTGCTCATGAACCACGGAGATGGAGTTACATGGATATGTAGAGAAGCTACATAGAAGTAAGACGAGATCTTGAGCAGCTCATCTCTTGGATCACATGCAAGCTACGGCAGCCTTAAGACAGTAGCGGGACAAGTAGAGCAGTGGGTGCATAGATCACGGATGAAGCAAAGGCAGATCTGAAGACTGGGAGGAGCAGAGCAGCAGCAACATAGAAGCAGTAGCAGCGCAGAGGCTGATGTGACTTCAATAGATCTGCTTACCTAGTGCAGAGCTACAGCAGCGTAGAAGGCTTCAAAGGGACAGCGTAGTGCAGCAGCAGCGTAGAAGGCTTCAAAGGGACAGCGTGAGAAACTGCAACACAAGGGGGTGATGTGACTTCAGTAGTGCAGAGGGAGTCTGCTTACGCAATGCATAGTTGTAGTTGTGCATCATCCTTTAGATGCCAGCACAGATCTGTAGCCTATGGAGCTTCAGTGATGAAGATGCAGCCGATCTTACTTGTCTGTCAAAGATTAGGCAGGAGATTCAGTTGTTTCTCTCAACAACTGAAGTTGCAGTGCAGCAGATCAGCAGTGGCAATGCTATGAGTAGCACAGATGCAGCATATTGAGAGGGAGTTGCAGTACAGTGGTTGCAGTGGCAGTGGCAGAGTCATGGGCAACAGTACAAAATGGCAGCAGCAATGCAAAGTTGAGTGGCAACAGGCCAAGCTTCAGCAGCACAGAACCAGTGCCCAAAATCATGTAATGCATAGTGTGATGTATTGCTAGAGCACACCCTTGATGCTAAGAGGGAGTGTTGATATTTTGTGTATTTGGAGTAGCATCAATTGTGCTCTAGCTCCCAAATTTTGTGGAGGGACTAGAGTACACTTGATCTACAAGACCCAGAAATTGATTTGGGAAATTTCATCCAGTTTAGGAGATATTAAATTAATTAATTATTTTAATGTATTTCCTAAGTTAAAACTTAAGAAACTCAAATAATTAAAGTGAATTTAAGTAAACATGTGATGAAATTGTCTTAAGTCACACAGATCAAGCTTTCTTTTAATCTTAGCCATCGATTCAAGATTTGATCATGGTCGTTGGTTTTCCAACGAGAAAAGTATAAAGGAAAGGCTTGGGGTCATTTGTAAAGACACACAGAGGTAGAGCACTGAAGCTAAGCTGAGATTCTAGGGCGGATTTGCTAAGAAATCTCAGAAGTGTTTCAACTGCAGAGAGGGGAATTTAGGCCAAGGGGATGATGTGATCCCATGGTCTAGAATCAGCAAGAGGCAAAGATCAGCTCAAAGAGGCAGCGCAGAGAAGCAGGAAGACAGTAGCGGGAGGGTAGCAACTTGTGCTACGCAAGTGTTGCGTAGTCCCTCAAGGACAGCGTAATTGTTGCAGGAAACCCTCATGGGTTACGCAGAGACCCTATGGGGCAGCGTAGGGACTACATCACCCAGTCTGGGGTAACGCAGCTCTTTCCGGAGCAGCGTCGAGGGTCAAAGGGGCTTCAGAGGCTGACGCAGAGGCTTCAGGGGCAGCGCTGGGCTTTGTAGGCCCTAATTTTGGCTGATATCTGTAAATCCCGTTTGAGGGTGTGGATCAGTCATTATTTTGGCCCTAGATCAACTAGTGAGCTGTAGATCTATTATTTCTCTGTCGGGTTTTCCAGGTCTGGAACCCAGGCTTCTTGTATTTAGAAAATTCTCAATAATCCCTCCAGCAGCCAGAAGACCGGTTTTCCCGCATTGGGTTTTTCCGAGGACTATTTGTCTAGAAATAATTGTGTCACTTTGTCTATGTGTGCATGAACTTATTCTAGATATGGATTGGTGGAGATCTGTTATGTGTTTTGCTTCGATTTTAACTTGAATTTTATTCAATTAATAACTTATCTAAGTAGGAGGAGCATAACCAGATTAACAGTAATAATTTCTACATAAAGTGAAAATATTCAGAAATTTCCACATAATAGATGCATCTCTTCATATGTATCATGTCAGCTCATTTCTATGGACAAACAACTATATAAAGGAGTGTAAACTTCGCTCAAATCACAATCACAGAAGTTCGGATATCACAGAACTTGGAGTAGTTGCAGGTTCATAGATTTCAGTGAAGGCAAGTTTTGGTGCTCCTTCAATGGTTAAGGTCTCGGTGTCACCATAGAAGAAAGTCTCGATACTATCACAGGAGCAGCAGCTTGGTACAATGTTAAGGGTTCTATCTTACCTCAGTAATAAGGGCTCGGAACACCTTAGTAAGGAGATCCTTATGTAATTACAGCGACAAGGGTTCAATGACATTACAGTTCGGAAGTAAGAAGAGTCTCAGTTTCGGTGGGACTACCATAGTTCGGTGCTACCTTAGTAAGAAGGATCTTACAATCTCAGTGCCCTTCCAGTTCGGTGGTATCACAGTGACTGCAGAAGGTCTCACAGCGATGATGTCTCGACGTGACAAGAATTCGATGCTCACACAGTGTTGGTTTGCAGACATAGTGAAAGGAAGAATAAGGATGACTTGATGGAGTGAGTTTAGATTAGTTTGTAAAGGTCATGGTCGTCTTCTGTTGAATCTAATGAAGTAAGAATTTGTGAATCGGTTTCCCTCGAGGGGGGTTTTGCCCTGGCAGCGTGCCTATATCTTGTGTTCTCCTTTATTTGTTTGCTTGGAATTAATCTTGATGATAAGAAAAGATAACCAAGAGATCAAATGCTAATAATGAAAATATCACAAGTTAATGTCATTAAGAGGAAAATCGTTTAACTACCACCTATATAGATTTTCCAACAATAAATTGATTTTCTTCTAGTGACTTCTAGAAAAATCATTTAATGGGGTCAAGATGATCTTAGCCATCGATTCAGATTGGATCATGGTCGTTGATATTAGAGAATCAGAAAGGCAGAAAGATCCTCTTGTTCTTGATTATTTACTTGTGATCTTCTTTAGTTATTGTTATGTTCTTCTTATCTTTTTTCTTATTAGTTCATCAAGCAAATACACATAGATCAAGGACACCAAATGTAGGCCAGGAGCCAAGGAAAAACCCCCCTCAAGGGGAAAACCCAGTCAGGATAATTCCTCCTTTCAATAGTGATTCTTGAGACTCTAAACCTTGACCTGGACTTCCTCCACACCAAGTCAACCTTCCTTGTGATCCTTCTTGAATCTGGCAGCAACAGCACTGGAACTTCAACCTTGCTTCTTGAGACTTCGATCTTGAGGTAGAGACTTTGATCTAGCTTCAAAGGCTTCAGTTTAGGCCCAATACAACTTCTCCAAGCAACAGCATCCAACAGAATCAACTTCTACTTCTTCTTCGCTTAGCAGCAGCAACCTGGCAGCGACTCGTGCAACAACTGCAAAAGCAAAACTTTGAGAACTTCGATCTCCCAAACTATAGCTTGAAATGCAAAGAGAGTAGTGCCAAAATTTCGATTTTCTTCAACTCTATAAGTGTGCCAAAAACCGAACGCAGAAAGTCCTCCAAAATTTCGCAATTTTTCCTTGTTGCAGCTTCCAAAACGAATTTCTGTGTTGCAGATTGATGTCTTCAAGTGGGTTCGAATTACTGGATTTGAGGTCGACATGATCATCTTAAGGCCAACTTAGTGTGGAGGCTTCATAAATCATATTTCATTCAATACTTGACCTAATTGCATGATTCAAAAGCCCAATATGGATCAATTTAAATCTGCAATAAAGCTACAAACTCGAAATAAAACCTAGAAGTCCACAATAGGGACTTTGACCTAAAATAAATATGACCCAAGCATGAAAACCATGCTTTAATAAGAGATTTAATAATAATATAAAATTATTTTCTTTACTCTTTTGACAATTACAATAAGTATTGACTCAACTACAATTTATGAAGACCAAACCTCATTACATTATTCAACAGTTGATTCGTCAACAAGACATTATAAGAGGAAATCAATGGGCATTTGGAGAACACAACATCGAGACACAAAATTGCAGTGATAGCAAGGGCACAGAGTCAATGCAAGGGCATCAACAGATCAAGATCAGCAGTGTTTGAAGACAAGATTGTTGGAGGAGATTTATCACAGTGATTTTTGAGTTATTTGGAGATCACTTTTTCTACAAAGAGAAGTTGATTTTCCAATGGTGCGAGTTGCTCTAGAGAGGTGTGTGAATTGCACCGGAGAGGACGAATTTCGAGAGCAAGGAGAAAGATTGCTAGGGTGATCAATTTGCACAGAAAATTCGAGATTGCCAATTGAGATTGAATTCCAGTGGAGGCAGAATTCATTTCCTCAACACTGTGAGTTTGCCAGAGCAAGGAGTGAGCCAAGGCCGCACATGTGAGTAGTTCAAGAGCCAGAGGAAGGCTGAATTGATCAAAGAAGGCTGAATTGCTTCCAAGAGAGTAGATTGACTTGCAGAAGTGACAAGATTAATTTTCCAGAGGTTTGCTCATTTATGGAAAACAATTGTAATTTCTCCATTATAGATTTTGATGAATAATTAATAAAATTACTCATCTACAGAATTGGTTTTCCCCACACTAGGGTTTTTCCAGGGACAATTGCCCAAAACCATCGGTGTTCATTATTTGTGTGTGTGCTATAATTTTCTCAGTTCCTATGATTCATTTACTTTAGTGAAGTTGCAATAATGTTTTATTCAACATTTGTCGCAATTATTTTGCAAAAGACATAAGTAATTGATAGGTGAATAAAAACCAGTTAATTGCAACAGTCTTAGCAATTTCACATGGTATCAAAGCGGATCTGAGGGCAGAGGGAGGATCTGCATAGGCACGGGAAGAGAAAGTTTGAGGGTTTTTTAACCCAATTCTCTAGTTTATTTGGGTTTCATTATATTTCCAGTTTTTTCAGATATGGTCACAACAGGTTTGAAAGCTTAGGACAGATTGGATGGAGCCTCCAACTTTGGCATTCGAAAAGTTAAAATGTCATTCTTATTGGATGAGTATGGACTGAAGAAGTAAGCAAAGAATGTTATAGTCGTACCAATAGATCCATGTTGAGATTTTGAGTGTTGGGGTAGCTTCAGATGTGCTCTAGCTCCCAAACTTTGTGGAGGGACTGGATTACATGAGATCTCCAAGACCCAGAAAGGGATTTGAAAAATTCCATCCGGTTTAAGAGAAAATTAATTAATTAATCTTTTTAATTAAGGACCTAAGTCTAACTTAGGAAAATTAAAAGATTAAAGGAAATTAATTTAACATGTGATGGAAATGACTTAAGTCACACGGATCAAGCTTTCTTTTAATCTTAGTCATCGATTCAATATTTGATCACGATCGTTGGTTTCCCAACGAGAAAAGTATAAAGGAAAGGCTTGGGGTTAGTTGGAGAACACACGCAGTGGCAGAGCACTGAGACTAAGCTGGAATTCTAGGGCGTGGTTTGCTAAGAATTTCCAGAAGTGTTTCAGCTGCTGCGAGGGGTAGTATTGGCTAAGGGGATGATCTGATCCCAGAGCCAAAAGTCAACAAGAGGCAGAGAAGCAGCAGTCAGAGCAGCCCAGAGGGGGCAGCAGTTACGCAGTAGCTGCACAGCGCAGAGG
This sequence comes from Pinus albicaulis, assembly GCA_034641835.2. Lineage (NCBI taxonomy): Eukaryota > Viridiplantae > Streptophyta > Pinopsida > Pinales > Pinaceae > Pinus > Pinus albicaulis. The sequence continues at coordinate 1,446,677,639 of CM076572.1, read as the reverse complement.
GCTTCAGTGCCACACAGGCCCAAAAAGGGCAGCGCAAAGGCAGCAGGAGGCCATCAGGGCTTACGCAGGCCCAGCTAGGGCAGCGCAGGGACTGCGTCACCCAGTCTAGGGTTACACAGCGCTCTCTTGAGCAGCGCTAGGGCACCAGCAAGCTAGCAGAGCTGACGCAAAGGGCCTCAGAGCGGCACTGGGGTTTCTGAAGACAGAAAAACGCTGAATTTTGTAAATCCTGTTTGAGGATGTGAATCAGTCGGTTTCTTCGTCTCCAAAACAAAGGTACTGCTGCAGATTTTTGTATTTCTCTGTCGAGTTAACAAGTGAGGTGCCCAGATTTGTTGTACTCAGAATCTACTTAATAATATAAACCCTCTGGCAGCCAGAAGACCAATTTTACCGCATTGGGTTTTAACAGGGATAGTTGTCCAGAAAATCTTGTGTCACTTTGTCTATGTGCATGTATTCAGTTTAGATCTGTATCTATGAAGACTGTTAATGTGTTTACTTCAATGTTAATACTGAAATTTCAAATTAATAACTTGATTAAGTAGGAGAAGTATAACCAGATTTAATAAAAGGGTTTCTGCATAAGTAATATTCAGATATTTGCACATGATATCAAAGCCATTGCAGATCTAGCTGAATCATCAACAAGAAGACTGAAGAATACTTGTTGCAGAAAGCAGCAGTTGTTGCAGAAAGCCGGACCAAAGAGGACAGTGTAGCAGCAGAGGGAAGCAGAGCCACACAGAGGCCAGAGTGACACAGTCTCCACGCAAGCCCACGTACTTACTATGCAGAGGCAGTGCAAAGACAACGTTGGGATTGTCTTCTCATGCAGAAGCCAACCAGGGTGACGCAGTCCTGAAGCTGTTGCTGATTCAGAGTGTTGAAAGCAGTGCTTCAAAGCTTTAGTAGTTGCTAGTGGGGTTAAATTTTTGAAGGTGCAGAAATTAACCTGAGCCCTAATTGACAAAGAACGGGAGGAGAACAGCTTCTTAGAGGATTTCCAGCCAAAGAAATATGCAGATCAATCAGAGGATTGAAGAGCGCTGATTCGTTGTGATTTGGCAGACTTCCAAGAGAGGAAGTCAGTTGTCAGAGGGAGCAAAGGGTGCCTTTCTCGCCAAGGACTCTAGATCCGAGTCTCTAGCATATAAAGAAGGATTAGTTCCGACAGATTTATTGAGCAGATGGCACCTCAATGACTACGTGATCAGGATAGGTTGGACAACATGTCCAACTTTGCAGCCTGGAAGCCTAGAATCCTAGTAGTCATGGAGGCATACGGTCTGAGGGAGCATGCGGAAAAAGTCATGGCCACACCGACCGATGCGAAACTCCTGAAGAAGCAGTGGCACATGCCAAGCGCTTCATAATGGACGAGGTCAAGGATCATGTAGTACCACACATAGCCGAAAAGAAGACGGCTAATGAGATGTGGAAAGACTTAACCTCACTATATTAAGGAAGATTCGTCCAGAGGAGAATGCTTCTGTAAAATCAGATGAGGTTATTCATGATGGCCAAGGGAGAAGAGATCAAACCCTTCCTTTTCAAATTACAGGTGATCATGGATCAATTGACTGCCATGGGAGTGAAAGTGGAGGATGATGTGATGGTGAGGACTGCACTCAATGCAGTCACGGAGGACTGGGAAACTTTAGCCTTGCCCAAAATGCTTTGGACAAAATTTTCCCTGTCTTCAATGACTGCATTCAGGGCAGTCCTGACCATAAATCCAGTGTCTGGTGTAGCCCCTACGGAAGCTAGTTGATCTCAGATCCCTTGCAATCTAATAAGGAAGGGATCGATTTCTTCTCCCTTCTGCATTTGAAACAATCTCAATTGATTCTCAAGTAACATCTTCTGTTGCATAGAAGATCCCTCATACATTGTGGTCAAGGCCACCCACATTTACCTTGTTGCATTCTGCTCGACAATATGTGGGATCACATGATCCTTGACTCTGTCCATGATCATGCGCTTTGTTTTCGCTTGAGCCTCCTCGTACTTCTTGAGAGGATCAGCATCAACCGAAACAGCAACCGTGTTCAAGGCATGATCCTTGATGCGATGTTCATCCAAAACTGTCAGGATCCTGGCCTTCCAAATGACAAAGTTGGATGCTCCATCCAACCTGTCCTGATCCCTGAGTCCATTCACAGCCATCTCTGCTCAACTAAATGTCGAACAAATACCTTTCTCCCTCTTTCGTTGTTGCCCCAGCAAAACTTGGATCTGGATTTCTTTGGCACTAGAAATCCTCTAAGGAACAAGCTCCCTCTGAATCTCGATTTCCTTCACGAAAATCTTTCTGCCAACAGATGTCCAAGCACCCCTCTCTGATCTCTCTTTGTTGCTGCTCAGCACTAGATCTAGACTTCTTGGCAAGAAATATTTTAAGGAACTGATTCCCTCTACTTTGTTTATGCCCCACTAGACATTGTTCTGCACCAACAAAATCAGTGTCCCACCAACAGCTGCAGATAAAATCTATATTGCACCTCCAGCCACGACAATCGGAAAAATGAGACTCAATAGCCTCTGCACTGGCCCAGCAACCACTGCGTTGCCTTTTGCAGCTACAACGTCACCCTAGCAGGCTAACGCAGGCTCTGCGTGAGCCTTCCTTGGTGACTGCGTCGCCCTTCCTCTGCCTCTTTGGCCCAAAACTGTGTTGTCACTCGGGACAGCTGCTTTCCTGCAACAGATATTCCTTTGTCCTTTTCTAATGGCTTCAGTCCTTGATCTGCAATCGCTTTGATACCATGTGAAAATTTTTGAATCTAATAAACATAAATCCTACTGCAGTTAATTGATTTGCATTCCCTACTTGTGTTCTTTAATTAACAAGTTATTTACAGCATTCTTCAGTGAACATTAATGCAAATACACTGCAACCTACACCAATATACAGAACAAGTACTGAAAAATAAGATGAGACAATCACAAAAAGGACACACTTATTTTTGGACTAAACGTCCCCGAAAAAAACCCAATGCGAGAAAACAGGTGCAGCAAATCTAAGGGTTTTTATTATTAAGCAGCAGTTTTCTAAGTACAATCTTTGGATGCCTTGTTGGCTATCTAGCACGGAGAATTCACGACAGACAAAATATAGTGAGTTTTACCTCACCTTGCAAGTCTTGGTTGATCCAGATCTGAACTGGTGAAACCCCAGCTCCCTCTGCGCTACCTCTGCGCAGTAGATGCATAGGCCTGCGTGGGGATGGCTAAGGATTGTGTCACCTCCTCTCTAAATCGATCTGCCTCTCGTGAAATCAAGTTTCAACCCTCCAAGCTCAAAAACCCCGATCTCCAGCAAAACTCGGATTGTCTCTTGGAAACATTGCGCAGTCCCTACGTGAGCCCTTCATGGGCCTGCGTCACCTCTCCTGGTGGCTGCGTTGCTTCCTCTATTGCCTCTGTTGCCTCTCTGCTATGTACTCTTGGTCCCGAAGAAGATCCTTCGACCAATAACTGCTTCTGCCCCTCACTTCACTGAATCACTTAGATATTATCTTCGTTCAAGCACTGCTCCGTCAGAAGAATTTGATCTCAAGATTCACTCTGTGTGTGTTCTCCAACTGGCCCTCAAGCCTTCCTTTATACTTTTCCTGTTGAGGAATCAATGGTCGTGACCAAATCTTTAATCAATGGCTAAGATTAAAACAAACTTAATCCTCGTCACTCAGAAGCTTCTCACCCACATTTACATTAATTCACTTTAATTGTTTCAATATCTTAAGTTTTAACTTAGGCTCCATTAAAAATAATTAATTATTTGAATAAAATGCACTCTGAGCATAATTTCTCCAAACGATTTATGGGTCTTGGAGATCTCATGTGTTCTAGACCCTCCACAAAATTTCAGAGCTAGAGCACATCCAATGCTACCCAAAAATCAACATCAATGTTGCCCCATCTCCCTCCTGGAGATGCGTGAGCACTCATAGCGTACTCATCCTCATCGATCTTCGCAGTTGTAGCCTTTGGATCATGCTTCTCGTCCTTGTCCTTTTGCCTCAAAGGACACTGGGAAGCGTAGTGACCAAGTTCATCACACTTGAAGCACTTGATCTTCGAGACGTCTTTCTTACGTCTTTGTTGCTTCTGCTGCCCTTTGGATGCAAGGGTTGCATTCTCTTCCTCCTCCTGCTTCTCCTTCAATCCACTACCACTGTTGCCCTCAAGTTTGCACTTGACCAAGTCTCTCCTTAGCTCTTCTTGCTGAAGAGGAGCCCACATCTCTTCCCAACTTGGTAAGGTTGCCCATGCCCAGGATACTCTGGACAAATACCTGCCAATCTTCAATGACAGCACTTAATGCCAGTGTCACCATCGTTGTAGGAGAAGGGGTAGAACCCACGGCTGCAAGTTGGTCATGGATTTCCTGACGTCTAGTCAGGAATGGAATAATGTGCTCCCCTTTCCGCATCTACGCCATCCTCAGTTGCTGCTCCAAGTACATCTTTCGCTGCTCGGAAGATCCCTGATATAGCCTAATATAGTGTGGCCAAGGCTTCCCACATCTGCCTAGCGGTATCTTTTTCTGCTATATGTGACACTATGTCATCCTTGACTCCATTCAGGAGTGGCCTTTTCGCCTTTTCCATATCAACCTTGTACTTCTTCAATGGATCTAGATCTGCAGGGACAGCTACCATGTTATCCACAAAAAGCTCGAGATTGTACTCATCGAGAAGACAAGAGATTATTGCCTTCCAGATCACATAGTTGGAGGCTCCCTCCAACCGGTCCTGATCTCTAAGCCCATAAGCTTCCATAGCTGTCAAGTATGTCGAATCTGCTCCTCTTCTTCCCCCTCTACGCAGCATTGGACAGGCTTACGCACTCCTTGTGGAGCTCGTAGATCTGTTGCCCAAATCTGCTGCTCAAATCTTGGAAAATTGAAATTCCCAGCTAGGAACTTCCTTGGAGGGAAAATTCCCTCATTGTGCTACTTCTTCTTTTGAAGGCGACTTTCTGCCCGACAAAACCAAAATCTGCCTGAAGAAACTGTGTCCCACCAACTTTGCGCTTTTTGAAAAGTGTAACTAGGATCGGTCTTCATATTGACTATGTAATTATGTATTTATAAAAAGAAGAAGACAAAGATAATAAAAAGTATTTTGTTGTACTTGCTTCATGGGTTTCATGAGCAAGTTTTTATTATAGGTCAATAGACTTCTTCTTGATGTCTATTAGGGTTTATCTTCTATTTATAAGTGTAATTAATGTCATGTATATGAAGAGCCTAGTCATCAATAAATGCTCCAAGACCTTGTCATGAACCTTGTGGAAGAATGGCTCATAATAGCCCTCAAGCCAACCCATATTCAATGTTGAAGATAAGTGATGAAGTCGGCCTATATATAGTGGGAATGTCGGCCTACAATCATGTTGTATGGTCGGCCTAAAAGGAAGGAAATATGCCATATATATATATCCTGACCTACGGCTCATTTGGAACCAAGAAATTGCAGATTGTTCTGAAATAAACTGCGAATTTCAGAGTATTCAAATGCGGATATAAGGACAAAAGTTTGCGGATTTCAAAGAGTACTCAAATGCGGATGTAAGGACAGAAGTTTGCAGACTTGACAGTGTAGATCAACAAGTGAAACTTCGTACCAGTACAGAGTGAAAGTCAAAGGTAAGTTTGGCATTCGGATTAGGGTTAAGGAAGTGTTGATATACTACAGCAATTTGATATATATACAGTGAGGTGCAGATCTGTTTTGGGGTGTTGTACAGTGACATTATAGTGAAAGGATGTTAAGTGAAAGGATTTACCTTCCTAATGTACAGAAATAAAAGGGAAAGACAGCATATCACAAGTGTTGATTTTGTAGCACCTGGAAGTGTTCCGAGTCTCAAACATTGCAGGGAGGCTTGGACAACAGCGTTCCAAAGAACCTAGAAACAGTTTGTGGAAATTCCACTCGGTTTAAGAATTATTAAAATAATTAATTATTTTAATGAAGACCCTAAGTCCAAACTTAGGAAAAGGAAATAATTAAAGGCCATTAATAATTCAGAGTGTGAATCTTCTAGAAAACATGGATCCAGTCAAGATTTAATCTTAGCCATTGATTAAACTTTTAATCTCGACCGTTGGTTCTCCAACAAGAAGATTATAAGAGAATGTTTGAGGGTCACTTGGAAGACAAGCCAGGCACACATTCAGTACCCAAAGGAGATCCATTCTATAGTAGAATTCGATTTCAGCAAGAGAGTTGCAGGGCGAAAAGTTGCAGAAGCAAGACGAGATCAGGGTCAGAGAGCAACAGTGGGTCACTGAAGGTAGCTTGAGGCTACAGCGCAGAGACCCCACCCAGATTCACACAATCCAGCTCTAGGATTGCGCAAAGAATCACGCAAACTGACGCAGGGGCTTGCAGGGGCTGATCTGGGTGTCAGATATTTGTCCAAGAAAGCTAGGCATTCAGTCTCAGGTGGTTCAGAATTTATTTGCCGAATATTTCCCTGTAAAGATATCATTTTCTGAAGAAATAATAAAACCCTCATCTGCTGCACCGGTTTTCCCACATTAGGTTTTTCCGGCGACATTTGTCCAAAAATATTAAATAACTGTGTACATGTGATTGATTCTTGTGCTTATGTTCTCTACTGTTTATTTCTCTGCATATATAATTGTGAATGTTGCAGTAGTATTTATTTCGATATTTGCCAGAAGATTTCTGAATAATAACTTATTGAAATAATAAGTAGGTGAAATAAATCTATCACTGCAACTGATTGAAAATTTTCACATGGCATCAGAACCAGAGATGAATAACAGAGAGGGGGCATCTATCAATGAACAAAGATCTACGCAGTTCTACAAGGCAACAACGCAGAAGTGTTCACACAGTCCTCCAAGAGGGGGGGGAAGCACGAAAGAACGGATGGATCACGATGTATCTGTATTGGCATCCAGATTAGAGGAAGATTTTGCTTGTGTATCAAGCACTACATCCTCGATGTCCAGTATATTGACAGTGGAGCATGTACCCACATGACGGGAGAACAGGACTGCTTTTCCGACTACCAAGAAGAGCAGATGAATTTCAAAATAACCATGGGTAATAAAGCAAAGTGCACTCCCATTGGGAAAGGTACCGAAGTTTTTCAAACCGAGGCAGAGAACAAAATCTGGGCCACTAATGTACTACATGTGCTAGGTTTGGGGATGAATCTACTCTCAGTGTCACAGTTCAAAACCGAGGATAGAAGGTCTACTTTATTGGCAATAGAGTCTATGTCAAGCACCCCAGTTGGAAGAAGAAGGCACAAATCAGGGTAAGAAGCAACAAGTTGTACAAACTGTAGCTTGATTCCCCAATGGCACTGGTTGGCAGCACAAATGAGACAGATCTGAATGAGCTATGGCACAGGAGAATGAGGCATTTGCATCATGGGGCATTGAGAACTGTCCAGAAGACTGTCACAGATGTTCCAGAATTGAGCACCAAGCGGGATGATGTCTACAAGGGGTGCGTATTGAGGAAATATGCCAAGGCAGCATATCGAGAAGCAACAATAGGGCCAAGGGTGTGTTAGATCTAATACACTCAGATATCTGAGGGTCGATGTCCACGAAAGCTCTTAGTGGTGCCGAATATTTCGTCACCTTCATTGATGACCATTCTAGGAAAACCTGGATCTACTCCTTGAAGACTAAGGATGAAGTCTTCAATCGATTTAAAGAGTTCAAAGCTCTGGCGGAGAATCTGACAGGAAAGCGGACCACGGTATTGCGATCAGATAATGGAGGTGAATACATAGATAAAGAATTCAACAGGTTCTGTGCAAGGGAAGGCATCAAAAGAGAATGGACAACTCCATACAATCCGGAACAGAATGGAGTGGCAGAAAGGAAGAATCGGACTATTGTTGAAGCAACCAGAGCTATGTTGTATGACCAAGACATGCCCAAATTCCTATGGGCTGAAGCGCGTAACACAGTTGTCTACATTCAGAACAGAACTCCTCACATTTCACTGGGAAAGATCACGCCAGAAAGTGTCTTCACTGGCAGCAAGCCCGAAGTGAGTCACTTTAAGATCTTCGGCAGTACAACTCACTGTCATGTACCTAGTGAGAAGAGGAAGAAGTTGGAGATGACTGCTGAAAGGGGGTATTTAGTAGGATACAATGAGAATGCAAAGGCTTATTGCATCTACGTTCCTGAGAACAGGAAAGTAGTGGTGCGAAGAGATGTGAAATTTATGGAGGAGAAAGCCTTCAGAAGATCACGAGAACTGCCTTCTGCTACACAGTCAGAGGAAGAGCCTCTGGTCCAACCCCAGCAACCAGTAGTAGAAAATCCAGTTGCCTCTCCAATGCATAGTGATCCAAAGAATAGTTCTCCTAAGGATTTGCAAGAAGGAGAGCTGGTAAATCCACCCACCACCAATGGAAGAACAAGCAGGGAAATTTGACAGATTCTGAAGGATGCAGAGGATTTTGTCGGAAATTCTAGGAATGAGAAGAGACAGCGTAAGCAGCCTGAGAGGTATCAAGCCTTGGTTGCTCAAGTCGGAGAACCTTCTAGTTTCCGGGAAGCTGCTCAGCACCAGGTATGGGTTGATGCAATGGTGGAAGAGTACAGTTCCATCATGACAAATGATGTCTGGGAAGTAGTACCCAGACCGCAGGAAAAATCTGTTGTAGGATCAAGGTGGATTTACAAGATCAAGCATGCTGCAGATGGCAGCATCGAGAAATTTAAAGCCAAGTTCGTGGCTAAGGGGTATGCTCAGAAGGAAGGAATAGACTATGAAGAAACCTTCGCCCCAGTAGCCAGATACACATCTATCAGGTTCGTGATATCCCTTGCTGCGCAGATGGGACGGGAAATTCACCAGATGGATGTCAAGATGGCATTCTTGAATGGTGTGATAGAAGAAGAAGTGTATATAGAACAACCAGAGGGCTTTGAGACACATGATCAGAGGACTCATGTGTGCAGATTGAAGAAAGCATTATATGGACTAAAGCAAGCTCCCAGAGCCTGGTATGGTCGAATTGACAGCTATCTACAAAAGATGGGATTCGTCAAGAGAGATGCAGATCCCAATCTCTACTATCTAAGAGTAGGGAGTGAGCCATTGATACTAGTATTGTATGTGGATGATTTGTTCTTGACGGGATCATCAAGGCTCATCATAGATTGCAAGAAGAATTTAGCTGAAGAGTTTGACACGAAGGATCTGGGACAGATGCACTATTTTCTAGGGTTGGAAGCTTGGCAGCAGGATGGGGAGATCTTCCTTGGTCAAGGAAGATACACTACAAAGATTCTAAAGAGATTTCAGATGGAGGATTGTAGACCCATGATGACTCCAATGATTACCAACTGGAGGAAAATCAACACGTCCGATGATGATGAAGTTGATCCTACATTGTACAGACAACTCATAGGGTCATTGAAGTATCTAGTAAATACAAGGTCAGAAATCTGTTATGATGTTAATACCCTGTCAGTTCATCGTGGAACCGAAGAGGGCACATTGGGCAGCAGCCAAGCATGTTCTTAGGTACCTTCGAGGAACAGTCGAGCTTGGATTGAAGTACACCCGTGGCAATGATGTCAGGTTGAGTAGTTTTACTGATGCAGATTGGGTTGGAAGTTCAGTTGATCGGAAGAGTACCAGTGGGTACTGTTTCAATCTGGGATCGGGAATGACTTCGTGGTGCAGTAGGAAACAGAAGTCCGTGGCACTGAGCTCAGCAAAGGCAGAGTATATGGCAGCTAGCACAGCTTCGTGCAAAGCCATATGGCTTAGGAAATTGTTAGTAAATCTACTCAAGGAGAAAAATGGAAGCGACCAACATTTTATGTGATAATCAGAGTTGCATAAAGCTCTCTAAAATTCCTGTGTTTCATGATAGGTCAAAACATATTGACATCCGGTGTCACTTCATCAGGGACTGGGTACAACGTGGAGCTATTCAGCTGCAGTACACTCCAACAGGAGAACAGGTGGCAAAATCCTCACCAAGGCTCTAGGAAAGACAAAGTTTGTCTACTTCAGAGAAAAGATGGGGATGATGAAGAATCCCTTCCAGTAGCAGGAATGGAGGATTCAGTATTCAGAGGCAGCTGTAGTACAGATGCAGCGAGTGACAGTGGCAGTGTCAAAGGCAGCTGTATAGGGGGGGGGCAGCATAGAGGGTGCTTCAGAATCAGAGCAGCATGCAGCAGGCATATTGTTGGAACACTTTCCTCGCCAAGAGGGAGTGTTGATTTTTGTAGCATCCAAAAGTGTTCCAAGTCTCAAACTTTGCAGGGAGGCTTGGACAGCAGCATTCCAAAGAACCCAGAAATAGTTTGTCGAAATTCCACTCGGTGTAAGAATTATTAAAATAATTAATTATTTTAATGAAGACCCTAAGTCCAAACTTAGGAAAAGGAAATAATTTTATTAAAGAGAGAATCCATACAGGTGAAATAGATTATAGAGGAGAGGAATAACCTGTTTTTGAGTTTTTCTAAAAACCCAACGTTTCGGACTGTCTAAGTGAGTCCATCATCAGGGGTAGACGACAAGAGTTCTTTGAGCTCTTGTCGTCTACCCCTGATGATGGACTCACTTAGACAGTCCGAAACGTTGGGTTATTAGAAAAACTCAGAAACAGGTTATTCCTCTCCTCTATAAAGGAAATAATTAACGAGCATTAATAATTCAGAGTGTGAATCTTCTAGAAAACATGGATCAAGTCAAGATTTAATCTTAGCCATTGATTAATCTTTTAATCTGGGCCGTTGGTTCTCCAACAGGAAGATTATACGAGAAGGCTTGAGGGTCACTTGGAAGACAAGCCGGGCACACACTCAGTACCCGAAGGAGATCCATTCTGAAGTAGAATTCGATTTCAGCAGGAGAGTTGCAAGGCGAGAAGTTGCAGAAGCAGGAGGAGGTCAGGGGTGATCGAGATCAGGGTCGGAGAGCAGCAGTCGGTCACTGAAGGTAGCTTGAGGCTACAGCGCAGAGACCCCACGTAGTCTCGACGCATATTCATGCAGTCCAACTCTAGGACTGCGCAATGAATCACGCAGACTAATGCAGGGGCTTGCAGGGGCGGATCTAGGTGTCGAATATTTGTCCAAGAAAGCTAGGCATTCAGTCTCAGGTGGTTCAGAATTTATCTGCCAAATATTTCCTGTAAAGATATCATTTTCTGAAGAAATAATAAAACCCTCATCTGCTACACCGGTTTTCCCACATCGGGTTTTTCCGGGGACATTTGTCCAAAAATAACTATGAACATGTGATTGATTCTTGTGCTTATGTTCTTTGCTGTTTATTTCTCTGCATATATAATTGTGAATGTTGCAGTAGTATTTATTTCGACATTTGTTGGAGGATTTCTGAATAATAACTTATTGAAATAATAAGTAGGAGAAATAAATCTATCACTGCAACTGGTTGAGAATTTTCACACCAAGTGAGGTAACCTCAAGGTAATAAGAAGTAAAAGGTCCCGAGTGACCTGACCTATTATCTAAAAAAGTTTGTGAAAAGACACTAATATAGAACAATAAGAAAGATACTTGAAGATCAAGCAAGGAAGGAGTATTTGAGCAATCGAATCAACGGAGATAGACTTAGAGATCGAGTTCTCTAGTATTGGTGCAAGGCAGTGCAGGTTGGTGCAAAAAAGAAAAGGTCAGCGTTGGAGATCGACAAAGAAGAAGTAACAAGGTCTTGGAAGCGTTCCTAGGTAAAGGGTCTGAGTCTTGGTCATGGTACTTGTCATTTGAAGATCTATAAGAAGAATTCCTTACGGGTTTTCCTCTCCAAGAGGGAGAGGATTTTCCCCGGCTCTAGGAGCCTAATTTTTGTGTCTCGTGTACTTTGATAATTGACTCGATGAAAGTCTAAATAAGCTAAAGAGGGGAAGACATAAGTAACTCAAGTAACCTCACAAGTAATTATCAAGAAGAGAACTTGAACTAAACACCAGCCCTCTAAATTCTCAAAAGTGCTAAGGCTCTGCATTGCTCCCTCTAGCTCGGCAAAATTCCGATATGGAAGTCTTACCGACTGTCGACTCCACTCCATTTAAGAATTATTAAAATGATTAATTATTTTAATGAAGACCCTAAGTCCAAACTTAGGAAAAGGAAATAATTAAAAGGCATTAATAATTCAGAGTGTGAATCTTCTAGAAAACATGGATCAAGTCAAGATTTAATCTTAGCCATTGATTAATCTTTTAATCTGGGTCGTTGGTTCCCCAACAGGAAGATTATAAGAGAAGGCTTGAGGGTCATTTGGAAAACAAGTCGGGCACACACTCAGTACCCAAAGGAGATCCATTCTGAAGTAGAATTCGATTTCAGCAGGAGAGTTGCAGGGCGAGAAGTTGCAGAAGCAGGAGGAGGTCAGGGGTGATCGAGATTAGGGTCGGAGAGCAGAAGTCAGTCATTGAAGGTAGCTTGAGGCTACAGCGCAGAGACCCCACGCAGTCTCAAAGCAGATTCACGCTGTCCAACTTTGGGACTGCGCAAAGAATCACGCAGAGTGACACAGGGGCTTGCAAGGGTTGATCTGGGTGTCGAATATTTGTCCAAGAAAGCTAGGCATTCAATCTCAAGTGGTTTAGTATTTATCTGCCAAATATTTCCATGTAGAGATATCATTTTCTGAAGAAATAATAAAACCCTCATCTGCTGCACCAATTTTCCGACATTGGGTTTTTCCGGGGACATTTGTCCAAAAATAACTGTGTACATGTGATTGATTCTTGTGCTTATGTTCTCTACTATTTATTTCTCTTCATATATAATTGTGAATGTTGCAGTAGTATTTATTTCGATATTTGCCAGAGGAATTCTGAATAATAACTTATTGAATTAATAAGTTGGAGAAATAAATCTATCACTACAACTGGTTGAGAATTTTCACACCAAGTGAAGTAACCTCAAGGTAATAAGAAGTAAAAGGTCCCGAGTGACCTGACCTATTATCTAAAGAAGTTTGTGAAAAGACACTAATATAGAACAATAAGAAAGATACTTGAAGATCAAGCAAGGAAGGAGTATTTGAGCAATCGAATCAACGAAGATAGACTTAGAGATCGAGTTCTCTAGTATTGGTGCAGGGCAGTGCAAGTTGGTGCAAAAAAGAAAAGGTCAGCGTTGGAGATCGACAAAGAAGAAGTAACAAGGTCTTGGAAGCGTTCCTAGGTCAAGGGTCTAAGTCTTAGCCATGGTACTTGTCATTTGAAGATCTATAAGAAGAATTCCTTACGGGTTTTCCTCTCCAAGAGGGAGAGGTTTTGCCCTGGCTCTAGGAGCCTAATTTTTGTGTCTCGCGTATTTTGATAATTGACTTGATGAAAGTCTAAATAAGCTAAAGAAGGGAAGACATAAGTAACTCAAGTAACCTCACAAGTAATTATCAAGAAGAGAATTTGAATTAAACACCAGCCCTCTAAATTCTCAACAGCGTTGAGGCTCTGCGTTGCTCCCTCTGGCTCGGCAAAATTCCGATATAGAAGACTTACCTCTCTGTCGACTCACTCAAAGAGAGACCTTCCTGGGAATTTAAGCCCTCCTGGCCTGGACTGCGCAATCCCTCTAGGGATTCGATTCGCCACCTTTGTGCAGTTCTTTGCCCTCCGTCTCTATGTTGGATCTACTCTTCCTGTTTCACAATACACGCTCTCATAACATGTGAAAATTCCTAGATCCTAGATCTGGAATCCCTATTGCAACAAGCTAAACTACTGCTCCTACTTGTAAATTAGATTTAACAAGTTATTTAAAGATTACTTCTGAAAATATCGAAACAATTACTGAAGCAACCGTCACTCATTTAAAATACATGTGAAAACAGTAAACTGAGCAAGAAAAATAACACACACAGGACACCGTTGTTTTTGGACAAACATCCCCAGAAAAACCCAATGCGGGAAAACCTGTGCAACAGATCTGAGGGTTTATATATTATGCAGTAATTTTCTGAATACAATCTGGGATGCCTTTCTGGCTATCCCTGCAGAGAATATGACTAACAAAGAGTTAGTGAGGAAAACCTCACACTGATACTGGAAGCCCAACTGGCCAAAACCCCGGATGGCAAGCCCTCCACTGCCTTTGCGGAGTCTCTGCGTCACTCTGCGTGGGGACTGCGTGGCTTTTACGTTCTGGCTCTTCTGCTGGCTAGATCTGACCTTCTGGCCCCTTCCAATCTCACACCTCAGCTTTCTAGCACTAGATCTGACTGATCCTCATCTAAAACGCGAACCTCCTCTGGGCTACTGGGCAGCCACTGTTGGCTCTGCGCAATCTCTACGTAGCTGCCTCTAGTACTGCTCTTTGTCTTCTCTGCTATGTATTCTCCGACTTAGGAAAAATCTCCAATCGGAATTACTGCCCCTCTCTGCAATCAAGAATCACTGAGATCGATGTTTTCGTCCGAGCACTTGCTCCGTCCAAAAATTCGATCACTAGATCCTTTCGGTGTATCTTACAAATGACCCTCAAGTCTTCCTTTATAGTCTTTTCGTTGAAACTTCAACGGCCGAGATTAGATCTCCAATCAACGGCTAAGATTATATTAGACTTGATCTGCTTTTTCTAGAATTTTCACCCACAATTTACATGAATACTCATTAATTATTTTAATTTCCTAAGTTAGACATAGGGTCCTTATTAAAAATAATTAATTTTTCTCATAAAACTATTTTTGGGTGGAATTTCCAAAAATAATTTTTGGGTTATCTGTAATGCATGTGTTTAAGCCTCTCCACAAAATTTGAGACTTGGAGCACATCCGACGCTACCAAAAATCAACATTCTACCCTCAAGATTTGGTAGAGAAGTTAGAATACATGTATTCTCCAATACCCAAAAATTGTTTCTGAAATTCCACCAAGAAACAACTTAATTAAATTAATAAGTCAATTTTTAATATTTCCTAAGTCTAAACTTAGGAAATATGATTAATTAAAAGGAATTAATTAAGTCATGGCGAAAAGCTTCTAGAAAAAGACTTGGATCGATTTCTAGTTAAACTTAGCCATCGATTAAGTTTTAATCGTGGTCATTGAAGTCTCAACGGAAGATTATAAGAAGAAACTCGATGGGGCATGGAGAACACACTTCAGCAGTTCGATTTCACTGGTAGATCGATTTCCAAAGTAGCAGCATTCAGTTGCTAGAGAGAGAGCTAGTGAGCTCGAAGCAATGAGAGAGAGGCAGAGATAGTAAAACCAAAGGAAGTTTTCCTAGTTCCGGTGAGTAAATTGCAGATAGGCAGTGATTGCCACAAAGAGGCAACGCAGAGCTTTGTGAGGAGATTCCATATTTGCTAGGGAGCAGGAGATTTTCCGAGCCGGAAACTGGGCAAAGGAGATCAATCTTCCAGATAGTAGCTCTAGAGACAGCAAGAGGAGACACAGTTCGAAGCTTGTGAGACACAATACTGCGTAGGTTGAAGCAGTGACTGCGCAAAGGGAGCAAGGAGTAGCTCAAATCGAGCTAAGGTCAGTGTCAGATCGCTTGTGGAAGTCAGAAAATTTCTCACTACTTTTATTGCCAGTAATTTCTCGGTTTTGGATTGCTAGATTAAGAATCCATAGTTTTGTACTCAGATTTACTATTGCATAGTAATCAAACCCTCAATTGTTGCACCGAATTTCCTGAGTTGGGTTTTTCCGGGGACTTAGTCCAAAAATAACGATGTCAAATTGTGTGTGTGCATCTATTCTTTCAGCGTTTATTTTTCTTCCGCAATATTTGTTTTGTGAAGGCAAAAGTGTATTTGTTTCGATATTTACCGTAACATACAGTAAATAATTTGCTTAATTTATTTAACCAATAGAAGAAACAATATCAGTTGCTGCAGTAGGATTCCGGGTAACGTAATTTTCACATGGTAATAGAGCGCAGATAGAAAGCTGGAGAGCTCAATTACAAAAAGGAAGAGGAGCTTCGTAAAATTGCATAAGCAGCTACTCGAAACCCTAGAGGCAGCGCAGATCCTTTTGCCAGGAGGGTCAATTTTTTAGGAAAAAACTATTTCTCTGAGAGGGCAATAGAGAAATAATATTTTCCAAATTGAAGATTACCAGAGCCAAAGGGAGCAACAGTATTTTTCCTTACAGAGAAGATCTCCCGTTGGACGCAATATTTTGCAGCAGTTGCTAGTGCAAAATAGCTTCAGGTGGAAGAAAGAGCACACACTGAAGGAAATCTTTCCTCAGGGAACTTCTAGTTCAGAAGTTCGTTTTCTCATTGCAGAGCAACAATTGTTGTGAGCAGTTTTACTCACTCCAACAGGGAGTGTGTAGAACCTAGCAACAGTTGCGCAGAGGAGAAGAGGATTTCGACTTATTTTTGTTGAGATGGCATCAGCAACGCTGAGAGATCACGATTGGTTGGATGAAGCATCCAACTATGTGATCTGGAAGACAAGGATTTCTTGTCTTCTGGATGTATGTGATCTCAAGGCATACATCGATAACGTGGTGGTTGTACCCACGGATCTAGATCATCTGAAGGCCTATAAGAAGGAGATGGAAAAGGCAAAGAGATTGATTCTCGATGGGGTTCAAGATAATGTGATATCACATATAGCTGGCAAGGACACTGCCAAGCAGATGTGGGATGTTATCGCCACACTATACCAAAGATCTTCCAAGCAGCGAAAGATGTATCTAGAGGAGAAGCTGAGATGTACCCGTATCCAGAAGGGGGAGCACATAGACCCCTTCATCACAAGGCTTCAGGATGTCCAAGATCAGCTGTCAGTTGTAGGGTCAGCGCCTCAACCTATAGAATTGGTGCGATTAGCTCTTAACAGTGTTTTCGAGGATTGGTAGGTCTTTGTCCATGGTATCTTGGGTAGAGACAAGTTGCCAGAGTGGGACAGAATGTGGGTTGATCTGTAGCAGAAGGAGATGAGGCAAGAATTGGTGAAGAGCACCATCAGTGGCAGCAGTAGCAGCAGTGGGACGAAGCAAGTGAAGGAGGAGGAAAACGTGACTCCACAACAAAGGGGTAGCAGGAGCAATGCAGGAAGAAGAAGGACCTTTCTAAGGTCAAGTGCTTCAGGTGTGGCGAGTTAGGCCACTACAGCACTCAGTGTCCTCTTAGAAAGAAGGGCAAGGAGGAGAAGCAGGACCAACAGGTTGCATTCGCGAGATCGACAGCCTATCCTCAAGATTGGAGGACAATTTTGCCATGATAGTTGTAATATTCCCAATTAGCAGCAGCTAATTGGTAATATTAATACTAACTGGGAATATTAATTTTGGCTAGTTTTGCTTTTCTAAAGTTAAGTCAATTAATAAAGTGGGTGATGAGACACATAGCCACACTTAGGAAATAAATCATTCCATAAAGTCACTTGAGCATATATTTATTTGACAGCGTGGGGCCCAGGAGGGTGAAGTGGCAGCGTGAGGGAAGAGCCTGCGTGGGCAGCGTGGGCCCATGACAGCACAGTGAGAGAGGGGCAGCGTGGGCCAAGAGGGATAGCGTAGTTTGGTGGGGCCGAGGAGAGAGGAAGGCTCTCAAAGCATAAAAAGGGGAAGTGCTCCTCATTCTCTCATTCTATTATGCATCTATAATTTCAGTCTCTTGACATTGAGCATGCTTTTGCTGTTGAGCGAAGTCTGCGAGTGTTGTTTAGCACACTAGGTGTCTCCAAGTGGAGATCCCAACCTCAGCCCCGGGGTACTTCGAATGCCTTCTCGGGTGAGGAGTTCTATCCATCGTTTTGCAAGAGGGAGCAATAGCATCTTTAGCCAGGAATTACACATTTGCTTGGGCAGCGCAATCTCTGGGAGAGATCATGCAGTTTTTGGTAGAGGTAGTTCCGGGAGTGAGGATTTGTCAGGAGTTTCAACCCGAGATATTGTGAAGGGATCAGCGCTTCACTATTTCATCATTTTGATATAGGAGGAGGCCATCATTTGCAGAGGATCATTCAGGGCCAACGTATTTCATTGGGATAGCATTATTTCCTAAGGGAGGTCAAATTCCGAGGTCATCCATTCCGGGATTCCTTTCTGGGCTTTTCTGGGTATTTGGAGGAGAGCTTATTCCCAGAGTTTCATATTTTTCTGTGCAGGGAAATAGCCCCAAAGAGCCATTCCATTCCAGCAGTATCAGCAGTCCGGTAGCAGCAGCAGCAACATTTGGAGATTACGCAGTCCTTGACAGAGCAACCATTCCTTGAGCATTTCTGAAAGTATTTCCAGCTTGCCTTCTGCAAGCAACAAGGTGCCATCATTCTGATCACCTTTGTACTCATTGTATCTTTTAGTTACATAATAAAATGGCTCAGCGTTTCTCCATATTTGTATTGTTTATGTGATGTCTCTCTATTTGTTGTAGATGCTTGTTTATGTTGCTTTATATTACTGTTTATTTCTATTCAGAATATTACATTAGCAGACATCTCTCCAGGAGTGAGATGGGGTGACCTAGTTTTGTAGCTCCAGAGAGCTACAGGATGGGTAGGATTCTTGAGGAGGTCCACCTCTTGAATCAATACCTTGCTACGGGAGCCCACGGTATGCAGTAGCAGGATGGACCAGTGGCAGTTGGTGCAGTGAAATGCCAAAGTGATAGATACGGTGGCTAGTAGCGTCAAATACGTAGCGCAGTGCAGTTGGCATTGTGCAGAGTCAACACCAGCACAGAGGCTTCAATGGCAGCACAAAGACTAATAGCAGTCAGGACTCAGGTGACAGATGCATCAGACTGAAACATAGATGGTTCAATATGATGGATCGTTGCCAATTGCAGATGTTGCAGTTGCAATAGCAGCAGATGAGAGGGAGTTGCAGATTTTGCAGTAGCAGCAGCAACAGAGTTGCAATGCAGATGAAGTGTCGGCAGCAGTTCAACAGGGTCAGCAGCAGCACAAATGCAACGCATATCAAATTTGCGCAGTAGTAGCCAGACATCAGCAGTGTGACAGGAGATGATGCAGAGGCAGTGTATTGTAGCAGCAGTTGCAGTACTAGAACACTTTCCTCGCTAAGAGGGAGTGTTAGTTTTTGACATTTGTAGCATCGGATGTGTTCAAGCCTCAAGATTTGGCAGAGGTTAGAAAACATGTATTCTCCAATACCCATAAATCGTTTCTGGAAATTCCACCTAGAGAAGACTTAATTAAATTAATTAGTCAGTTTTTAATATTTCCCAAGTCTAAACTTAGGAAATATGATTAATTAAAAGGAACTAATTAAGTCATGGTGAAAATCTTTTAGAAAAAGACTTGGATCAATTTCTAGTTAATCTTAGCCATCGATGAAATTTTAATTGTGGCCGTTGAAGTCTCAATGGAAGATTATAAGAAGAAACTCGATGGGGCATGGAGAACACACTTCAGCAGTTCGATTTCACTGGCAGACTGATTTCCAGAGTAGCAATGTTCAGTTGCCAGAGAGAGAGCTAGTGAGCTCGACGCAGTGAGAGAGGGGCAGAGATAGTAAGATCGGAGGAAGTTTTTCCAGTTCCGGTGAGTACATTGCAGAGAGGCAGCATAGAGCTTTGTGAGGAGATTTCGTATTTGCTGGGGAGCAAGAGATTTTCTGAGCCGAAAATTGGGCAGAGGGTCTAGAGGCAAAGGAGATTAGTCTTCCAGACAGCAAGAGGAGACGCAGTTCCAAGCTTATGGGATGCAAAACTGCATAGGCTGACTTAGTGATTGCGCAGAGGGAGCAAGGAGCAGCTCAGATCGAGATGAGGTCAGTGTCAGATCGCCTGTGTAAGTGAGAAAAATTCTCACTAGTTTTACTGCAAATAATTTCTCTATTTTGGATAGCTAGATTAAGAATCCATAGTTTTGTACTCAATTTACTACTGCATAATAATCAAACCCTCAATTGTTGCACCGATTTTCCCGAGTTGGGTTTTTCTGGGGACAACCCAAAAATAACGGTGTCAAATTGTGTGTGTGCATCTATTCTTTCAGCGTTTATTTTTCTTCCGCAGTATTTATCGGCAACTACAACAACTTGTTCCTTGCACATACGTCTAGCATCGAATTCCAATCTAGAACCTAAAAGTACTCAAGTCATCATCCATATATTATAGATTTTATTTATGTTAGGGCTTACATAAACTAGGGCATATAACATCTCAACAACTAGGGTTTGTCTTAAATCATTAAGGCATGCACTAGAGTTAAGGTCTAGGGTTTCCTTTAATAAAGCCCCTAAGGTTTCTAGGGTAAGGCAACTTCAACACAACAAGGGCTAGGGCTTTGTTATTCAACCAATGCTAGATTAGTCATTCTGTTGACGGGAAAATCTATCCGGCCAACAGCAGGGGATCTTCCCGATAAAAAGTCCCAACTAGACTCTAAACTATTTGGAATAGGGATCCCGTCCGGGGTGTGGGTCCGGTTACCGCTTAATTATCCTTTCCTTGGGTCTCAGTAGGACTCTATAAACCTGCGGACACACGCTTATTCAGATGATACAAGACACATGATTGATGAATTAAATGAACATACAACACTATGCGTAGCAAGCTGAATTATAAAGCATGGGGCCAAAAGAAATGTTGTCAACAACATATCATTAGGGTCATGCTTGTACGCTATTCTAACCACAGAAGAAACTATTCTTTATGGCAGAATACCCTTCACTTCCTTAAATGTTTTTTTGGTGAAAATATAAATGTCGGTAAACAAAGTTATTAACATTCACTGAGAAACCGAAATAAACTTAGCACCATTAACACATATTTAGAAAACTATAATGCATAAATGATGTAATTGGAGACAGAGTTTCATTAATCAAAAGATGTTAGAAACTAAAAACAGAATACTCATAGTCTTCACACATTGACCAACATCAGATCCAAAAATGGAGTTAACACATGCTTGTATTCATGCTCAAAAATTTGTAGTCCTTCTATACAATGCTCTATATCTCTTTGAGTCCCAAACCTAAGTCCTTTACAATCTCCCGAAGGAAGTATTTATAGAACAAAACTCGCCTTTTGGGCTTCCCTGACTTTTCGTCTTCCTGACCATTGGGCTACCTCGCGACTTAGTAGATTTTGGACTTGCGACCTACGACCCCACTGGATTTTGCGACTTGCGACCTCGAGCAATTCGTGACCGCCTCGCGACTCGGTGGAAGTCGCACAGTCAGGTAGTCGCAACAGTTGAAGCCTCCCTCGGATGTGTTGTTTTGCGACCTTACAACTTCATTGGATTTTGCGACCTGCGACCTCTAGCAATCTGCGACCTGCGACCTCTAACAATCTGCGACCTGCGACCTTTGGGAATTTGCGACCGTGACCCTGGGCAATCCGCAACCTGCAACCCTGGGCAATCTGCGACTTGCAACCCTGAGGGAATCTGCAACTTGCGACTTGGTGCATTTGTGACCTGCGACCTAGGGGTTACTTGCAGCCCGCGACCTTTTGAAATTTGCGACCTGCGACCTCAGGCAATTTGCGACCTTCTCTGGGTTTCGCAGCAAGATTTATTTTCCTCCATCTCTGTCTCGTGAAAGTGACTAAGTACCTTTGCAGTTCTTTCAAGCTTTGAAATGATCCACCTTGTCTGCCAGAGAAGACCCTAGCTTCGGCTCTGCGCACCAACCACCTCTACCCTTGTCATTCGCCTTGACGTGGTCTTCAACTGTAGCCCTAGTTCTCATCCTCATATGGAAAGGGTACGAAAAGTGTCATATTCCACAACTGCGCCCTTGTTGTTTTAGTCTCATCTTCCTTCCCTTGGTATGGTGATGATATTGTTGGGTTTACCATCCGTGGGATTGTCCTTTTGGGCTTCCCTGACTTTTCGTCTTCCTGACCGTTGGGTTGCCTCGCGACTTAGTAGATTTTGCGACCTGCGACCTCAGCCACTGTTGCAACCTGCGACCCCACTGGATTTTGCGACTTGCGACCTCGAGCAATCCGTGACCGCCTCGCGACTCGGTGGAGGTCGCACAGTCGGGTAGTCGCAACAGTTGAAGCCTCCCTCGGATGTGTTGTTTTGCGACCTTGCGACTTCATTGGATTTTGCGACCTGCGACCTTTGGGAATTTGCGACCACGACCCTGGGCAATCCGCAACCTGCGACCCTAGGCAATCTACGACTTGCGACCCTGAGAGAATCTACAACTTGCGACCCTGAGAGAATCTGCGACTTGCGACTTGGTCCATTTGCGACCTGCGACCCAAGAGTTACTTGCGGCCTGCGACCTTGTGAAATTTGCGACCTACGACCTCGGGCAATTTGC
This sequence comes from Pinus albicaulis, assembly GCA_034641835.2. Lineage (NCBI taxonomy): Eukaryota > Viridiplantae > Streptophyta > Pinopsida > Pinales > Pinaceae > Pinus > Pinus albicaulis. Next base: position 1,446,655,403 of record CM076572.1, on the reverse strand, counting down.
GACCTTCTCTGGGTTTCGCAGCAAGATTTCTTTTCCTCCATCTATGTTTCGTGAAAGTGACTAAGCACCTTTGCAGTTCTTTCAAGCTTTGAAAGGATCCACCTTGTCTGCCAGAGAAGACCCTAGCTCCGGCTCTGCGCACCGACCACCTCTACATGCAAACAACGTAACATGGGTCATAAGTCTTCAAAATATTGATGCTAAAGCACATTTATTTAGCTGAAAGAATGATTTAGAAAATAATAAACTTAGACCCCTGGGTGGGTTAGTTTGCAGTTACCTTTTAGAGGATGATGCCCCTCAAATAATCTACATGAGCTTATGAGCTTAAATGAAGTACCCAAACAAAATGCCTAATGATCCATGGTGAGAGGGCTTCTAACGAATATACTTAATGCACAGAGAAGTTTCCCATTCGAGTGTATGCATGATGATCCCTCCACACATGGCGTGGCTGCGGCGAAAGAATCTCGTCATGATGATGAGAAGGTTCAATGACTATGGGCCGGGTCAAAACCTTGAGGGCTAAGCAAGCTGGGGGACCCGAAATTTTAGATATACCCAAAATTTTGGGTGGTGTTGTAGCGGCTACAACACATTCATAGGGATATTTTGCTAGGGCTTCCAAGAAATTAGGGTTAGGACAATATTAGGGTTTAACCATTTTCAATAATGCCATATTGACATCAATGACAACTTTCACCAACAAACATATCGTGACAGCCAGATTACAATGCAACTAATGCTTACTAAAGAAACACACTAGAAACAAACTTTTACCTAATAGACACATTAAACTTAGTTGAACTTAACTAACTCCTAAGTCTCTAAATATCTTAACATTTGGCAGTGGAATCATCCGTTCGAGATGCAGAGGCTTAACCAAGGAACTATCACACAAATGTCTGGCCCAACTTGCTGTTCCATGTGACTGATAGCATGGTAATCCCATTGCCAGCAACCATTCATTAGAGAATTGGATCATTCTTACAGCCCAGACATCTCAACAATGGCAAGTTGTGGCATCTTCAAAGTAAGAACCACTATATCCATGCTAGAGGCTTACCACAAGCCAAAACCATGCTAAGTATTAGTTGTTCACTTATCAGTTTACACTTGTAGGTAAGTCTTGTCATATTTAACCAGGTATTTATAGTTGTAAAGTTATCAATGCTAAATGCCTTTATTTGCAACCTTTCCATCGAAGAAGGATATCCAACATGGAAATGCTATGAAGATAGATGGAAAACATTTCTCATGTTTTTCAACAATCTCCTACATGGAAACACTCTTTCCCTACCATTTTGCTTTCTTTAGTTTGCTACTGAAATGTGGGTTGGTGGCGTGGCCACATGACTTGAATATCAAAAAATTTGGTATTTCATTTATATGGTTTGCATCTACATTTGCACAATGTAAGTCATATATGTTCTTTGGAGGACATTTCAACCATACCGCAAGTATATAACACAAAACCTATATAGAATTGTTCCAGAAACAAATAACAATACATTTGGAGCTCAAACAGGAATCAAATTGCCTTAAATATGTTCCAATTCTAATACCCTTAATTTACAGATACATACTCAGAGTCCAGACACAATGAGAAGCAATGCCAGTTTGAAAGGAAAATATTTGTGTTGAAGATATATCAAATAACACTGATAGCTTTTAACATTTCTCATATAGAAAATAGCGGTTACATGTGTTCAACCCAGTTACCTTTCACATCAGAATTCTCTAAAATAAAGACTACAAAATGTGAAATCTCTGCAGTATGAAAGGAGAATGAGCAGAATGCTCACTCTTATACTAATACACAGCACCTCAAGCTTCCGTGTACTATACATAAATACACCTATAATCATAATAAACAATATTATATAACTGAAGGTCACATGTCTATAAGCATATCTATTCAAAATGCAACCATTCAAGATATACACAATGTCACATGCTATAGTAATCTCTCTTATTCTCATTCGATAGGTTATTTTTATCTGTATGGATTCCTTTCTGGTATACTATTTATTTTGGATATTCAGTTGATGAACCAGTTTGATTCATTACATGCAGTATGTAAAAACTCATACAGTGGTATGACCACAATTTCTTGTTTTTGACTTATACATGTTTCTAGATTGAATTGTCCCTTTCAAAATGTGGGACTGAAAAATAAATAAAAGAAAAAGCACGAATATATTGAAAAGCATACCAAGGTGGAACATAATGACTAGGATCATTGAGTTCTTCAGCAGTTGTGATACAATTTGAAGTCGCTGGGCATAATGCCAAAGATGGGGGATTCTTCTGTACACCAAGGTACTTGGGCTTTGTCCCACTGCCACAACACAAGTAAACCAAAGCATGCTGATCATCCTACCATCCATACATCAGTTTTAAATCCTGTCCATTAGTTATTTTTAAAGGCTGCAAAAGACAGGCACCCAAGCCATTATCCATAAAGTTATGTATATTCAGCAGCACCTGAAGTGGAAGATAGCTGCTAAGATAGCAATTTCACTGCTCCGCAGAATGACCTGCCTAGAATTCCATCAAGCATTAAACATCTTCAGCTTTATTCCGGCATTTGTTAGCAATAGATAAAAAAAATAATAATGCTGACAAGCCATCTCATAATGATAAAACATTAACAAAAAAATAAGAGCTATACCTTCTCGCAACCTTGGAAGAATTATTTGAACACCCTTCTGAAGATTCCAATGCCCTTATAGATTGATTGTGTGAATCTTTTTGCTGGCAAACAACAGAGCACAGAATGGGTATGCGCCTTAAACTGAAACAGTTCTCATCCTTTAACTGTAAAGAAAGCGTACAAGAGCGCCTGATGAAGAAAAGTGGAAACCAAAAAGATAAGAATTTCATTGTTCACCAACTAATGCAGTCTCATTATTTCAACAAAAATTTCATGCAAAGAACTAGTAACAGGAAGTTATTAAAGTAACATATGACTCTTACCAATCAATTCAGCATATGTATGTAATTTTGCTTAAGTTTGTGGCACAGAAACTTTCCTTCTGAAAATAATGAAGACATAAGACAAAACAGAGATTTGGTGCATAATGGATGCCTTTCAGAGATCCTAAGTAGGTAGTGCTCTCTGAAAAAACAGCAAAATACAATCTATCTCATGAATCTCAAACCAAAAGGGCTCATATGGAAAGATTGTTGAGCACATACTGACTCTGAGGGGGGATGAATTAGTATAAGACAATTTTTATTTATTTAAACATTCATGAACCATAAGAAAACAATCAAATATGAGATCTATCAGCTGCAGAACATGGAACACAAGATTTTTGTGGAAACTCTTTCTGGAGAAAACCACAAAACTTCTTTTTATAATTATTTCTAGGCACCAATCCACTGGAGACAGCAATCCTCACTGCTGCAAATATTCGTAGGCACTGTTGAGGAAAAATTTAGGAGGCCCGAAGCCCCGAGGGTTAGCTCATTTGGTCGAGTCCCTGTTGCTAAAGCGCCTTTGCTATTGAGAGGTCATAAGTGCAATTCTCTCAACACCCTCGGGGTCAGGCTCTATGGTTTAGTCGGCAGGAAGTGATCCCTTCGGGTGGATCTGCCTGGTACAAAAATTATGTGGATGTAGTAGTCACCGATCTCTGGGGTCCATGAACCACATAGAACAAATTATTAAATAAACAAAAAAATATAGGAGGCTCAATGCAAAGCCTCATTAGGTGGGGGCAGACTTAATGGCAACAAGAGAAAAAATTTCCATGTTCGAAATATTGAGAGGGGGTGTGAATCAGTATTTCAGGAAATATTTTCAGTTTCATTCACCATTCAATTATATATGCATCATCAAGAAACAAGTCATAGACATCATACACAAGAACATAGATGACACAGAGTTTTTTAAGGTGGAACGAACAAAACCACCATTCTTCTTCTTATATTCCTAAATTTTTCTTTACATTTGCTCACTGGCACCAACCAGTAGGAAGCACCCACTCCCTTGCACTGTTTCATTGGCACCCATTAGTAGTGTTGATTTTTGGTAGCACCGGAAGTGCTCTAAGTCTCAAAATTTGTGGAGAGGCTTAGGCACATGTATTCCAAAGAACCCAAAAATCGTTTGTGAAAATTCCACATGAAATGTGTTTTATTAAAATAATTAATTATTTTAATGGGAACCCTAAACCTAAACTTAGGAAAATTAATTAATTAAAGGGTATTAATAAAACAGTGTGAATCTTCTTGAGAACGTGGATCAAGTCAAGTTACAATCTTAGCCATTGATTGGAGATCTAATCTCGGTCGTTAAAGTTTGTCTCAACGAGAAGACTATAAAGGAAGGCTTGAGGGTCATTTGGAAACACACCAGTACAGATACTCAGTTGCCCAAGTAAATCGATTTTCTCAGTGGTGGAAGTTCGGCAAGAGAAAATCGATCCAGAGGGAGAGTTGTAGGTGGAGGAGAGACAAAGAGGGTTCAACATCAATCTGGGGTGCAAGAGCAGGTGACGCAGTGAAAAGAAGAGACAGCGGAGAGGCAGGAAGGGAACAACGCAAAGGGGTGACGCAGTTCTGCACAGTACCCACGCAGAGCCAGCGTAGTGGTGACGCAAGTGGCTCAGGAGGATCCCTCTGGGGTCATTTCTCATCAAGAAATTTTGTGAGAAATTTCTCCAATGTTATCACAGAGAATTCTCTTCATTGTTGTTGATTGTAAATTGTACAAGAAGATTTTCGCTGAAGAATAAAAGAAACCCTCATTTGCTGGACCTGTTTTCCCACATTGGGTTTTTCCGGGGACAATTGTCCAAAAATATCTGTGTAATTGTATAGTAATTTATTTCAATATCTACTGAAGAAATTTCTGTAAATAACTTATTTCTGAATAATAAATAGGAAATAATATCAGATATTGCAGTAGGATTTCAAGTTTGAAATTTTCACATGGTATCAGAGCAAGATTGGACAAGAAAGCAGGAGGGTCTACGCTTAAGGAAACTTGTGGTGCTGCTCAAACAGTAAATCGTACTCCTGAGGGCTTACGCATTCCTTCTGCAGAAGCTGTTGGGAAAAGGAAAAGCATGAAGAAGATAGAAGATCACGTTATTTCAGAGTTGGCTTCAAGGCTGGAAAGGGAATGTGCGTGTTTATCTAGCTCTGCATCATCCAATGATTGGTATATTGATAGCAGGGCTTCAGCCCATATGACTGGAGTAAGAGATCATTTCTCCAGCTATCAAGAAGAACTGATGGACTTCCAAAATACTATGGAAAACAAGACAAAGTGAACCCTTGTAGGAAAAGGGACTCTAGCATTTCAGACAGAAGCAGGAGACACTCTCCGAGCCACAAATGTGTTGGATGTGCCTGGATTGGGAATGAACTTACTTTCAGTGTCTCAATTGCAGGATAAGGGATATGATGTATACTTCATTGGAAGGAAAGTGTACGTCGAGCATCCAAGCTGGAAGAAGAAGGCTCAAATTGGAACTCAAAGCAACAGACTATACAAGTTGCAGCTCGAGTCTCTAATGGCACTGGTAGGCAGCAGCCTAAGTGGCGAAATAGATCTGAATGAGCTATGGCACAGACGAATGGGGCATCTACATCATGGAGCTCTGAGAATGCTCAAAGAAACTGTTACGGGAGTTCCAGTCTTAAGCACCAAGCATGATGACATGTGTAGAGGATGCGTACTAGGGAAGTACGCTAAAGCAGCATATTCCAGAAGCAACAATAGGGCAAAAAGAGTGTATTGGACTAATACATTTAGATATCTACGAACCAATGTCCACCAAAGATCTTGGTGGTGGCGAATACTTTGTCACCTTCATTGATGACCATTCCAGGAAGACTTGGATTTACTTCTTAAAGACCAAGGATGAGGTCTTTGATCGATTTAGAGAATTTAAAGCTCTGGTAGAAAACCTGACCGGGAAGAAAATCAAAGTATTGCGTTGAGGTAATGGTGGGGAATATACTGATAAGGAATTCACAGATTTCTGCGCAAGGGAGGGTATCAGAAGAGAATGGATAGCTCCTTATAATCCAGAGCAAAATGGAGTTGCAAAATAGAAGAATAGGACTATTGTTGGGGCAACAAAGGCAATGATGTATAACCAGAATTTGCCTAGATTTTTGTGGGCAGAAGCATGTAGCACAGCTGTATATATCCATAATAGGACCCCTCAGAGAGCATTGGGCAAGAAAACGCTCGAGAGTGTCTTCACAGGGATGAAGTCGAAGGTAAGTCACTTTAGGATTTTTGGTAGTGTGGCATATTGTCATGTTCCAGATGAGAAACGAAGCAAATTAGATCAGACTGCTAAGAAAGGGTATCTCGTAGGATATAGCGAGACATCAAAGGTATACAGAATCTACATTCCGAGTAATAGGAAAATTGTAGTAAGGAGAGATGTGAAATTTATGGAGGACCGAGCCTTCAAAAAATCCCGAGAAATGTCGCCTACCGAAAAGCAGTCTGAGGATGTACCTCCTGTCCAGCGGCAGAAGGGAGAAGATCCAGTAGATGGACAACCACTGGGTCAAGCACTATGACCAATACTAGTATTTCTTCAGGAGAAGAAAATCCAGGTAGCTCACAACAGATGGGACAGCAGGAAGAAGAATTGATTGAGCCACCCACCACCAATGGTAGAATTAGCAGAGAAGTACGACAGACGCTTAGGGACGCAGAGGAGTTTTTTGGGGCTCCTAGAACCAGGAAAAGGCAGTGTAGACAGCCTAACAGATACCAAACATTGGTAGCACAGGTTGAAGAACCCTCTATCTTTCAGGAGGTCGTACAGCATCAAGTTTGGGTGGATGCTATGGTAGAGGAGTACAGCTCTATCATGACTAATGATGTCTGGGAAGTCATACATAGACCAAAGGACAGATCAGTTGTAGGTTCTAGGTGGACCTACAAGATCAAATATGCTACAGATGGCAGTGTAGAGAAGTACAAAGCCAAGTTCGTGGCTAAGGGATATGCTCAGAAGGAAGGGATAGACTACGAAGAAACCTTTGCTCCTGTAACCAGATATACCTCTATCAGATCCATTATATCCCTTGCAGCGCATATGGGATGGGATATTCACCAGATGGACGTCAAGACTGCATTCTTGAACGGGGTGATAGAAGAAGAGGTTTACATCGAACAGCTAGAAGGCTTCGAAACATATGAGAAGAAAACTCATGTATGCAAAGTCGAAGAAAAACCTTGTATGTGCTTAAACAGCACCCAGAGCATGGTATGGTCGAAATTCGAATTGATGGTTACTATGTAGATGGGATTTTTTGCAGGCTGAATTGTAGATTTGAATATTGTAGCAGAAGACTTGCAGATTTGTAGACTTTGATAGCAGAAATAGCTTTAATTATAAAAATACACGGGGTATTTATAATAATAAATATTTTATTGATATGATATATGACATGATTTAACGATTACAATGAGGTCCCGCTTTTATACCCATGCAGGTACCTTTTCATGAACAGGCATGTCTTTTAGACATGCCTTTTCATTAACCTAATGATTATTTAACATAATCCTAACTGATTAGTTAGTAATTACATTTATTTCTATTTATTCTATTAATGACTATATTTAATACTTAAGTCTCCGACTAGTTCATAATGTATTTGTTAAGAGTGACGTTGATCCCAATCTCTACTATCTCACAGTAGAGAATGAGCCTCTGATTTTGGTTTTGTATGTAGATGATTTGTTTTTGACAGGATCATCTAGGCTCATCAAGGACTGCAAGAAGAATTTGGCAGAAGAATTCAACATGAAGAATTTGGAGCTGATGCACTACTTTTTAGGATTGGAAGTTTGGCAGCAAAAGGGAGAAATCTTCCTTGGGCAAGGGAGATATGCTACAGAAATTCTAAAGAGATTCAGAATGCAGGACTGTAGACCCATGGCTACTCCAATGATTACCAATTGGAAGAAAATTGATGCATCTTAAGATAAAGAAGTGGACCCCACCTTGTACAGGCAGCACATAGGGTCTCTAGACATTTGCTACGTTGTTAATTCCCTCAGTCAGTTCATGGTAGAACCAAAGAGGGCGCACTAGGCAGTTGCTAAGCACATTCTCCGATATGTGCGAGGAATAGTTAGATATGGATTAAAATACACCCAAGGCGATGATATCAGATTGAGTGGATTCACAGATGCAAATTGGGCAAGAAGTTCGGTAGATCAGAAAAGTACCACAGGGTACTATTTCAATATTGGATCAGTAATGACCTCCTGGTGCAGTAGGAAGCGGAAGTTCATAGCACTGAGCTCAGCTGAAGCCGAATATATGGCAGCTACCACAGCTTCGTGTGAGGCCATATGCTTAGGAAACTGTTCATGAATTTATTGAAGGAAGATGGAGGCGACTAGCATTCTATATGATAATCAAAGTTTCATTAAGCTCTCTAAGAATCCTGTTTTTCACAATCGGTCGAAGCACATCGACATCAGGTGTCATTTTATCAGGGACTGTGTTCAGCAGGGGGCAATAGCGTTGCAGTACGTTCCCACAGGAGATCTAGTAGCAGACATTCTCACCAAGGCCCTAGGGATAACAAAGTTTGTTCACTTCAAGGAAAAGATGGGGATGGTTGAAAATCCTTTTCAATAGCAGAAACAGATGATGCAGCACTTGAGAGAGAGTTGTAGTACAGATGCAGCAGTGGCAGTGTCATGGGCAACAGTACAGTTGCAGCAGCGGTGCAGTGATTGGTGGACAGCTTGTCAGACATCAGCAGCGCAGAGAATGCTTCAGGTTTAGAACAATATGCAGCAGGCATGTTGTTAGAGCACTTTTTGCACTTTTGATAGCATCGGAAGTGCTCTAAGTCTCAAAATTTGTAGAGAGGCTTAGGCACATGTATTCCAAAAAACTCAGAAATCGTTTGTGAAAATTCCACTTGGAATGTGTTTTATTAAAATAATTAATTATTTTAATGGGACCCTAAATCTAAACTTAGGAAAATTAAATAATTAAAGGGTATCAATAAAATCGAGTGTAAATCTTCTAGAGAACATGGATCAAGTCAAGTTATAATCTTAGCCGTTGATTGGAGATCTAATATTGGTCGTTGAAGTCTCAACGAGAAGACTATAAAGGAAGGCTTGAGGGTCATTTGGAAAACACACCAGTGCAAATACTCAGTTGCCCAAGTAAATCAATTTTCTTAGTGGCTGAAATTCGGCAAGAGAAAATCGATCCAAAGGGAGAGTTGTTGGTGGAGAAGAGATAGAGAGGGTTCAGCATCAATCCGGGGTGCAGGAGCAGGGGATGCAGTGAAAGGAAGAGACAGTGCAGATGCAGGAAGGGAACAGTGCGTAGGCAAGAAGGGAACAGCGCAAAGGGGTGATGCAGTTCTGTGCAGTACCCACGCAGAGCCAGTGCAGTGGTGATGCAGGTGACACAGGAGGGTCCCTCTGGGGTCATTTCTCATCAAGAAATTTTGTGAGAAATTTCTCCAATGTTATCACATAGAATTCTCTTCATTACTGTTGATTGTAAATTGTACAAAAAGATTTTTTTTGAAGAATAAAAGAAACCCTCATATGTTGCACCGATTTTCCCACATTGTGTTTTTCCAGGGACAATTGTCCAAAAATCTCTGTGTCATTCTTGTGCTAGTATTTCCTTATAATTTTGCTCAGTAATTGCATGGTGAAGATTGCAGTTGAATTTATTTCAATATCTACTAAAGTGATTTCTGTAAATAACTTATTTATGAATAAAAGTAGGAGAAACAATATCAGATATTGCAACAAGATTTCAAGTTTGAAATTTTCACAATTAGGACGTACCCACTCCCTTCACTGTTTCACTGGCTAATTCTCCTGATCATATCAACATAACAAATGTTGGAAATACTCCTCACCACGTCGGCCTACAAACAATAGACAATTCGGCTCATAAACAGTCACAACTATTCACTGTCATGTCGGCTAATTACAGGGGCTAACTACTATAAATAGCCCACTGGACTGCACAGAAAACATAGAGAAACAAGTTCGGATTTGTCTGAGATTTCTGGTGAGCTTCTGTGGAAAACAGCAAGATAAAGTCTGAGATAAGTACAAAGGTAAGGTTTGTATTTTAGTGCATAGAAGGAAGGAAGTTCAATGAGGGAGCAGGACTATTTGTTTGACTGTTCAGCAAGGGAGAACAGCTCTTTGTTTTGGAACAAGTGATCACAATCAAGGGTTGTAACATATATCTAAAGCACAGCAAGTAAGAGAAGCCTCTATACAGTGTGAAGAAAAGAAGAAGCCGAGAAGGAACTAAGGTGGCGCTGAGGTAAAGTCAAGAAATAAAAAGAGAAACCAAGGACTAGAGATCAAGCTCTCTAAGTCTGGTGTAGAACGGTGCAGGACGGTGTAGAAAAGAAGGATCAGCTTAAGGAGTCAAGGAAGAAGCAATGATAAGGTCTTCAAGGCATAAAGGGGTCAAGGGTTTGTGTCATGGTCATGGTACTTGTCAACTGAAAGTCTATAAGAAGAATTTCTTGTGGGTTTTCCTCTCCAAGAGGGAGAGGTTTTGGCCCTGGCTTGAAAAGTCTAAACATTATGTCTCTTGTGTATTTGATAACTGACTTGATGAAGAACATAATAAGCTAACGAAGATAAGTTCTAAGATAAAGAAGCATAATAAGTATAACACAAGTAGTTATCAAGTAAGAGAATTGGATTAAACCTAGCCCTACCAAATTCTCAACATGGTATCAAAGCTAAGGTGTTGAAGACAAGGGCTACTTAACAAGGAGTCACTCAAGGATTAAAGAGCAAGAATCCATTTTCCTAGAAAGCATCAAAGTCATGGTCAAAGTTTGCATTGGAAAGTAAAATCAATTTGCAAAATAATTCTCAAGCCATCTCAAAAGGACCTTCAAAGGATCCTCTCATCAAGGAGATAATCTTTGCCATCAAAGATTCTTGACATTGGAGACTTTGTTGGAAGACACATCATCAAGCTCCATCCAACACTATCCAACATCTTTGAAGACATCATCATTCTGAAGTAATCATCTAAGACATCCTTGATCCAAGATCACCTACTTTGAAGAATTCAATCTAAGAGGGAGTTCCTACCACCATCTTCATCATCATCATCAACGAAGTTCATAGAAGGAGGAAGTCACTCTACTCAAGTAAGTATCTCTATGACCTCATCTAAATCTGTCAAAATGACTTATTGCAAAGAGAGAAACAAATTGGTTGGGTCATCAAACTTTAGTGCATGGAAGAAGAGGACAGATTTGAATCCAATCCAAGATGAAGTTATGGGCTACATCAAAGGATCTACAACTCAAACCTCAAAAGAAGATGCTCTAGCTCATGCCAAGTACATGAAAGGAGAAATAAGAGCCCAGAGATTCTCATAGAATCCATTAAGGACTCACTCATACCCTATGTATCAAAACTAGAAACTGCAAAAGAAATATATGAGAAATTGGTGGAGCTATTCTCCGTGAGTACTACAGGAGAAGTAATCTCTCTGAGACAAGAACTATACAAGATGAAATTATCAAGAGAGGAAGGAATCACTTCATATTTTATGAGGATTTCTGAAATACGAGACCAGTTGCAGGAATTAGGAGAATTAATGTCTGATAGTGAGATGACTACAGTGGTGTTGAATGCTCTACCAGAAGAATGGGGAAACTTCACTTCAAGCTTATACGAGAAGAAAGAAGCAACACCATTACAGAATCTATAGTCTCTATATAAAATAGAAGAAACAAGATTGAAAGCCAAACCTGATATAGGATGAAGTGAAGGGAATCAAGCCTTTGCAGCCATGTTGAGGAAGAAAGGAAGATTAGGTAAATTTGGTCCTCAGAATAAAAGAAGAAATATGGACAAAGTACGATGCTTTGGATGTAATGAACTTGGGCATTATAAAAAGGATTGTCCTAAATCTGGAAAGGATAAAAGGAAAAAGGAAGAAGCCCATGTCATAGATGAAAGGGAAGAACCTAATGCAAAGAAATCTAAGAAAGAAGAAGTGAAAGATCTCTATTATGATTGAGATCGTCTTCCTCTTTAAGTGATTTATGTTGGTTATAAAATAGTAAGATAGGAAGCAGTGTATATTAATAGCATCATGATAGAAGCATGGAAGGAGCACTTTTCTTAGAAGAAGTGGCTCATGGGAACCTCACTGATAACAACATTGATGGAAGATAGTCATCTGGATCAAGGGTCATCTATGAACAGGTGTTGGCACTCCTCCTTGGATTCACTGGTTAGAAAGAAAGCAAAAGGTTTCATCGGGAATTCTATCTTGCAGAATTCTGGGATTAGGTTATGATGACATATTGATGAAGCAGGTCAAGGGAATGAACTTCTTCATTCTAAGGAAATTGTTGCAGGATGACTCAAATGGATAAGATAAGGTACATATATGCTAACACTGGATGTTGTGAAGTCATGTCATATGGTTGCAGATGATGGACTTCTATCTTTAGAAGTATGATCAAGAGAAGGGAGGATCTCTTCAGGTACACAAGATGTCATGAAATCAACATAATATGTCCTCATATGGAATATGAGGTGGGTGTATACAAACAAGGAACTGTATGTTGGAAGTTCTAGGGAATAAATGAAACTATGGGGAGAAAGAAAGTTAGAGATCATGAAGTGCAACCATGTCAACGGGCAATTACCATCCGGAAGCCAAGAAGATGTGACTAGGAGATTTCTTGGGAAGATATGTAGACTTTGATAGAAGTATGGTAAAGAAGAAGACCCTTGACAATACATATCTTTAGGAGATGTGTCAATCTGAATAAAGGATGTTGATGCCTACAAGGAGATGTCATGGTGGAAGATCACCACTGAGGTAACTTTTAATTTAAAAGTTCTTATGTATATGTTTATCTAGATAAGTTTATGCAGGGCTGCCAACCATGTGGAAGGATGTAAGATCCTTGGTAGATGGTTCGAAAAGAAAGCAGCATGGCATAAAGGTGGACCAGATGAGAAACACTGATGAATCACTTTCTGGTAGATGACATGACTCATGGATAAAAGTGATGGATGATTTGTGCCCTATGAAGCTAAAGTTGAAGATTCCTCAAGATCGAAATCCATGATATCGAGGGGAGGAATTCTTCATGAGCAACTAGGTGTCTCACAATTGCTGCTACAGGTCTCTGGTTTAGAGGGAGCCTGGTGGTAAGTTTCTTACTTGGAAGAAACTAGGTAATTCCTGAGAATGAGCTTAGGTAGATTCCTTGTGTAGGAATGAGTACATTCCCATGTGGAATAGGTCATTCTGGTCTTCAACTGGAAAGACAGAATGGAGGATTGGTTAATCATCTGGCATCTGATACTCTTTGAGAATGAGATAGGGCATTCAAGATAAGAGTAGTCGTGGACCGATATTCTTTGAGGTCTAGCTACCCAATAGAAGAATAGTCCAAGAAGGTCATACTTTGGAACACCCGGGTGGAGTATGTACCTTGAGAAACAATGACGATGGTGTCTATAAGTCATGTATCTCGCCAGCATTGTAGCCCATTGTCTCGTTAAGAGATGGGATTGTTAGTCAAGGCCTTGCACTAGGACAATGCTAGTTGATATGATGCTATACAGATGTGATTACCAATCCAATTCTTCTTATGAGATTCTTCAGATTGAAAGTAACCATGTACCATTATGAATACCTCCCTAATTAAGAGAGAGAGTTGAAAAGTGTAACTAGGTTCGGTCTTCATATTGACTATGTAATTATGTATTTATGTAATGAAGAAGACAAAGATAATAAAATGTATTTTTTAGCTTTCTTCATGGGTTTCATGAGCAAGAATTTTATTATAGATCAAAAGACTTCTTGATGTCTTTTAGGGATTTGTCATCTTGTCATAAATGTATTAATTAGAATCTATGTATATGAAGTAAAGTCAATGATGGTATGCCTCAAGACCTTGTCAATCGGCTGTTAAATATGGCTCAAGAATGGTGCTAATTCTCATATCACAGTCAAATCGGCATAAAAAATGTTGGAAATACTCCTCACCAAGTCGGCCTACAAACGACGAGACAAGTCGGCTCATGAACGATCACAACTATTCATCATCGGGTCAGCTAATTACGGGGGATGACTACTATAAATAGCCTTTGAATTTGCTCCCGGAAAACACAAAGAGAAAAGTTCGGATCTGTCTAAGATTTTTTCGGTGACTCTTTTTTGTGGAAAAACAACGAGATAAAGTGCGAGATAAGTACGAAGGTAAGGTGCATTATTAGTGCGTAGAAGGAAGGAAGTGCAGTAAGGGAGCGGGACTATTTGTTTGACTGTTCAGCAAGGGAGAACAGCTCTTTGTTTTGGAACGAGTGATCACAGTCAAGGGTTGTAACATATATCTAAAGCACAGCAAGAGAGGTAGTTATACAGTGTGAAGAAGAGAAAAAGTCGAGAAGGAACTAAGGTGGAGTTGAGGTAAAGTCAAGAAATAAAAAGAGAAACCAAGGACTAAAGACCGAGCTCTCTATGGCTGGTGCAGAAAGGTGCAGAATGGTGCAAAACTGAGTAAAAGAACGATCAGCTTAAGGAGTCAAGGAAGAAGCAGTGATAAGTTCTTGGAGGCATACAGGGGTCAAGGGTTTGTGTCATGGTCATGGCACTTGTCAACTGAAAGTCTATAAGAAGATTTTCTTGTGGGTTTTCCTCTCCAAGAAGAAGAGGTTTTGGCCCTAGCTTGAAAAGCCTAAACATTGTGTCTCTTGTGCATTCGATAACTGACTTGATGAAGAACATAATAAGCTAACGAAGATAAGTTATAAGATAAAGAAGCATAATAAGTATAACACAAATAGTTATCAAGTAAGAGAATTGGATTAAACCTAGCCCTACCAAATTCTCAACAAATCAAACCCTAATTCATAAAATAATATTTCTTTTTTCAAGGCCCTAATCCTCCTCAAGTGGAGCACTTCTTTTTGTCTTTTGAATGAATAAAATGAGTCCATATTGCTACCTGACACTTTATATTTCATGAAATCCTTTTAAAGCATGAATTTAATATTCATCTAAGGGTTTGATTATGTCAACGACCACATGGTATCTCTTCATGCAAAAGATCTTTCTTACAAATGTGAAGAAAAGGCCTCAAACAGTGCATACATTGAAAAGTGTAGCTCAAGCAAGAATTTATTGCACAGGTTTCAGAAAAGCATAAATAAGACAAGATAGAGAGATATTGCTCACAATTGATCAATTGAGAGAAGGCAGTGCACAATAAGGATCGACTTGTAGGTTTTCAATAGGTTGAAAGGAAATAGTACAACGAATCAATAATATGGAGCAATATAACAATTGTACAACTACTACCTTTCTTTTCTGTGTAGATCGTACAACTCAATTTGAGATGATTCTGACAACCATGCAGTTGTTATTTGAGCAGCTTGTAGAGATTTCCATGAGGAAAGCAAAGCTTATTTTGAAGAATAAATTACTTATGTGTAGAACCCTTTTATGCTTCCACTATTTAAGTTTTCAGTTATTCTGTAATTGATGCTATGATCAGATATTAATTTCTACATTAAATTAAATTCAGCTATTTATCTATTTAAATGAGATCATTATGGATAGTAATCACCTAGATTTGGAGGGTGTTGCTTGTAACGAAAACAAGAGAGCAGCGGGAGCAAGGGCTAGGGTTTTAGGCAACGAATCTCTTGGCGTCGTCATTCCTCAGCCCGCCCTCGATACCCAGTGCACTCATTTCTGCAGCAATTCGTAACATAACGGATCAGATTGGATCAGACCTTTAGGACTTCTAAAAATATCCACAAACCTCTCTCTGACGGGGTTTTTGAGTTTCATGGCAGAAGTGGTATCAGTCACTCGCAAGGACCAAAGCGTGCAGAGGCAAACAAGGATGTGGCAGGGCCTAGGAAGATGATCCCTCGGGTAGAAACCTGTGAAAGCAAATGGAAGGGTTTCTCGACAGATTGTCTTGGCGGACCAGATCTGGCGGATCTCCTTTCTGCGAGTAGTGTTAACTGCAGATCTATCCTTTTCTCTGAATATACGAGCAATGATGATGGGTCCTTTGTGTTAGTTTTTGTAGCATCGGATGTGTTCTAGCCATGAGAATTGGTGGAGAGGTTGGAATACATGTATTCTCCAATACCCATAAATCATTTCTGGAAATTCCACCTGGAGACGACTTAATTAGAATAATTAGTCAGTTTTTAATATTTCCTAAGTCTAAACTTAGGGAATATGATTAATTAATCAGAATTAATTAAGTCATGCCACATGGTGTGATTGTTCTAGAAAATCACACGGATCGACAGGGAAATAATCTAGGCCATTGATTATGTTTTAATCTTGGTCGTTGGTGCTCCAACAGAAGATTATAAGAAGTCGATGGGTAGATGGAGAATACACCAGTGCAGTTACTCAGTTGCCCAGGCAGATCGATTTTCTCAGTGACTGTGGCAGAGGCAAACAAGGATGTGGCAGGGCCTGGGAAGATGATCCCTCAAGCAGAAACCTGTGAAAGCAAATGGAAGGGGTTTTTGACAGATTGTCTTGGCAGCCCAGATCTGGCGAAACTCCTTTCTAGGAGTAGTGTTAACTGCAGATCTATCCTTTTCTCTGAAGATACGAGCAATGATGATAGGTCCCCTGTGTTAGTTTTTGTAGCATCAAATGTGTTGTAGCCATGAGAATCGGTGGAGAGGTAGGAATACATGTATTCTCCAATACCCAAAAATCGTTTCTGGAAATTCCACCTAGAGACGACTTAATTAGAATAATTAATCAGAATTAATTAAGTCATGGTGTGAATGTTCTAGAAACTCACACGGATCGACGGGGAAATAATCTGGGCCATCGATTAAGTTTTAATCTTGGTTGTTGGTGCTCCAACAGAAGATTATAAGAAGAAGTCGATGGGTAGATGGAGAATACACCAGTGCAGTTACTCAATTGCCCAGGTAGATCGATTTTCTCAGTGATTGTGATTTAGCGGAGGATATAGAGCCAGAGGATGAGTAGCAGGTGAGAGAGAGAGAGAGAGGGTAGCAGCAGAAGTACAGAAGGAATATTTCTGGATTCAAGAAGAGGCGGCATGAGGAAGAGCGTAGTTGACTAGAGCTATGCGCAGTCACTGCGAAGAGAGTGACACAGAGGCACCGGCATATGGGCAGAGGGTTTCCATCTCGAGGTCAGGAAGTCGATGTGGAGAGTGATAAATTTCTCATAAAATTTCTCTCAGTATTTTCCTCTGTTTAAATTGTCAGAATTCTTATACTCAAATTTCTTGCTGAAGATTAATAAGAAAACCCTCATTTGTTGCACTGGTTTTCACACATTGGGTTTTTCTGAGGACAATTGTCCAAAAATAACTGTGTTAATGTTTTCTGTGTGTGTGCCAAAATTTCTCTATTTCAAGCATTTTATTTTGCTTAGTAATTTATTGGGAAAATTGCGGTAGTAGATTTACTAATGGATATAGACTATGTAGCATATATGCCCAACCTTTCTACAGATATGGCAACTCTCCTTTGTACAAGACCAAACCTGGGTTATCTACCTAGATTATTTGTTCCCCAACTTGTGTCCATCAGAGAAAAGCGAGAACGCATTTGTTATGGTCAAAGGTGCAATATTCCAAATCTTTGCTCAAACCCCTTTGGAAGGTCGATCCTCATGGCGGTTCAAAAGGAATTTTTGGTACAAGATTTGAAAAGGGAGAACCATAACAGATCTGGTATTCTAATGGAGTCGCAAAATCTAATCTATGTCGGTAGATCTATACAGGATGATCAGCAGCTACAGGACTATGGCGTAGAACGAAACTCCACAATCATCATTAACCTGAGGCTGCAGGGGGGTGCCTCGACCAATCCATGGATCTACTCCATTCAAAGACGCCCTTAAAGGAAAATTTGATGTATCAGGTAAATCTGCATAGACTCTCAACATTCTTGGGCCCTATATTATGGAGCAGATAAATCAAATCCTGGAAATGACAATAAATCTAGCAGAGGCGACTAATCTTCGTACAACCTATCAATCCCAGTCAATCATTTGCAAGTTTAATGTTTTCTAGCCAAAACCTATGGATCTCTTTCAATGGATTTTTACGACTTGGACAGCAAATTGTGAGGTTCACCTATGCTCCAAGGGCTTCTTCATAGTAAAATTTGAATCATCAGAGATCAGAGAATATGTTTTACAAGAGGGTCCATGGTTTTGGGGTAATGCGGGATTGTTTATTACCTCATGGTTCCCAGAATTCGATGCCAACTAAATGGTGGTCTCCAAAATGCCAGTCTGGGTAAGATTGCATAATTTACCCCTTCATTTCTAGCATCCAAAAGTTCTAGAAGAAATTGGTAACAGGTTGGGGAGATTGATACAAAAAGAACAGAAGAAGCAATATATACTTTTGCCAGAATTTGTGTACAGGTAGACCTCAGCAAAGGACTTCCTAATCATATTCTTCTGACACACAACAATCGGTGTTGGACTCAGTTCTTAGATTATGAGAATACGGCATTCAAGTGCCGCTTTTGTCTACAAATTGGACATTTACAAACCTCATGTCCTTTGGAAAAGAAAGATCCTAGGAAGAAAAAGAAACCAGCTAAGAAGCCTAAGGGATGGCAATTTCCAGCACAACAACCCAATGAAGAAGAGGAAGAGGATCACATAACTGAGGAAAATCTAAGCCCACAAGCACCTTCAACAAGCGAAGGAATCGTGTCAGTAAATTCGCAAAATCCAAGTGCAGAAGGAAATCCAAGCCAAGCGATGTAGAAGGAGAAGGAAACCGGAGTATTCAAACTGTTGAAAAGTGTAACTAGGCTCAGTCTTCATCATGACTAAGTAATTATGAATTTATGTAATGAAGAAGACAAAGATAATAAAATGTATTTTTTGAATGCTTGCCTCATGGGTTTCATGAGAAAGAAGTTTTATTATAGCTCAAAGACTTCTCCTTGATGTCTTTAGGGATTTGTCTAGTCATAAATATAATTAGGGTCATGTATATGAAGTCATGTTACACTTGTGAAATGACAAATTGATGATACAAACATATGCTCCAAGACCTTCACTTGACTCCTTGAAGACGACTCAAAATATATTGAAGATCCTCCATTGATGAAGTCGGCTCACTCTCGGATAAACATGTCGGCCCAGGATAGTGGAATAGCCTCTATAACTAAGAGGACTGCGGCCTCATAACTAGATCAACAGTTCAGATAAGGTCTGCAATCAAGTGCGAGATAAAGGTCTGCGTTTTGGTGCGAAAGAGGAAGCCGGTTCAGCGAAGAAGAAGGGCTATCACATCTCGGTCTTGGATCGACTTATCTCAGAAGAGGGTCTACAGTTATAGTGCGAGACAAGGACTATAATCAATGCAAAGATAGGTGCAAAAGGGAGGTGCCTCAGTGAAGAAGTATCTCTGTTAGAAAGGTTTGTTACTACCTCGTTTAGTTCAGGTAGGTCGAGGGCTACCTAAGTGAAGAATATGTGTACAAGATAGAGGTAGTACAATCCTCGGATATCTCTGAAAAGAAAGGAATATACAAAGCGTGAAGAAGAAGCATTGCAGCAAGATAAGAGATCTTTGTCTTGGATCTAGGGTGCAACAAGAAGACCAAGGATAATTCTCTAGGAGGCCGAGGCTAGATCAAAGGAGTGCAGAAAAGGAGCTCACTAGTTAGGACTAGGAATCGAGCTTTCCTAGTGTTGGTGCAAAGCAATGTAGAAAAGGAAGATCATCTTAAGGAGCCCAAAAGAGCAAGTGACAAGGGTCTTGGAGGCATATTGGTGTCAAGGGTTCATGTCATGGTCATGATACTTGTCAATTAAAGATCTAGAAGAAGAATTACTTTCGGGTTTTACTCTCCAAGAGGGAGAGGTTTTGGTCCCGGCTTGAAGAGCCAAAATTCTATGTCTCTTGTGTTTTGATAATTGACTTGATGAAGAACATAATAAGCTAATGAAGACAAGATTTAAGTAATAGAAGCATAACAAGTATAACACAAGCAGTTATCAAGTAAGAGAATTGAATTAAACTATGCCCTACCATATTCTCAACATGGAATCACAGCTAAGTTGCTAGAAAGGGTTCTTCGACAAGAAGACACTCAAGTACCAAGAATATCAAGGATCAGTTTCTAGAAGGCAAAACTCAGAAGGGATCAGTTTCTAGAAGGCAAAAATCAGAAAATCTACATTGAAGAGTCAATCTTCAGATTCTAAAGAAGCAGTTTGTAAAATTGGAAATCCATCTCAAGAAGATCAGGGACACCATATAGAAGCCATCACATTCGACAACTATTTAGTGTTGAAATCAAATCAACCTTGTTGGAGTTACCTTCAAATTATCATCAACAATACAGGATGACTTAGCTCTCTTGAAAAAGCCAATAAAAGAAGGGAGCTCCTACAAGAAAGAAGAAAGCATATTCTCAAGTAAGTATCATAATTTGTCAAAATGACTTTTTGCAAGGAAAGAAACAAATTGTCTAGAACTGAAAACTTTCGTGCATGGAAGATAAGCACACATCTAAACTTAATTGAAGGTGAAGTAATGGACTATGTCAAAGGATCTTATGATGAACCATCAAAAGAAATATTCAAGCCTATACCAAATACATGAAGGGAGATATAAGAGCCCAAAGAATTCTTATAGAATCCATAAAGGACTCTTTCATTTCCTATGTGTCAAATCTAGAATCATCAAAAGAGATATATGATTAGTAGAGTTATTCTCGGTAAGTCTTGTAGGAGAAATATTGTCTCTAAGACAAGAATTACTCAAGTTGAAAATATCAAGAGATGAAGGAATAACCTCATATTTTATGAAGATTTCCGCAATTCGAGATCAACTGCAGAAATTAGGAAAAGTGGTGTCTGATGGAGAAATCCTCACTATGGTACTAAATGCTCTACCTAAGGAATGGGGAAGCTTCACTTCTAACACCTTTGGGAAGAAAGAAGCAATGACATTTCAAGATACAAGGTCTTTATGTAAGACAGAAGAAACTAAATCAAATCAAGCCAATATTAATGAATCAAGAAGAGAAAGATTTGGAAAGTTCCTCAAAAGAAGAAAAGAAAGAACATGGATAAGATAAGATGTTATGGATGTAATTTGTGATATTCCCTTTTTTGGTGTCACCTACGACAGGGTTAGGTTGGACTTCCAGAGTTAGGAGCAGACAGGTCACAGGTACAAATTGGTGTTATCAGCGGGCTCAGGGGCTTTTTCTAGGATTTTTGAAGAGTTTCCATGGTTTCTGGTGGCATTCGCTTGATGTATTCCATCATCCGAGCAGCATGCCTTTCGTTCCGGTGCATTCCGACAACTTTCAGAAAATTAAGTTATTTTTGGGCTTAACTCAGTTAATTACGCTCAAGGTGGCATTACGAGAGGAATACATGATAGAAAACCTTAGTGTGATAGCTCATTGGAACCGGGACGAGGATATCTACATGATGGGATGGCTGGACACGAGTTTCAGTGACCGGAGGAGGCGTGGTAGCCGATTTACCCTTTTTCTGCATTAAAAAGAAATATTTTAATAAGAGGGAAAAGTGCTCCATCAATAAAATAATATTAAAATAAGGCTATAGAAGGCTCCAAGAGATCTATAAAAGAAAAGGAGGAGGCCATTGAGGGATATCTTTGGATCATATCATTTTCTTGTGTGAGAGGTTTGAGACGTGATTCTCTACTTCGCCGTAGCCCCAGGATCTAAAACCCTTTGTGTGATTTGTGAGTGTTGGATGAAAACCCAATCCCTTCGAGGAGACTTTCATTCAAGTTTTGCGCAGCTTCGTAGATATTGGAGTGAGGATCATTCGCATCTTCAACAAGTGCTTCTGATTCAAAGTAGCCGTCGCTAAAGGGAGAGTGCGTAGTTCGCTTTGGCGGCGCCCAGTTGTAGCGTTGCGAAATAGATTTTCTTTATATCACTGTTATTTCGCCATTCTGGCCTAAAGTTTATTGAAGCCTTTTATAACCCCAGTGATATTATAATAAATCTGAGATATTTTCCCGCATTATGGTGTTATGGAATTACATGTATTTGTATGTTTATTTTACATGGCAATCTTCTGTTAAATGCATGTTGATTTTACGGCATAATTTGGGGTTTAAGTAAATTTATGCAAATTTAGTAAAATATCCCATTTGGGGATATTACAGTGGTATCAAAGCCTCGATCTTGGCTCAACCTGCGTGTTTGCCATTTTCAGTTATAGCAGTTTTGGTTAGAAGGGCCTACGTAGTCATTGGAGGAGGCTCATTTGTGGGAGCTTCATTGGTGGGATTTTAGAGCTGGCGTGTTGGGAGATTGATAGGAGAGCCATTTGAGGAGGTTGGCAGGGATTTTGGAGAGCAATGATTGACAGTAGCAGCTGCAGTGCCAAAAAACGAAATTGGAAAAGGGCCAAACTACAAAGGGTCAGATTTTGAAGGTTGGAATTAGAGGAAACCCTTTCTGGGTTTTTCTAGGTTTTGGGCAAGGATCACCTTCCTAAATTCCTAAAATTTTATGAGCAGTTTTCAGTCGGTAAATCAGAGGCCGAAGTCAGGCAGCAGTATAGTCTTGGAGCAGCAGTGCAGTTTCTGGAGGAGCTTGCTATTGGAGCGACTGGATTTGCTTGCACTCATCACCTGGTGCTTGTAGCTTGCCTTGTGCAAGTCGAGCTAAACCATTGTTACTTCCATATATGTCGTTGAAACAATGATGTTTTTCAAACAACTCCTAAATCAACATAACAGTGCCTCAGTGGGTTGCGATCTAAACCAAAGACCAAAAATAGTAAACAATGCAGAAGTTAGTTCCTTGAAACAAAACAACAGACCCTTCTCCAAGGAGGTACATAATTTGCTCCAACAAAGGCACCCGAGGAATTTACAAAAGGAGAGAGAAGTGGGAAATTGGCTTTATGCACTTGGGATGGACTTAAAGAATGGAAGATCAGAAAATGACTTTCCCATGTTGGATAGATTGGAATCCTGTCTTTCAAAGATAGAGCAATCTAATTGGAGTTTAAATTGGGCTTTGGAGCCATCTATGCTTGCATTGGTACAAGCCAGATTCTTGGAACATCCAAGTGAGAAAGTCAAGCTTATAGTTGCCTCTTGTTTCAGTGATATTTTGAGGATAGCAGCACCCTTTCCTCCCTATAATGATGATGTTATGAAGAGAGTTTTCAAACTAATAGTAGAAACTTTTCAGGATTTTAACAACAGCACAGGCTCTACCTTTGGGATGAAGCTTGAGATTTTAGGGAGTATGGCCACATTCGAGACGTATGTCATCATGTTTGATCTTGAGTGTGATGACTTGATTCTGCAGATGTTTCGATGCTTCTTCAGCATTAGGAGACATCATCCTGACATCGTCATAGCACACATGCAGTCCATCCTGTCGTCATGTATGAGAGACCGTGAGACCATTTGCCGAGAGTTGCAGACCAGGTTGTTGAGCATTTGGAGGAGAGAGCAGTTGGTCTCACCTGCTGCCTATGAGCTAGCCCAAGGGTTGGTTGAGCAGAATATTGGGATATTCAGGAGACAGTTGACCAAGGAGGAGTTGCTTCAGTTTGGTGGATCAGGCAGCAGAAATGAGTTGAGGAGGAAGGGACTTTGCTTCATTTGCAAAGGACCTTGGGGGCCTGATCACTCATGCTTGAGTGATGCAGATGATGTGGCGGAGGTAGAACGGAAGGGCATTCCTTCTGTATGCCCGGATGAGGACTCTTCTTCAGATGAGTCCACGGGATCATATGAAGATGCTTCTGGGGTGCAAGAGCAGTCATGCAGAGATGATGACAGTAGGCCGGAGCCGTATTCTAGTGTACAAGGTGAGCAGTCAGATGACTCTACGAGAGACACTCAGGGTGATGAGTCACTTGTGACGATCAACCGAAGCAGCATATGATGGAGCATGAGTCAGCAAAGGAGGATACTACACACATCATGCATGATAGTCCTTTGGGGGAGAGCCGGATGGAGGTTCACATTGAGTCTATGATGGATATTTGGCTAACATTGGGGTCAGCCAGTGAGGAGGAGCAGTGAGATGCACAGACATCGAGTACGGTGACAGCAGTTGCAGATCCATATCCTCTGGAGATGTTGGAGGTTGATGGGATAGTTCTGCAAGGGGCTAGTGGACAGCAGGAGCATTACATTCCCGATCAGGAGAGGGAGGAGCTGTTGGAGATGGTGGAGCATCCATCTTTGGGCCAACACATTGATGAGGTGCAAATAGATGCACATGCAGTCAGCAGAGTTGCAGTACTTTCAAGGAGTAACACTCTCCCAGAGTACATCGATGGGGCTTGCAGCATATCTTACCCACTTTGGCCCATTATAGAGAGAAGGGCCTTCTTCTACAGGGAGATCTCGTCGGTAGACGGCACTGAGCAGCGTGAGCTGATTACGAACTGGTGATAGCACTTCAAGCATGTTCCGTATACAGTTGTCACTACATCGGATTCTTCTTCCAGGATAGATTGGCGGGTGATCATGAGTTGGTACCCACTTGATGGTACGATCTTCTTCGTAGGGAGCACAACGGTGCAGGGGCCCTTGGACATAACAGATGCTACGGATTCCAGTAGGCAGTGAGGCACAGGTCGTCATTTCTTCAGCATGCCATCCCGTTTTCAGGAGAGTAGGAGCAGCATTGAATTGAGACAGGACTTGGATTGGAGAGAGGTGATGAGTTGGTACGCAGTTAGTGGGGCAGCTTATACAGTTAGAGGTACAGCACAGCTGGGGCCAGGGAGCATTGATGCTTGTTGGTAGACTTCACTTCATGGGGTATCAGCTATAGCCAGAGGCAGTGCGCAGTCCAAGTCGCAGGATTTAGGCGATGTTTAGCCATGGTCGTGTTGGGATCCAGAAGGATTGTTTGATGACAGGGCCTGTGAGAGATCAGTTTGGGATCCCATCATTAAGGGGTCTATTCCAAGTGGTTTGACACAGGTGCATAGCAGCACCCAAAGGTTTGTATGGGATCGGGCCAACAGACTAGCCCACATATTTGGATTGCTTGAGGGCAAGCAATCTTGGGGCAGAAGGTTTGTAATATTCCCTTTTTTGGTGTCACCTACGACAGGGTTAGGTTGGACTTCAAGAGTGAGGAGCAGATAGGTCACAGGTACAGATTGGTGTTATCAACGGGCTCAGGGGATTTTTGGAGGAGTTTCCATGATGTCCAATGGCATTCGCTTGATGTATTCCATCATCCAAGCACCTTGCCTTTCGTTCCGGTGCATTCCAACAACTTTCAGAAAATTGAGTTATTTTGGGCTTAACTCAGTTAACTACGCTCAAGGTGGCATTCCGGGCAGAATACATGATAGAACACCTTAGTGTGATAGCTCATTGGAACCAAGACGAGGATACCTACATGATGGGATGGTTGGACACGAGTTTCAGTGACCGGAGGCAGCGTGGTAGCCGATTTACCCTTGTCTGCATTAAAAATGAATATTTTAATAAAGAGGGAAAAGTGCTCCATGAATAAAATAATAGTAAAATAAGGCTCTAGAAGGCTCCAAGAGATCTATAAAAGAAAGGGAGGAGGCCATTGAGGGATATATTTGGATCATATCATTTTATTGTGTGAGAGGTTTGAAACGTGATTCTCTACTTCAGCCGTAGCCCCAGGACAAAAACCCTCGGGTGATTTGTGAGTGTTGGACGGAAACCCAACTCTCTTTGAGGAGACTTCATTCAGAAGTTTCGCGGAGCTTCAGAGATATTTGAGTGAGGATCATTCAGATCTTCAACAGGTGCTTCACTGGATTCAGTGGAAACTATTGCCGAAGGGAGAGTGCAACAGTTCAGTTTTGGAGGCCATCGCAGTGTAGCAAAGAAGCAGATTTTCTTGAGGCCAGTTGTATTTCAGTTATCTCAACTATCTTTCATTTCAGCTTGTAACCCAGTGATATTATAATAAAGTTGAGATATTTTCCTGCATTATGCTGTTATGGAATTACATGTATTTGTATGTTTATTTTACATGGAAATCTTCTGTTAAATGCATGTTGATTTTACGGCATAATTTGGGGTTTAAGTAAATTTATGCAAATTTAGTAAAATATCCCATTGGGGGATATTATAGTGGTATCAGAGCCTCGATCTTGGCTCAGCCTGCGTGTTTGCCATTTTCGGTTATAGCTATTTGGGGATCTAACATAATGAATTTGGTCACTATAAAAGGAATTGTCCCTCATAAAACAAAGACAAGAGAAAGAGGGAAGAAGCCCGTGTTACCAGAGAAAAGGAAGAACCTGATAGAAAGAAGTCTAAGAAAGAAGAAGTGAAGGATCTCTATTACAATTGAGATCATCTTCCTCTTTAAGAAGTATCCATCGGTTGTAAGATAGTATGTTAGGAAGCATCGTATATTAGATAGATTCATCAGTTTAAATTAGCATCATGATAGAAGCATTACAAGTAAGGAATATTGGTCACAGTACGATGTCTGAAAACATTGATGCTATGAAATAAAATGACTCCTAGAACTGCATTGTATTTATAAAAAGGCAATTATCTAGATCATGGTTCATCATTCATTAATCAAATGGAAACATGTGCAGACATTTTTCTAATGAAATCCTTTTGGGATTTAATGGTTAGAAAGTAAGCAAATGGTTTCATCAAGAATTCTAATAATTCTGGGATTAGGATACGATGACATATTGAAGAAGCGGGTCAAGGGAATGAAACTCTTCACTCCAAGGAAAATTGTGGTAGGATAACTCGAAAGAAGGAAATGAGGTATATATATATATATATATATATATGCTGACACTAGATGCTATGTAGTCATAGAAGTATGATCAAATAAAGTAGAAACTCTTTCGATGCACAAGTTGCCACACTAGATGAAATCAACATAATATATCCTCATATGGAATATGAGGTGATTGTATATTATCAAGGAGTTGCATATTGGAAGCTCCTGGGAATGAAATAATCTAGTGTGGAGAAAGAGAAAGGAAGAGATCGCGAAAAAGTGCAATCATGAAAAGAGGCAATCAACATCCAAGGAAGCCAAGAAGACTTGACTAAAAAATCTCCTAGGAAGATATGTAGACTCTGATAAGAAGTTCGGAAAAGATGAAGACCCTTGGCAATACATATATTTTTAAGATGTGTCAACATATACGAAGGATGTCGATGCCTACAAAAAGGATGTCATGGTGAAAGATCATCACTAAGGTAAGTTTTGATTTAAGTATTCATATTTATAATTGAATAACATCTGATGAGCTTATGCAGGGCTGCCAAATGGAAGTAGATGTCTTCCACAAATTGATAACCATTTGGCAAGATGAAAGATCCTTGGAAGATATATGGTTCGAAAGCAGCATAACATGAAGCTTGACTAGATGGGAAGATTGATGGATCACTTTCTGATAGAAGACATGGCTCTTGGATGAAAGTGATGGATGATTTGTGCCCTAAGAAGAGATTCCATAGTTGAAGGCTCCTCGATTCATGACATCAATGGAAGGAGTCCTTCATGAGTAGCTGGATGTTTTCATCATTGCTGCTGCAGGTCACTGACTAAGAGGGAGCCTGATAATAAGTTTCTTGCTTGAAAGAAATTCTATGATTCCTAAGGCAAGAAGAAAGCTTAGGTGCACTCTTTATATTCCTATGTGGAATATGTTCTCCCTAGTGAAGAGGGAGAAATAGACACATCATTCTGGTATTCATCTAGAACACAGAATGTGGGATTAGGTAATCATCTGCCATCTAATACTCTTTGAGAATGTGTTAAGATGTTCTGATAAGAGTAGTCGTGAAAGGATGGATATTCTTTGAGGATTAGCTATCCCGATAAGAATAGTCCTTAGAGGTCATACTCAGTGAACACCTGGGTGGAGTATGTACCTTGGAGACAATGACGAAGGTGTCTATAATCATTAGTATCACCAGCGTTGTAGCTCATAGTCTCGTGGAGAGATGGAGTTGTTAGTCAAGGCTTTGCACTGTAACAATGTTGGTTAATATGATGCTATAACAGATGGATTACCAATCAAATTCTTCTTATGAAATTCTTCAGATTGAAAGTGACCATCTACCTTTATGAATACCTCCCTAGTTAAGAGGGAGTGTTGGAAAGTGTAACTAGGCTCGGTCTTCATAATGACTAAGTAATTATGAATCTATGTAATGAAGAAGACAAAGATAATAAAATGTATTTTGTAAATGCTTGCCTCATGGGTTTCGTGAGCAAGAAGTTATTAACTTATTATAGGTCAAAGACTTCTTCTTGATGTCTTTAGGGATTTGTCTAGTCATAAATATAATTAGAGTCATGTATATGGAGTCATGTTACACTTGTGAAAGGACAAATTGATGATACAAACATATGCTCCAAGATCTTGTCACTTGGCTCCTTGAAGACGGCTCAAAATATATTGAAGATCCTCCATTGATGAAGCCGGCTCACTCTCAGCTAAACATGTTGGCCTATGACAGTGGAATAGCCTCTATAAATAAGAGGACTGTGGCCTCATAACTAGATCAACTGTTCAAATAAGGTCTGCAATCAAATGCGAGATAAAGGTCTGTGTTTTGGTGTGAAAAAGGAAGACAATTCAGCGAAGAAGAAGGGCTATCACATCTCGGTCTTGGATCTAATTATCTCATAAGAGGGTCTGCAGTTATAGTGCAAGACAAGGACTGTAATCAATGCGAAGATAGGTGCGAAAGGGAGGTGCCTCAGTGAAGAAGTATCTCTGTTGGAAAGGTCTGTTCCTACCTCGTTTAGTTCAGGTAGGCCGAGGGCTACCTAGTGAAGAATAGGTGTACAAAACAAAGGTAATACAATCCTCAAATATATCTGAAAAGAAAGGAATATGCAAAGCATGAAGAAGAATCATTGCAGCAAGGTAGGAGATCTTTGTCTTGGATCTAGGGTGC
Source organism: Pinus albicaulis (assembly GCA_034641835.2). Lineage (NCBI taxonomy): Eukaryota > Viridiplantae > Streptophyta > Pinopsida > Pinales > Pinaceae > Pinus > Pinus albicaulis. The sequence continues at coordinate 1,446,626,450 of CM076572.1, read as the reverse complement.
AACAAGAAGACCAAATATAATTCTCTAGGAGGCCGAGGCTAGATCAAACGAGTGCAAAAAAGGAGCTCACTGGTTAGGACTAGGAACCGAGCTTTCCTAGTGCTAGTGCAAAGCAGTGTAGAAAAGGAAGATCATCTTAAGGAGCCCAGAAGCGCAAGTGACAAGGGTCTTGGAGGCATATTGGTTTCAAAGGTTCATGTCATGGTCATGATACTTGTCAATTAAAGATCTAGAAGAAGAATTACTTTCAGGTTTTACTCTCTAAGAGGGAGAGGTTTTGGCCCTAGCTTGAAGAGCCAAAATTTAGTGTGTCTTGTGTTTTGATAATTGACTTGATGAAGAACATAATAAGCTAATGGATACAAGATTTAAGTAATAGAAGCATAACAAGTATAACACAAGCAATTATCAAGTAAGAGAATTGAATTAAACTACGCCCTACCAAATTCTCAACACAAACGTCCTTATTCCTCTGAGAGCTCGGACTCAAACAAGGAACAGTCAAGGAAAACAAAAGAGAACCAGCAAATCATTGTATTGTCCACTCCTGATCAAGGAGGATGGCCAAAAGTAAAGAAGAAGGGTAGAAAAGGGTAACTAAGCAATTTTTTTTAGTCCCAAGTTCTCCTTTCCGTTCAGTTTTGGTTTTTGGGCACCAGCGATTGACTGGGTCTGCTTCGAGAGATTCATGTAACTTTTTTTTTTCTTTCTTCTTTTTTGGCATCGGCCAAAAGGCTGACTAAAAGAATGCTTTCAAGCATCTGCAAAATGTAATTTTGTTCCTTGGTTTTCAGGTCGAATAAAATTACAATTTTTTCCTTGGAAAAAAGTAGTCACCTAGGGTTGAATTTTTGTAATCTACTTACTCCCAAATACCTCAAAAGGTGAAATATGCCTCGAGATATGTGAAAATGTGTCCTTACCCCCAATAAATTCTACTTGAGCGGGAAACACGCCTTCAAATACGAAGCTCCTCCATTATGATTATTTCTCACCCCTTCTTACCTTTAACATCCCCTTGCCACCTCCTTGAAGAGGGTGCTCAACCTCAATACTCAAGTGGGTCTTTGACCAAACCCATGTGTAACTTAGTGCTACATGGCATGCTCTCAAGTCAAGTGTTCATCTTCTAAAGCTCCCTTTTTGCTCACATCCTCCATCCACATGGTCTCAGACCCTAGGTTCAACCTAGGAACAAGGATATCCATCAATGACACAACAAAAGAGAATGTAATCCATGTAACCATGCCTCCAATTACATGTAAAACATGCCCAAATGGATCCTCATAGTGAAATGCATCTCTGGAAGAACCTCCATCAAGCCAACCATACACCTTTTATATGCGTATTCTTCCCTTGGATGATGAAGAATTCTCAGGCTAGATAGAACAAGTTGTATGGCCTCCAAGTCTCTCCCTGCCACTTCTAACTGCCACTAAAATTCAAAGATCTCGTAGTGTGCCAGCGAGAGAAGAAATCCCATGAGAAATGGAAATTAAGACATGCATTTTCAGGCGGTAATAGGCCCCGGTAAACAGTCCTGGAATAGATCTTGGAGCAGCACCCTGCTTGATGGTTCAAAACATGCTGAAAAATCTTCAATGAGTGCACCCTCTCCTGCCATAAATTTCTCACCAAAACAGTCATTAGAGGCAGTCTGAATTACTTATAAGAGCAGCACCATGCCTCTGCACTTGTAGCTCCACGTGGTAGTGTTTTAAGCAACCGCAAATGGAATCCAAACAGCACCCTCCTGGGTCTGGAAAGAGAACAAAAAAGTAGCTGATTGCCATAAACAACAGCACCCTTCTCACTTCAGCCTGATGCTAGTGATAAATCTCAAAGAACATGGAGCTTTATCCATGTAGGTACGAAACTGGAGTTTCATTGAACAAATCAATTTTGTCCCCTTTTTTTGTTAATATTTCTAGGGTTAAACTGTTGGGTTTAACACTCACATTAAGCAAAAGCAGAGCACATACACAAAACAAGGAAAACCTACTACTTTTGTAGACTAGTTACATCTTTTAGTGGAAGATGTCCTTTAATACAATGTATGTCATTTAATGTTTCCAACTACATTACAACTCCAATATAAGAATTAGAAGTGTCCTGTCAAGATGTTAGGCAATTGCATAGAGTTATAGGTGCATGCAAGCAGTCTTACTATATTTAAAACTGCCAACTTCTAGTTGAGAAGAGGTTGAGCTTCTCTAAATTAATGGAATTCTCATTTCTCTAGCAAAATCTCATTGTCATGTAGTCAAATTTTTCCAACTTCCCATCCCAACTCATATCATTCCCTATACAACACAGCTATGCCAAAACCTGATTCCTTTAAAAATGTCGAACTGATTGACTCATTAAACATTTTAACAGACAGATTGTGGTCTAATGGTAAAGTTAGAGTACTTGTTGTAAGATAAGATAGCTTTAGTAATGTTCACAGGTAATCAAAGTAGTAGGTTTGAGAATCAAAATTACAACCAGTAGCACATAGGGCATAGAACATTCTCAATTAGTGAAAGGGTGCAGCATTGTTAAGGCTGTTGATTTCTATAGCATCAGGAAGTGTTCTAAGTCTCGTTTTTGGTAGAGAGGCTTGGACATCAATTATCCAAAGAACCCAGAAATCGTTTGTGGAAATTCCACTCAGATATGACTTTATTAAAATAATTAATTATTTTAATGCAGACCCTAAGTTTAAACTTGGGGAAATTAAATAATTAAAGGGTATTAATAGAGCAGAGTGTGAATCTTCTAGAAAACGAAGATAAGTCATATTTTAATCTTAGCCTTTGATTAATGATATAATCTTGGTCGTTGATTCATCGGCGAGAAGACTATAAGAAGAGACTTGAGGGCCATTTGGAAATCAAACCGGGGACACTCTCAGTGCCCGAAGGAAATCGATTCTGAAGCAAGAGAATTCGATTTCAGTGGGTGAGATTGTAGAGGCAGGGTTGCAAAAGTAGAAGGAGGAGGGAGGAGTCAGTTATCGGGAAGCAGAAAGCGGGAGGATGAAGGGAAGGGTGAGCTGATCAGTAGCAAGACCCCCTCCATGCAGAATCACACAGTCCAGGAAGAAACTGCGCAAAGCCTTCACACTGGATGACACACAGATTGAACGAGGTCACCCCGAGGGTCTGAAATTTGTCTAGAGGTTTCAGAAAATTCAACCAGGTGTTTGCTAATTTTATCTGCTCATTAGAGTCTTGTAAATGTACTTTCCATTTCTGAAGATAAATACAAAACCCTCATTTGCTGCACCGGTTTTCCCACATTGGGTTTTTCCAGGGACAATTGTCCAAAAATAACTGTGTTCATATGGTTGTTTCTATTGTGCTACTTGTGTGATTTATCTTTCTATTCTTATGCTCTTGATGATAGTGAAGATCTGCAAATGTGTTTATTTCAAATTTTACTGAAGCATCTGTAAATAACTTATCTCATAAGTAGGAGAAATAAACCAAGTATTGCAGAAATGTTTTCCTTCCTGAAAATTTCGCATGGTATTAGAGCTAAGGGCTAAAAACAGAAAGGGAAGATCTGCCATGGACCAAAGATCCATTAGTCGGAAGGGTTCACGAAGTCAAAGGGACTCACGCAGTCCTCCAGAGCACGCAAAAATGCAGAGAGAACACGACATGAAAGTGTTGGCATCTAGACTAGAGGAGGATCTTGCATGTGTGTCGAGCACAGCTCCTCCAGGTGTTTGGTATATTGACAGTGGAGCATCTGCTCATATGACGGGGGTTCGAGAATGTTTCTTGAGCTACCAAGAAGAACAGATGAATTTCCAGATAATTATGGGAAACAAGGCAAAATGTACCCCCATTGGGAGAGGTACCATAACATTTCAGATAGAAGATGGCAACAAGATTCAAGCCACGAATGTTCTGCATGTACCAGGGTTGGAGATGAATTTACTCCCAATGTCTCAACTTCAAAAGAAGGGCTATGACGTATACTTTATTAGAGATAAGGCGTATGTCAAACACCCTAGCTGGAGTAAAAATGCACAAATCGGAGTCAAGAGTCATAAGTTGTATAAGCTCCAGCTTGAATCTCCAGTGGCCCTGATTGGCAGTATAGATGGCAGAGATTTGAATGAATTATGGCACAGAAGGATGGGGCATTTACATCATGGAGCCTTAGGAATTCTCAAAAATACTGTCATCAGAGCTCCTGAACTCAGCACGAAGAAAGACGAAGTTTGCAGGGGATGCATACTAGGGAAGTACGCTAAGGCAACATTTCCAAGAAGCAGCAACAGAACCAAAGGTGTATTAGAGTTAATACACTCTGACATTTGCGGTCCAGTGTCCACAACTGCTCTCAATGGTGCAAAGTATTTTGCCACCTTCATTGATGATCATTCCAGAAAAACTTGGATCTATATTTTGAAAACCAAAGATGAAGTCTTTGATCGATTCAAAGATTTCAAAGCATTGGTGGAGAACTCTACAGGAAAAAAGATCACGAAGTTGCAATCAGATAACGGTGGAGAATATATCGATAAAGACTTCACAAATTTCTATGCAAAGGAAGGCATCAAGAGAGAATGGACAACTCCATACAATCCAGAGCAAAATGGAGTTTCAAAACAAAAGAATCGGACCATAATAGAAGCTGTAAGGGCAATGTTGTACGACCAAGATATGCCCAAATTCCTATGGGCAGAGGCCTGCAATACAGCAGTATATATTCAGAACAGAGTTCCTCATAGAGCTTTGGGGAAGGTAGCTCCTGAGAGTGTGTTCACAAACAGCAAGCCAGAAGTGAGCTACATCAGGATATTTGGCAGCATGGTGTACTGCCACGTTCCAGATGAAAAGAGAAAGAAGTTGGATCAAACAGCAGAAAAGGGTTTCTTGATGGGCTATAGCAAGAATGCGAAGGCATATCGCATCTGTATTCCGAAGAGCAAGAAAATCGTGGTAAGAAGGGATGTGAAATTCCTGGAGGAGAGAGCCTTCAGGAAATCTCGAGAAATGGCCATAGATACGCAGATTGAGGAGGATCCACTAGTACAGCCTCCACGACCTACAGACGATAGGTCAAGTGCATCTCCAAGGCACAATGATTTTGAGGAGAACTCCTCCGAAGAAGAACAGGAAGGAGAACAGGTAAGACCACCCACCACTGATGGGAGACCGAGCAGAGAACTTCAACAAATTCTTAAGGATGCAAAAGAATTTGTTGGAGCCCCTAGAGAAGGAAACAGGATAAGGAAGCAACCAGACAGATATCAGGCACTTGTAGCTCAGGTTGGTGAACCATCCACCTTTCGGGAAGCAACTCAGCATCAAGTATGGGTGGATGCCATGGTGGAGGAGTATAGCTCCATCATGACGAATGATGTATGGGAAGTAGTTCCTAGACCACGGGACAGATCAGTTGTAGGATCCAGATGGATCTACAAGATCAAATATGTTGCAGATGACAGCATAGAGAAGTTCAAGGCAAGATTTGTAGCTAAAGGGTATGCACAGAAGGAAGGCATTGATTATGAAGAAACCGTCACCCCAGTAGTTTGTTACACTTCTATCAAATCCGTCATCTCTCTGGCTGCGCAGATGGGATGGGAGATTCATCAGATGGATATCAAGACACGGTTCTTTAACGGGGTGATAAAGGAGGAAGTGTACATAGAACAGCAAGAGGGCTTCGAGACACATGAGCAAAAGACTCATGTTTGCAGGCTTAAGAAAGCCTTGTATGGTTTTAAACAAGCCCCCAGGGCATGGTATGGATGAATTGATAGCTACTTGCAGAAGATGGGGTTCGTCAAGAGTGACGCAGACCCCAACCTCTACTACTTGAGAGTAGGGGATGAGCCACTTATTCTTGTCCTTTATGTGGATGACCTGTTTTTGACCGGATCATCCAATCTCATCAAAGACTGCAAGGAGAATCTGCCTACAGAATTCGACATGAAGGACCTGGGGCAGATGCACTATTTTCTTGGATAAGAAGTCTAGCAGCAGAAAAGGGAAATCTTCCTAGGACAAGGAAGATACATGACAGAAATCCTGAAGAGATTTCAGATGGAAGACCGTAGACCCATGGCCACGCCAATGATTACTAACTGGAAGAAGATAGACACATCGGAGGATGATGAGGATGATCCCACCCTGTACAGACAGCTCATCAAATCATTGATGTATTTGGTCAATACTAGACCAGACATCTGTTATGCAGTGAATACCCTCAGTCAGTTCATGGTGGAAACAAGGAGGGCTCACTAGGCAACAGCCAAACATGTTCTCAGACACCTGAGAGGGATAGTCGAGTACGGGTTGAAGTACACTAAGGGTAACGAGGTCCAGTTGAGTGGGTTCACATATGCAGATTGGGCTGGAAGCACAATAGATCGGAAAAGTACCAATGAGTATTGTTTCAGTCTCGGATCAGGAATGACCTCCTGGTGCAGTAGGAAACAGAAGTTTGTAGCACTGAGCTCAGCCGAGGCAGAGTACATGGCAGCAAGCATAGCTTCGTGCAAGGCCATATGGCTCCGCAAGTTAGTCTTGAACCTACTCAAGAAGCGGATGGAACCGACTGGGATTATGTGCGATAATCAAAGCTGCATTAAGTTCTCTGAAAATCCTGTGTTTCATGACCGGTCGAAACACATTGACATTCGGTGCCACTTCAAGGACTATGTCCAAAGGGGAGTAGTACGGTTGCGATACACTCCTACAGGAGAACAGTGTTGGAAATGTTGTCATTGATGGCAAAGGAGACAGCATAGAACATTAGATATGAAGAAAGGCAAAGAGAGACAGCAAAAGAGGCAGCTAAGATATAAAGAGGTAGCAGAGAGGCAGCAGAGACCTAAAGAGGATGCAGAGGGTCGAGCAGCTGTGAACAGGGCCATTTGAAGAAACAGGGCAGCAAAAAGAAGCAGCCCAGGCAGCGGAGAATACAGAGAAACAGAGAATATACTGACATGCACAGTAACTGAATGCAAAGAAACGGTCACTCTAAAACAGTGGTTGTGTAGGAAACAGTGGTTGGTTGATTTCTGTGTGTATTATGTTTAAAAAGGAAGCGCCAAGGTGAATGACGAGGGGTTGTTTAACCTCTATTTGTAGTTATGGAAGTTATGGCGCGGTTTCATAACGAAACCTTAAATAGATGCGATGGTGTGTTTTATCTTACATGAAGCCCGAATCAAAAGAACCTGTAATTAAGAAGCGGAGTTTAATGATAATAAAAAGTTGATGGCGCGCGATATGGAACCTTGAGCCAGAGGACGCAGAACCTTGCATGAAAAGCGAAACCGGGGGTGAAAATACCAGCAATATCGCGTGAGTTTGGAGATGGTAAGTGGTTTCACCTTTTTGAACGCGATATGGGTCTTCATTCGACGCGTGGCTATAAGTGGTATTTGAATACCATTTATATCGCGTAATTTTGGAGGATTAACCCACGGAGGAAGAAAAAAAGCGATATGTGCTATAGTCGTTCGATCTGGAGCAGAGGAAATCCAACGATCGCTGTATCACGCAATGGACGAAGATTAGTAGCAAGGTATGTTATAAGTTGTCGTGGGCCCAGATGCTTTGTAATATGATGCGATGGTTTGTTTGGAAGCCAGAGTTAATAAACTGTGATAGAATCAAAGGTCATATATGCTATCATTTGTTTTAAGTCCAAAGGCGTGGGTTTTATTATAATATTACAACAGAGGCTGTAATACATGGAGCGCGATGTATAAAGATGAACATAAGGCAATATGCTGTGGGGCCCAGAACTAATATTCGTTGGTCCTTGTGATTAATCAAAGTCGGTTTTACCATGAACTCAGTGTAATGTTGATATGTCGGGATTTAAACCAAAAAGGGTTGAAGGCGCTTTAATATCTGTTATCCATTGGAAACGCATTAATCCAATCACACCTTATTATGAATGAGGCGAAGGTCTGCATTAACAAAATATATATATGTGTGTTTTGAAATATATTGTGGGCCAGACTTTTATGAGATACGAGTTATATAGATATCTGGGGTTAATAATGTGGCCGAACATTCATATGTGTTAGTGGTGTATTTGAATCCAAAGTCAGCATTTTACATTGTAAATGTGTATTAACCATTGAATATGTGGGGCCAAGGGAAAGAGTAAAGACCGGACCCAAAAATGTTATAGAGTCGAGTAAATGATCCATCGGATCCGTAGAACTCCATCGCATCAGGGAAGAACATGAGACGGGAAAGAGCGGACCATTGAACCATGCGATTGCGATGGTGCGATATAATTGCAACCATCCAATCTCAATCATTGGGAACCGTTGGATTCACAGTGAACCATCGCATCGGAGGAGAAACAATGACAAACAAATTGAAATGTGCGATTGCGATTGAGCGATCGAAGAACAGCCGTCGGATTTGCTGAAGGATGGTCGGCGGATATGAGTCGCTTAATTACAATGGTGGGACCTTTGCTAATCACATCGGCGGAAATCAAATAATCAAGGCTGAAGAGGAAAAAGATATTAATGCGGTATATATATATATATATATATATATATATATATATATATATATATATATATACTTTTATCAGTGAACAGTAATCCATCGCATCGGAATAAAAAGGAGCAGTGGCACATACTTTTCGAAGTTGCGATTGCGATTGATCGCATTAAAACAATCGCAAAGGAAGCAATCGCATCAGAGCAAGGCAGCACAGCAGAACAGGTTAATGAAGGTTGCGATTGCAATCAATCGCAATTGGAAATCTCTGGAGTAGACTCATCACATCGGAGCATAAAACAAAGTTCGACTAGTGGGCCCGAAAGGGCATTTTATATGTTAAAAGGTCTTTTATTATTACTCCTAGAGTTGGTTACGTTATATTAAAAAGGCAGTTAAATATATACAGGAGTTACGCAACTGCAGTGAACAGCAGAGCATACAGAGAGGAAAAAGATAGAGACAGATGCAGAAAAGACAAACACGCGGTGATCCAAAAGCCGAATGTGTTGATTTGTAATCCATGTTGAAACTGAATGTAAATGTCTTTTAATTGGTTTATATTGTTTGTGATGCACTATCAAGTCTCTGTAGGAAAACAAAACTCCACTGTAAAACTGAAATTTGTACAAATCGCTGTAGTTTTTCTGAATGAGCTGGACAAATAAATGAGAAGGCAGAAGGCGAAGAGTCAGGGCTATTCACTTCGAATTCCCTGTGGAATACGAACTGTTATGAGGCAAACTGTATAAAGGATATCACATTGATATGCATCAGGAGGTTAGAGAATGCAGAGATGAAGCAGTGAGGCAGAAAAGAAGGAGGAGCGGAGCAGAGAAGAGGGAGGAGCTGAGTGTAAATCTAAGAAGATGTAGAAATGATATAAGGCAGATATGAAGACTGATGCACAGCAATGAAGAAGGTACAGAACAGAGCCGATATCCAAGGTAAATCAGCAAGTGTTTTTCTTCTGAGAGAGTGAGAAAGTTGGAGCTTCCCTATCAAGTTGTAGCTTGATAGATGTCAGTTGTAGTTGACTGAGGTTGGAGCCTCCTGTAGGTTGGTGCCTGCAGAAAATTGATGGGAGTTAGAGCTTCCTTGCAAGTTGTTGCTTGCAGAATTGAGGTTGGAGTCTCCTGTAGGTTGGTGCCTACAGAAAATCAGTGGTGAGAGGGAGTTGGAGCTTGCCTTTGCATCACAACAATAATAAGATGTGGTTTTCTCCCTTTATGGGTTTCCACTTATATCTGGTGTCTCTGTGCTTGATGTCTATGTGTTGATGTGGTTTATCTAACCTGTTTAATACTTGTTGCTCACATATTATGACTATTGTTACATTAACAAATCCGTTTGATATTTATTACTCACAAATTAAGAATGCTCACATATTTAATTGACCTTGAAGTGAAGGTGTAAATTAGTGTAATGAAAAATTTTAAAAGTCCATGAATGTGTTAAACTGATTCCCTGTATCAAAGCCAGGTTCTTTTTGTATCAGTTTAACAACTGAAAGGAGATCCTAGGTCCCCAGGATGGCTAGTCAAGAAGGAAGCTCAACCAATAAAACCCCTTTTTTCACCGGTGCAAATTATGCCTTCTGGAAAATCAAAATGAGAGCATACATAATGTCTCTAGGAATAGAAGTTTGGGCTGCTATGGAATTTGGATATGCCCCAAAGGCGACTGACTCAGAAAAGGAAGCCAAACAAGATTTTGTAGCTAATGCAAAAGGCCATGAATGCAATCTTAAATGGACTGTGTGAGGCAAAATTTATCAAAGTAATGCACAGCAAGACTGCCAAAGAAATGTGGGATACACTAGAGAACATCCATGAGGGAGACAAAAAGGTAAATACAGCGAAACTTCAAGTCTATAGAGCCCAGTTTGAAAATTTAAAAATGAATGATGATGAAGTGTTGCACAGTAATTTGTCACCGTCCCTACCATTCCCCATCCCGCACAATGGAGGACCTATCCGTGACCTGTGGACATTGTCATGCCTTGAAATTATCATCAATGCATCCCTCTGAACATGAGTTTCATTTGCCCTTGAGACATCTTCTTGCAAAAGTCATGAAAAACAGCCCTTTTGGCATTGGCGCGGGCAGTCAGTTCAGAACTCGCGCCAATGGAGAAATTACTGCAAAGGGGTCGCGCCACTTGGCGCTCTGTCATAGAGCCGTAGTCGCGCCACCCAATTTGGGAGTTGTTTTTTAAATAAGGATGGCGGGAGTTGAGTTCTAACAAATTCATAAACCATCACCTATCTTAAGTTGAGAAGTTGGCTACGGGAGTTCTATGGAGGGAAGTGGTTTTGCTACCTCCTCATGGAACCTTCCTTGGTGATAGGGCCAATCCCATAATAATAGGGATCCCAACTCCTCCTTCCCCATCTATAAAAGCTTGCTCAAATCAATGGCAAGCTGGTCTTGAAGTGCTTAAGCTCTGAATCTCCATATTCCCAAGAGCCTTTGTGTTGTAAAGAATCCCTTTTCTCCCTTAAGGCTGACTCAAGTAAGGAGACCATTGTCACGAGACTCTGGAGAGGCTTTTCCCTTTCCTTGGCGAGCTTTGCGAGACGTGGACGACTGGAGACCCGTCCGAAGGAGACTGCGACATCAGAACTTGGTTGTAATCTTTCTTCGCTGGTTATTTAATAGATGATTATGATTATGGTTCCACTCCGTTTTCCATCACGTTAATGCGAGTAATGTCCTTTCTGACTGATGTTTAGTTACGTATGCTGGTTTCCATGCTTGTATCTGTTCGTTTCTTCTGTGTGCAGGTGTTCATCCGCGGAGATCGTGGAGGGATTGTGATCTGCCAAAGCTGAGGAACGGGGACGCTTCTTCTTCAGATCCTAGATAAGAACTGGGTAGGCTTCTATCTCCAGCCTTTTCATTCGTAATTAGGAACCTGCGTCATGACATTGTTTGTTTGTTGCTAGACCCCTGCTGGGCTAGTAGGGATCGCCTCTGTCCGCAGAGGGGATTTACCTCCTCAACATGAAGACATTGCCAACTTCTTTTTAAGGGTTGCAGAAATTGTAAATAACATGAAAGCTCTAAGAGAAACCATAAAAGAAGCTGTAATTGTTCAAAATATTCTGAGATCTCTTCCATCCAGCTTTAACCCCAAGGTTTCTGCCATAGAAGAAACAGCTGATTGGGAAACCTTGACCATGAACCAGTTACTTGGCAATCTAACAGCCTATGAGATGAGACTGCCACAGAGGAAGTCAAATGTGAGGGAGGCAGCCTTTAAGACAGAGAAGAAGAAAGAAGAAAAGGAAGATACATGCTCTTGTTCTGATGAAGAAGAAGCCAAATTTGTCAGGAAATTGGATAGAGGCTCAGGCAAATATAAAGGTAAACTTCCATTTAAATGCTTTAACTGTGGAAGAGTTGGACACTATGCTGCTAAGTGTCCTCATAAGAAAACAAAGAATCGAACTCAAGAGTCAGAGAAAACCATATCAAAGAATTGGCAGAAAGGAAAGAAATTCAATAGAAAATCTTTCTATGCTCAACAAGACAGCAGTGCATCTGAAGACTTAGATGAACCCTCAAGTGAAGAAGGAACCTCTGAATTTATATTGATGGCCATAGAAGAGCTTGAAGGACTCCTTCTAGAAGATGAAGAAGAAGGTGAAGTTGATCTTGAGGGGGAGCTAAGAAGTGCCCTAGAGGAAATTGACAAACTCAAACTGAAGTGCAAAAAACAGAAAGACATTCTCCTCAAGTATGTAAGAGAAGAACAAAATTCAGAAGTTCTCATTCAGTTGAAAGTAGAGCTTGAAGAAGCCAAGAAGGTAAAAGACATTTTACTTAAGCAAATTAAGAATACAATTCAGGAACAAGAGAAATTGGAAGAAGAAGTAGTATGCTTGAGGAAGAAATTAGAAAATGCCCAAAGGAAAGTGTCAATAAATTCTTCTCAAATGACAAGTTTTGGTAAGTTGAATGAAATTCTAGATGCTCAAAGATCTCCTCTGATAAAAACTGGGATAGGCTATGAAGGAGAATCAAGTAAAGGCAAAGAAAAGGAAAACAAAAATATCATTTTTGTAAAAGCAGATAAAGATGATAAAGCAACTCAGATGATTAGAACAGAGAGTAATGTCTACATAGTAATGTCTGATCAAAGGTGTTAG